>JANDJT010000021.1:26316393-26341457 GCA_024331685.1 Stegophilus panzeri | reverse complement strand
TGAAAAGATATAATCAAATATTTACAAAAATGTGAGGGGTGTACTCACTTTTGTGAGATACTGTATATATATACACATAGACACACACACTATGCTTTATGCTTCACACAAAGCACAAAAACAACGACAACAACAAAAAAAGAAACAACTACAGTTAATATGGCCAGTATATATCGACAGGGCGACTAGCAGCGTTTGTTTTGGGTTTTTTTCTTTTTCCTTCTTCACAATTTTATTTGACGTGTGCGTTGAAAAGTAACACATTCACGACAGGAATATCGTATCACGATATTTTAAAGAAAAATGCTTTTAATGTCTACAAAGTACGCTTTTTATTACTGAAAAGAAGGGAAAATAAAAAGTTTTAACACAGCACAAAATTTTTAACACAAGGTGCTTCCAATTAGAGTTTTTAAATTGTTATTAAAGACAAACAAACAAAAAAAGTTGTAAAAAGATGTCGCAATATCCAGAATATCTCCAAAATGGTGTAGTGACATTGTTTATCGTGATATCGACAGCACTTTAGTGAGTCACGCTGCTTGCTAAACTACACACATCAACCTTAGATACATTCCGACCGTCAGCGGGAACTATTTTACCACTTAAATCAGTCTGTACAGGATTTCGAGAAGTTTTTTGTACGATTGTTGCGGCCAAAAATGCTCAATTTTGCTGCGTTTCTGAGGAGTTGATGATTTGGGCAACTCTAAATAAAATCCTGATGTGTAATATTAATAATACTAAGTTCACGATATCGGTTCGGTAATTTTGGAAGTCAGTAAACGTTATCGTGATTAAAATAATGATTACTGTGCGACCGTATCACACCGTATCCTGGATACCTGCATGCTAATGTGTTTATTCTGTCTATTTAAATAGAAAGAGATGAGTGTGTGTGTGTGTGCTGTCACTCACCTGTCTCTCGCAGTAAGCCTTCATGAGTTTGCTGAGCGGCGTGTGCCTCTTAATCTTAAACTGCACCACTGAGCCGTCCTGTCCCGCCACCTTCAGGTTAATGTGGTCATTGTTCTCGGTTTTCACTCCCTCCTACACACACACACACACGAGAATCTAATCAGTCTCTCTTGATCACAGTTAAAGCTGACATTCTTGCATTCTAGACTTTAGCCCCGCCTACTTTCCGAGGACGACGATGCTCGATTTCACGGACCAAAGACGTGACGCTGTGAACTTTTTCAACCCATCGACCATATCTCACTACAACCCACTAATTGTGTCACGTTCAAAAGTTCACCTCACTCTCCTCTGCGCAAACAGCCAATCGCACTGCAGCCTTCAAGATGCTGAATCGAATCCGAAGGCCGAGACTCGAACGAACACGTCCGTTCTCACAGGTCAGTCTTCACGCCGCTTCAGCTTCAGACTGAAATGTTTTGTACACTTTTCTGAGCACGAGCATCGGAATCGTACAACCCACACTCCTGCGTGTCACTCATGTACATGCACCAGCATCAGACGGGTGCACAAACTTTCAAACATCTTGATTTTCATAGCAAAGCTGAACATCTGAATGATATTTTAGAGTGTTTTTAATGCCGTGTAATGAATCTCACATGGTTATAGGAAACGTCTGTGGATTGTCGATTGCAATGTCAGTCAGGTTGAAACATTCATGTGAAAGTGGGCGGGGCTTCTTGGGGTTGTATTTAGTGACAAAAAAGTAAGATCTAAAAGTCCAGACTGCAAGAATAGTGTTTACTCTGGACTACATCTGTGCCATGAAATCGGATTTGTACTTTTTGGGATCCCTGGTGTGTATTTATCAAATTATAAGTAAATCAAACACTTTGGTTTTGTGCCTTGAAATCAATTTATAATTTTTTTTTTTTTTACTTCCTGTACAACATTTTGTCATCCCACTATTCTGTATCACCAAGACGACGTCTTTTCCATTCTGAATCTGGTTCATCTCACGGTTTCTTCCTCGTGTCGTCTCAGGGGGTTTTCCCCTCACCACCTTCACCTCTGGCTCATCCACTAAGGATCTAAAGCTACATCTGGATTTCTGTAAAGCTGCTTTGTGACAATATCAGTCATTAAAGTCGGTATAATATAAATAAAGATTAAGTTGAATTATTAGCAAGAATAATTATTTTATCCGAAACATACTTAGATGGCAAATACATATAAACCCAACTTGATTTATGGTCATTTACACTCTGCTGTTACGCATCATTGTCTTTTAATAAAAAAAAAAATAATTAAAAAAAATAAAAAACTGATAACAAGCACCACAAATATATGGGATATCCACTATATGGAAAAAAGTATGTGGACACCTGACCATTACACCCATGTGTGCTTCTTCCCCAAACTGTTACCACAAAGTTTCTAGTATTATAATTCTCCTTCACTGGAACCAAGAGCCCCAAACCTGTTCCAGCATGACAATGCCGCCGGGCACAAAGCGAGCTCCATGAAGACACGGGCCGTTTCTCAACACGAGTTCTTATGCGATTTTGCATCCTTGTGAACTCGCTCTACGCCACCATCCATCACCGAAGCTCAATTCCAACACTCAAGAACGCAAAAACTGGGGCGTATGAAACGACCCGGATGTTTTCTTGATCTCGAGGACGCATCGGATGCAGACCTGAGCGACCCGAACCCGTTTGAAGTCCCAGAAGTCATCGCGGCAGATGACGGAAGCCTGACCCATACCTGTAGTGTTAACATCTTTTCAGTGACATCTAAATAAATCAAAACATGCATCTAAAGAGAATGATTGTTGAAAAGTCAAATTTATCCCTCAGAACTATTTTAATTAAACTACGCCAGCTTCTGTCCTGAGGTAACTAAACTCGTTAGCTTAGTATTTTAGTCGACGTGAGGTCACAGTTGCAACCACAGTCACGCCCCAAAATCTAGTGGAAAGCCTTCCCAGAAGAGTGGGCGCATTATAACACGGAAGGGGGAATGAATCTGGAATGGGATGTTCAACAAGCACATACGGGTGTGATGGTCAGGGGTGCACATACTTTTAGCCAAATAGTGTATATAAGGCAAAAAAAAAAAAAAAAAAAAAAAAAAAAAAAAAAAAAAGCAGGAAGTTCAAATGAACTTGTTTATAAATCTAATTGAACTAAGAGATCGGTCAGCCTCAGCACACTGAATATTACCAGAACTGCTCTGTTGAAGAGACAAAACAGAAAAAGGCAAACTTTTGATTTTAAAAAATGTGTTAAATTCTCATAATACTGTTAAACAGAACCACATCTAGTGATGAGAAATCATCTGAAATATACTAGCTAGCAAATAAACGTATATTTTATGCTAATGATCGCCTGGCAAATCAATCAAACTGTTAAACCAAAAAAAAACAAAGCATAATTGTCCATTTAACAGCTTTAAACGTGTCACTGTGACATTTTCATTAACATTCAGCGTTAATAAACGATGTTTGAACCCAAACTTCATTAAATTAATCGCCTATTAACATACTCATTAGCCGTGCTAACCTGCTAGCAGTGTAATTATGGCGGATACCCGCCCAGCCAAAGCGCGTGCACAACTCTTCCGGTGTTTGTAAAGCAGCAGTTACAGTATTTATCCACTAAGCGGAATATTCTCTATCCTATAACAGCGTATACGTTTTGTTCCTGGATTATTTTTATTCTTACATTTTCTTACATTAAAAACAATCCGCACACTAATAGTATATATATAAATATATATATTTTTAAAAATTATTTGTTAACAACACTCACCTTGGGTTTCTCGTCTGCCATGGTTATTGTATTTGCGCTGCCCTTACGCCGCCACACAAAAGACTCCGCGGGGACGCGCACGTCCGCGCCCCCGCCTTGAAAAAGCGGACGCGACGTGCGCGGCCACGACTCCGGCGCTCGTGCTCAGCGAGCGTCGCTGATTGGACGGAGAGGCGCGGGCGCGCGACGTCGGAGTGACGTCGCGTCGCGGACCCGCGCGGGCGCTCTTGTCGGCGCTGTGCCTGTGAGCGTGCACGCGCGCCCGAAAAAACAACGTCTTTTCATTTCGCAGGCCGCGTACCCGAATAACTAAACAAACCAAAAGTCGTAGGAAATGTTCGTTTTCTTATTTGAATATTCGTTAATTTAGTGGAAGGGGGGGGGGGACATTTTGAGTGGTAACCATGACAACATAGATTGGGTCCGTCTGTCACACTACCATGATTCCGGACGCCATCTTTGTTCAGGGATCACAATACACATCTCAGTCATTAGCACGGATCACCTCTATAAATAACTGTACAGCTTTTAATGAACATCGATATCATGAATGAAGTTTAGACTCGTTGAATTTTCAGCTTGAAATGATATCCGTGTGGGGGGAAAACACAGAATAAACCCAAACATCTGTAATGAAACAATCATAAATACAGCTTAATAACCAGGGGCTTTATGATTTTTATACTGAAATCAACAACGAGAACTAATCCTGAAATTAAACCCCATCTCTAATTTCCATCACGATGCTTTTGGCATCTATATAGATAGATGGATAGATCTTGTTTTAGATCTTGTTTTATTTTATTTTATTTTATTTTATTTTTACTCAGGCGGGTTCTGACAGCCCGTCCTACGTGCGTCACTTCCGGGGTCCTACCAGCGAGCAGTCTGTCCGAGGCGCTAAAATCTTAAAGCTTGTGCTGTGGAGTTAGCTTGCTAATGCCGTTCAAAACAAGTAATTTATAAAGTTTATTGGGACTTTATTTTCTTTTTTGTAAATGGAGGAATTAGATGTGGAGCCGACAACCACGGTAAACAGAGCTAAAAAAATAAAATCCGGTCCATGGTCTGGATCAGATACTGATAGTGTTAGTCTTACATAATAATAATAATAATAATAATAATAATAATAATAATAGTAGTAGTAGTACTTTATTGATCTTTTTTTACAGTAAGATATAGCGTTATTGTTTTACATAGAGCAGATTAATTATTATAAAGTAATTTATAAAGAAAAATTTGCACTGTGATGGTCAGGGGTGCACATACTTATATAGTGTATATAGCATTATCTATTCTATGATAAAAGTGATATAGGATTAAAACTGAATTAAGTGAAATATAACTCACTTCTCAATATATACAGGTGTTGTGATTAAAGACAGCATGTAACAGACTTTTGCAGTAAATTTACTCACACTAACAGTAATTTACTGCAATGTATGTGTGTGTGTGTGTGTGTGTGTGTGTGTGTGTGTGTGTGTGTGTTCATGCTCACGCAGCTGATCCCAGGAGCAGGCCTTAAACAGAAGCACCTGGGCTTTGAGTGGGGTCCAGGAGACCTGCTGATGTACGAGACCAACTTTAAATTACAAGGTAACAAACACTGGAGAAGAGTGTGTGTGAGACACATGGTATGTTTGTGTGTTATTGACCCATAATTGTCCCTTTCTCCTTCTCACACACACACACAGATCCTGGCTCTGGTGGCTCTGGTTCTCCCTTCGTCCACGTGGTGCGCAGAGATGAGGACATCTACTCTCCCATCCTGCGCAAGCTCTTCAATGAGTCTCATCACATCTTCGTCGGGCTGCAGAACATTAAAGATGACGTTCCAAGCAAGAACAAGAAACTGCAGTAAGAAGAACAGATTCATACTGACACTTACATTCAGTCTGTTCATCACACATCCATTCATTACACGTGTGTATAACGTGAGGAAATGTTCCTCATCTGATGGTCTCAGTGCTGATGTTTATGTCTTCGTGTGGTCACTCTCTCACTCACTCACTCTTGCTGTCTCTCTCACTCTGTCTCTCTCACTGTCTCACTCATTCTCACTGTCTCACTCATTCTGTGTCTCTGCAGGTTTGTGAGCATCAGTAAGAACTACAGGTCTGTAATACGAGCCTGTATGGAGGAGCTGCAGCAGGTCGCCGGTGAGTGTGTGTGTGTGTGTGTGTGTGTGTGTTTGGGTGGGTTGTGGTTCAATTAAAGCAAACAAAACTTTACCTATGACTTTGATTTTTCTTATTTTTTTGTTAACAGTTGTGTTGCGCTCTCTCTCCCTCTCTCAGTATCGACTACAGACACACAGTACAGCAACCAGGTACTGATTCACACCCTTGCACAGTAACCAATAAAATACCAATATTAAACACTAAAATACTACTAATAATACTTGTTTTATTGTGTGTATGACCTTAGTTGTTGTTGGTCTGTTTATTGCACTGTCAGACTAGTAACTAAGGAAAAACATTTCAATACATCACATCACACCTATGTAATATGTATGTAACATAAAGAACCTTGAACCTACTACTTCTAATAATAAAAATTAAATGATACAATTACATATCACTAACTAGAATACTCCTTAAAAAAGTAAATAAAATGCACAAACTGAAATCAGTTATCAAAAGCAAAAAATACTACAATATCTATTATTAAATTTTAAATGTAATAAAAGACCTAAATATTAAAATACTGCAGTTACTGCAGTGTTAAAATATAAAAAAAAAAGTAGAAATAAATAGAAGGAAAATAAAAATAGTGTGCGACTAAATACAATCATGTGAACCAGTAAAATACAAAGAAAAATAATAAACTAAATTAAAAATGCCAAAAGCATTAGAACCCATTAGTGCAAATGTATCTAAATACTGAATAAAATATTATTAATAAACAAAAAACAATAAAATATTAGAGTGTAAAAGTGAAAACACTTCTTTCTTTTTTTTTTTTTTTTTTCTTTTTTTTTAAACAACAACCGTGAAATAAAATGCTGGAAATGTAAAAGTAATTAATATAAAATAAAGAAAATACAAAAAGAATTAGATTTTTTAAATATATAATTCTAAGAAATACTCGAATATAAAGTGTGCGAGGAATGCTAAAAAAAAAAAAAGCTAAATAAAATGAAGTAGTGTAAACTGTAAAACAAGTTATTTTTCTCTTGTACTTTCTAAAAAAACAGTTTTATATTTATATAAAACATTCTATGAATATGATATAAAAATGAAAGCAGACTGATAAACTGATTTAGAAATATTTTTTTTGAAAAATTTAAATTGTTCTGGTGTGTGTGTTCAGGTGTCCATTCTCTTAGCCATTGAACTCATCTGGAATCTGTGTGAGGTGCTTTTCATCGACGCATCACCAGGTAGAGTCGCCTCGAGTTATTCATATAACACACTTTATACATTTATACACACTTTATACACACTGTGACAAATTTAAAAGTCAGGCAAGGTGTCACGATACGGTACCTGAGGCGGAAGCAAGCGCAGGTAGGAATAACACAAATATAAGGGACAGGCAGAGGTCAGTCAAACAGGCAATGCTAGGCAGGGCAGAGAATCGTAGTCAAAGAACAAAGCAGTGGTCAAAAACAGAATAGCGATCACGGAATATAAGGCTTGGGTAATGACAGAGATGATGCTGCTGGGCGTTTACTTCGCAAACTTGTAATGTTCCAACCGTCACTTAAATACTGTGTGTGTGTGATTGGGAGCAGGTGTCCATGATCAGAACTCAGGAGATTGTGCGTGTATGGGAAGTGTAGTCCTCGTCGGCCATGTTTGTAGTTTGTGTTGTATTCTGGGAACTGTAGTTGCTGGTTTGCTGTGATATGACATAGCACCCCCCAAAGGGCTCACTCTGGGAGCCGAGTTCTTTCTAGGCCTACCCCTCTTCCGGGGTCTTGGTTTCTCTGGATGAGCGGCATGAAAGTCTCTACACACCCCTGGGTCAAGAATGTCCTGAGGTGGGACCCAGCATTGTTCCTCTGATCCATAGTCATCTCAGTCGACGAGGTACTCCAGCTTGCTTCTCCTGCGCCTGGAATTAAGGATGTTCTTGACACCGTAGGCCGGTTGTCCATCAATGCCCAACGGATCAGGTAGGGAGTCTAGTGGCATTGCCGTGGCTAATGGGCCCGGGATAACTGGATTGAGGTTTGAGACATGAAATGATGGGGTGATGCGGCTGTGTTTGGGTAAATCCAGCTTGTACGTGACCTCATTGATCTGTTTGCTAATCTTGAAGGGTCTGATGTACCTGTGGTTGACTTTCTTGTAAGGTTATGGCTGCTTCAAGTCCATAGTGGAGAGCCACACTCTGTCACCGGGGTGGTAATTGGGATGTTCCCTCCGGTGACGATCAGCCTTCTGTTTGTAGGTGCATGTGGCTTTCACTAGGTGTTGGTGTGTGCTTTCCCAAACCTGCTCACTCCTGCGGAACCATTCGTTGACTGATGGCGAGTCGGTGGGGTTGGCGTTCCACGGAAATAATGGCGGCTGGTAGCCTAAGACGCACTGGAAGGGGGTGAGTTGTGGGCTTGGCGAGGCATTAGACGTTTGGCTGTACGTAGATACTCCAGGTTCTTATGATCGGTGAAAATGATAAATGGGTGCGTGGCTCCCTCCAGCCAATGTCCCCATTCCTCCAGGGTGAGTTTGACCGCCAAGAGTTCTCTATTCCCCACATCGTAGTTACGTTCCGCTGGGGACAATTTCCAGGAAAAGAAAACTACGGTGTGAAGTTTTGCTTTGTCTCCGAACCTCTGCAAGAGGATGGCTCCCTCTCCTGTTTCTGAGGCATCTACCTCCACTACAAAGGGCTTGGAGGGCTCAGGGTGCTTGAGGATGGGAGCAGCAGTGAACGCATCCTGGAGTCTATTCAATGCTTCCCGGGCGGTTGGGGTCCAGGCTAGCCGCTTCGGCTTGCCATGTAATAGGGATGTTAAGGGGTGTGCTGTGGAGCTAAATCCTCTGATGAACCTTCTGTAAAAATTGGCAAAGCCTAGAAATTGTTGCAATCTCTTGACGGTTCGTGGAGTGGGCCACTCCACCACCACCTGTACCTTATTTTGGTCCATGTTGACTCCCTCCAGGCTGATGATATAGCCCAAGAATGAGATCGTGTGCTGATGGAACTCACACTTCTCTGCCTTAACGTAAAGCTGCTGCTGCAGGAGTTGGTGTAAAACCTGCCGTACATGGACGACATGCTCCTCAAGGGGCGCAAAGTAGATAAGAATGTCGTCAATGTACATGATGACACTGCTCCCCAGCATGTCTCTTAGAATGTCATTGATGAGACTTTGGAACACTGAGGGGGCGTTAGAGAGCCCATAAGGCATGACCAGGTATTCATAGTGGCCTGAGGTGGTACTGAAGGCCGTTCTCCACTCGTCCCCCTCCCGGATGCGAACCAGGTTGTAAGCACTACGCAGGTCCAGCTTAGTGAAGATGGTCGCTAACCTTAGTTGTTCAAGGACTGCAGGTACAATTAGCAAAGGATAACGGTACTTAACAGAACATTGGTTTAGGCCCTGGTAATCGATGCATGGTCTAAGGCCGTCTTCCTTCTTCTCCCCAAAAAAGAAATCTGCTGAGGCGGGGGATGTGGAAGGACTGATGTATCCCTGTAAAAAAAAAAAAAAAAAAAAAAAAAGTGTAGTCCTCGTGAGCCATGTTTGTAGTTTGTGTTGTATTCTGGGAACTGTAGTTGCTGGTTTGCTGTGATATGACACAGGGAGAAGGAAGACGGAGGCAGGCTTAACATTCTGGTGCTTTGTTACATTCTTTCCATCTTCGTGTTCTCTTGCAATTTCTCACAAAAATATATCTGTGTATATATGTATATACACACACACTCCGCCTCGCTCTTGGCATTGTGGTCTCTCTCTCTCACGAGGCGCGTGCCTTTCCCGCTTTTATCCTCGCCTTGCCTCACTACAACAGAGAATATTCATTAGTAAACATTCCCTTAGGCCTTGGGCAGGTCGCAATCGCTGCGGTTTTATTAATTTGGGGACGCCCATGACCCAAGTGGAAGCCCAGATACCATACTTCCACCCATCCAGTTGTGCACTTTTTCGGGTTCACCGTGAGTCCCGCTCACCTCAGGGCCACTCGTAAGTGCTGCATGTGTCACGGCCAATCATGACTATAGATAAAATGTTATCTAAATAGGCAGCGGCATATGCCGAGTGCGGACGAAGCACATTGTCCATGAGCCACTGGAACGTCGCTGGTGCCCCAAACAACCCAAAAGGAATGGTCACAAATTGGTGTAACTCAAACGGAGTGGAAAATGCATTTTTTTTCATGGGACATGGGAATTAAGGGGATCTGCCAATATCCCTTGGTAAAATCCAGTGTGCGAGCCACGCCTAACCGCTTGAGCAGTTTGTCAATGCGAGGCATTGGGTATGCGTCAAATTTAGACACCGCGTTGACTTTTATAAAATCCACACAGAATCGGACTGTTCTGTCGGCCTTGGGAACCAAAACCACTGGGCTGCTCTAGTCACTGTGGGATTCCTCGATTACCCCATGTCGAGCATAGCCTGGAGTTTGTCCCGTACCACATTTTTGTGTTCGGGCAGTTGATATGGGCGTCTGCATATCACCACCCCTGGGGTGATGTGGTGTTCTATGAGGCTCGTGTGACTGGGGAGAGGCGAGAACACATCGGAAAATTCCGTCTGTACTTTAGACACGTCCATGATTTGGGAAGGAGAGACGGTGGTCCCCACACGGGATGGGGTGCCTTGAGGGCCCACTTTTTGGTTTACCTCTGGCCCCAGCTCCTCTCTCTCTCAGGCACTCCGGTTGCCAAAGCTATGGGCACCGCCTCCATTCATGGCTTAAGGAGGTTAAGGTGGCAAATTTGGTGTGCTCCGCCTCTGTCTGTTCTCGTTACCTCATAGTCGACATCCACGACACGCCGTATGGCCTCACAGGGCCCTTTGGCTAGGAGTTTTGAGCTTGATGTCGGTAGTAAAACGAGTACATGATCTCCCGATGTGATTTCCCATAGCCTAGTACCCCTTTTATACAGCAGGGATTGGCGTTCTTGCATCTGTAGCAAAGTCTCCTGGGTTATTTGGCTGAGGGTGAGGAGTTTTGCTCTCATGACAAGAACACACTGAATTTCATTTTTACTCTTTGAAGGTCCCTCCTCCCAATTTTCTTGAATCACATCGAGTACACCACGTGGCTTGCGGCCGTATAATAATTCGAAAGGGGAAAACCCCGTGGAGGCTTGTGGGACCTCGTGTACTGCGAATAGCATGGGCTGTAACCATTTATCCCAATTTCGCGCATCATTGTGAACGAACTTACGGCTCATGTTTTTAAGTGTTTGATTAAAACGTTCCACCAGCCCATCCATTTGCGGATGATACACTCTGGTATGAACGGTTTTAATCCCCAACATCCCATGCAGCTCGCGTAGTGTTCGTGACATGAACGAGATGCCTTGGTCATTCAGGATCTCTTTTGGGATCCTGACACTGGAGATAACGCGGAAGAGCGCCTCCGCAACATTCCATGCCGAAATGCTACCGAGTGGCACGGCTTCCGGGTATCACGTCGCGTAGTCCATTAAGACTAACACAAAGCGATGCCCACATGAAGACTGCTCTAATGGCCCGACGAGGTCCATCCCAACTCTTTCAAAGGAGACCTTGACTAACGGGAGTGGGCGCATTGGCGCTTTTGGGGTTGCCGGTGGATTCACCAGCGTACATCGCCATAAATACCTGACCGATAAAAGCGGGCCAGGAGTCGGTCTAGTGTTTTCCCCTGCCCGAAGTGCCCTGCCATGGGATTATAGTGAGCCGCCTAGAATACCAATTCCTGACAGCTCTGCAGAACCAACAATTGGGTGACCTCTACCTGCGTGTGAGCGTCCTGCGCCACTCTATATAACCTGTCATGATTTACTGAAAAATAAGTGTGGGAGGGCGTAGTATTCAGCTGGACCCGTTGACCATCGAATACTCTGACTTGGTCAAAGGTCCGTGTCAGCGCCAATGGAAAATCCCCAAGGGGAATCCCTGCCAAGAGGGGCGGAGCACTGCTCTCCCCTGTGTCTCCCTGATGTGGAGCTGACATTGACACCGCCTCTCCTGCTAATGCTGCTCACAATCCACACCCCCTCCCCTTTGTGCAGGTCTCATCCATGAATATTTCCTGGGCTGAAGCTTGGAACCCTGGCCAATTTGTCCCCAGAATTAGCGGATGGGTGAGGCACAGGCTAACCCTCGTCTCCACTCTATGGTTTTGGCCTCTATATTCGATGACAGTGGGAACCATTGGGTATTTGTGAACATCCCCGTGCACACACCTCACCTTCACCAAACATGCATTCCTCAATGCCTCCCCTTGAACCAAGCGTTGGTGGACTCCAGTTTGATTACAGCCTGAATCCACCAACGCCTGATATGTACCCCACTGCACACTCGCCGGTATGCTGTATGTCCCAGCTCAATCGGGGGCAGCCTATGGTGTGTCAGGGAGCCGGACCAGGGCCCCCCACCTCCATGACAGGGCACTGATCCAACACCGACACACCGGCCCAGGCATCACTCCGGCACCTTCAGCGTTGGAGGCCCTCACCTGTGGAGAAAAAGGGACAGAGAGAAAACCGGAAAGAAATACTTAGGAAAACTGGTCCCCGACATCAGTGCGCCGGGACCGGACGGCGTGTAGAGGAGAAGACACAAAGTCGAGAGAGAGAAACAGCAGAAGGAGAAGTGGGTAGAGGATTGCTTGCCCTAGGATACGCCGTCATGTGATCTACTGCCAGCTGGACCCACTTGGCTGTCCCCTCCGGCAGCCGGCCGATGAACTGCTCTGGGACCGCCAGGTCGATCACCTCCTCCATGCCGTGCCCCTCCGCCAACATCTCCTGCAGGCGTCGCGGAGATTCAGTGCGCACACAAAAGGTTGGCCAACGTTGCGAGGTGTCAGGGCTCGGAAGTGCCGGTGCTGCTCAGGGATCTGGCCGACTCGCTGCAGAATCGCTTGCTTCAAGTCCGGGTACTCTATTAAGTTCGCAACTGGCAGCTGTTGGGCAGCTTGAGAGCTGGGCTTCTCCGGACAGCAGCAGCAATAGGCGGGCCTCCCACTCTTCCAACGGCCAGCCCCACGCTAGCATAGAGTGCTCGTAGAGCTCCAGGAAGGCCTCCGGGTCATGCTGTGGACCCATCTTCGTGATCGCGATGTGGGCCGGGAAGGCCGTTGCTGCCAGGGCCGCTGCCAGCACTCCCGCCTGCTTTACCAGGCCCCGAAGCACCTCCCGATCCTTGGCCTGGGCATTGAGGAAGTCCTTTTATGTGCTGGTCATGGCGCAGCTGCACCAAAGCCTGATGCTGGTTCTGGTGCAGGCTGGCGAGGGTCCAGACAAGTTCGGCCAGCGGTGAAGACTCCATGGCGCTGCCTCCTCCTTCCAGGTTTCGGCACCAGTGTGACAAATTTTAAAGTCAGGCAAGGAGAAGGATAACAGAGGCAGGCTTAACACTCTGGTGCTTTATTGCGTTCATTCCGGTTTAGTGTTCTTTTGCGATTTCTCACACAAAATATATCTTGTCTCTCTCTCTCTCGGCGCATGCCTTTCTCACTTTTATCCTCGCCTCACTGCAACAGAGAATATTCATTAGTAAACATTCCCCACAAGTGTGCCGTCCTTACCACACGCCTTCTCCTGCTCCGCCCTCCAATCACAAATCGGCGCTCATCCACGCCCCTGCCTCCACACACTTTATACACACTTTATTAGGGCTGCAACTAACGATTATTTTCATAATCGATTAGTTGGCCGATTATTTTTTTTTTTGATTAATCAGTTTGGGGTCGGGGTGAACTTTCAGTGCCTTTTTTTTTATTGTTTATTTAAAATAAAATCCACAAACTGAGTGTTACAAATATAAACTTCAGACTAAAACTTTACACAACTGTTTGTACATCCATAAAAAATAATGCATAAATACTGTAAAATAAATTTTATATATATAATTTGTTTATATTGTGTATATAAGTATTTATTCATTATTTTTTATGGATGCACAAGAAGCACCGAATTAAACTACAAACAGTCCTAAATTAATAATAAAAACTCCCTTTCACTGCACCTTCTGGTTTCTGTTCCTCACTGTCTCTAGACATTATGTTGCTTTTGTTTACTTGTGATCATAGTGTTTTAATTAGACATTACAAATCTTATTCGCGCTCCTATTGCGTGTCTACACCGCTCGTGATCAGCAATGCGGGCTCGTTACTAACATCACTTCCGTTATAATAAACGACAGAATTTACACTGCAAGTGTGCAAATACAGCACATAATGACAAGAAACTTAAATAAAACTAAACTTTTTAAGCAGCTTGCACCAGTTTCCCTTGCCCCTTACACACAGTGGAGCATTTTGGATATAAACATGTTTGTGCTCGTGCAGCACAGTTTGATCTCTGCGGTGTTTAATATAAAATGCTCCCTGCCTTAGAGGACTTTCTTCCTCAGTCACGTGACAATTTCGCCTCCATCTGATGGTGACTAAGGTCATGTTGGGAATAAAAGGTAATGCTGACAGAAAGTAAACTGAAGAAAGTCATTTTCGGTAATTTTGGGTGTCTGCTAATGCTAGCATGTGTATCACGTCATGCGCAGTTGCCTAGGAAGCGGCTTATACTTCTGGTTAGTTAAAAAAAAAAAAAAAACCCCGCTAGTGTTATATTTGAGATGATAATGCCTTTCTAAAATCCACACACTAGACGGTAGTGCAGAGTGCATAGTGTAAGCATACAGTACTTCATTTGGGACACAACTTTAGTATTTACTCTCCGAAGCGTTTTTTCGGAACAGAAGTAACGTAATGAGTTAATCTCCCCCGTGCCGCGCGCAGACCAACTAATCGATAATGAGATTCGATTGTTGCAGCTCTACACTTTATACATTTATGCACATTATATTCATTTATATACACACTATACATTTATACACACCTTAATAAGAGCTCGCCTCACTGAGGTTTTACAGCAGCGCTAACGTCCTGTTGCATCTAAATGACATGTGATGTGTACACCATGAAGTTTTCCTAATGATATTTTTATAAATAAATGACTACATGTTTTAACTTCATTATGCTTGAATAAATTAGTACCTGGGAGCCTCTCATGCTGCTTTTTGCCTTATGTTGGTTACATCACAGTAACTTTTTTTTTTTTTTTTTTGTAACAGAGTGAGCGAATCAGTTAGAAAAATATATTTTTATAAAAATGTACTTTCTGGTAGGTTTGAAAGCTACTGGAGAAGTTACATGGTGTGGTGTTGTATTGTGTTGTGTTTAGCCGGCTCTCTGCTGCTGCACCTGCTGGACTGGGTGCGCTTACACAAAGCTGACGTGGATGAAAAAGCGCAAGAGGTCCTGCAGAGCGAAAGCCCCACACGTCATCATGCGTACTGGGACGTGGTACTGTGGCCTCTCGTCCTCCATCAGCCTGTTCAGCAAAAACCTACTGTATACAGTAGACCTGCTGATACACAGTATTAACCCTCTCTCTCTCTCTCTCTCTCTCTCTCTCTCTCTCTCTCTCTCTCTCTGCCTCTCCCCCGGTGTAGGTGATGTGTTTTGTCCTGCAAGGCCGAATGGACGAGGCTCGACAGGTTCTGCAGAAACAGGCGTCTCTACAGCCGGCGTCCAGAGCCATGTATCAGCTCATGGACAACCTGCTACACAGAATGCCCGTGTTTAATGTGAGGACTGCATTTATATTGATCCATATAGTTTATGTTTACATTCATATATTTGGCAGATGCTTTCCGCCAAGCGAACCACAATCCAGTCTTAGCAATCAGGGTGTGTTCACTCAAGGGCTGTAAACATTAACATTCAATAACTTCAGTGCTTTATACACCGGGTTTTCATGAATGCACAGAGTGTACACCAAACAGTGAAGTGTCAGCATTGAGGATTTTACCTTTACTGTGTGTATGTGTGTAGCCCGGCGGCACTCAGACCCTCACAGAGTTTGATGTAAAGTGGAGGCACTGGCATGAGGAGTGTGACCGCTGTCTCCAAGACAACTCCTTTGCTAGCAACTATCACCTGGAGACCATCTGCAAGGTGAGGCCTTGTCTTTCTCTAATAGCAATAATTAATAATAATAATAATAATAATAATAATAATGTCAGTTTCAGTATGTTTTTCTGCCTGCTGAATCTGGTCATGTGACATTTCATACGTTTCAAATGCAGAATTTATATATAAAAGGAATAAAACAGGAAAATAATCAACAACACTGTGCTGTAATGAAGCAGAGTTACTGACACCACCCAGAAGTTGATGATATTCCTAAAACAGCATGACACAGTGTCTTATTCCTCTTACACCACAGCAGCAATGACACAACATACTTTTTATCCATTTATAGTTACAGTTAATTTAGTTCCTGTTCTCGCTTACATTATAGCAGCTATAAACAGTCGTTCCCTTAGACAAAACACTCTTTTTCTCTGACTGTTACAGAGACCTGACACTTTAATCTTGTACTGTAATGCTGTCATTATTATTATTATTATTATTATTTTTACAATGACAGGGGTTTTATGTCTTTAATAGTAGTGATAGTGCTGGAGAACTGAAGGAATGTGTATTTTAGTGTCATTTTAATAAAGTCCTCATGTATTTTTTTGCATGTGTTGAGGTCCTGGTTGGTGACGAGGACGCTCTATTGGAGCAGAAAGCGCTGCTGGGAACCTGGTACCATTTACTGATCAGCCGCCTGCTGTTCTCTCATCCCACTGTTAAACCCGCTGAGCTGCACTACTACGCTCAGGTACACACACATCCACACACACATACATAACAGTATTAAATCATGTATATGTGTATTAGAATGGATATTAAACTATAAAAACTGGGCCATTAATGAGGCGAACAAACACCAGCAATTTATTTTTTAGTTTTCAATTGTAAAATGTTTTGAATATTAGAAGTTAGCTGAATAAAAATGCTGCATTAGGTAACACTTCATTTGCACCTGTTTTTATAAATAAACAGTGAAGTGTAAAGACCACCTTACTGCTGAGTTTGTAGCAATGCTGGTATCGAAAATATCTGTATTTAGTTCGAAAAAGGCATTAAATGTCAGCATTGAGGCTTTTAACTTTACCGTGCATGTGTTTTTTTTTGTTGTTGTTTTTTAGTCGAGTATGGACATGTTCCTGGAGTCTCACAGCGCTTCAGAGCCTCTGGACAGCATCTTACTGGCTGCGTTTGAGTTCGACCTTCACCAAGTTATTAAAGACTGCAGGTGAGATATTATACACACTGAACTATACACACTCACCTCTCTCACTCTCTCTTATTTCTCTCCCGTCTCTCTCTCATATCTCTCCCATCTTTCTCATCTCTTGTCTCTAATATCTCTCTCTATTTACTCTCTCGTCTCCCTCTCATCTCTCCTGCCTCTCTCAGCTTTCTCTCATATCTCTCCCATCTTTCTCATCTCTCATATCTCTCTCATGTCTCTCCCATCTTTGTCATCTCTTGTTTCTCTCTCTCCTGTCTCTCTCTCGTCTCTCTCCCATCTCGTTCGTCTTGCTCGTCTCTCCCGTCTCTTTCTCTAATCTCTCTCATATTTCTTGTTCGTCTCTCTCTCTCATCTCTCTCTCTCTCTCCTTTTGCTTTCATTTCGCTCATCTCTCTCCCTAAGCTCACTCTCATCTCTCTCTTGCTCATCTTTCTCCATAATCTCCCTCGTCTCTCTCATGTATTTTACAGAAAAGTTTAGGAGCTGGTCTCGGTATCTACTTGTACTGTTGCCGTGGCATATTTAATTGACATTCTGTCAAAACGCATCTTTTTTTTTATTGTGACATGTTTATCTCTTCAATCTCTATTTTTCATTTAGACAGTAAACCCCTGACGACTCCCTGCTCCTCTGCAGCAACACGTTACCGCAGCCTTCGGGGAAATGCAAAAACTAATTTATATTTGCACAGTTTGTTTAGCTGCGTCACTGAAGTGTGTGTACGGGTTTGTGACCCAGGACGGGACTCGAACCCTGAACGTGGTAGTGATGACCCAACAACTTAACCGCTGCTCAGAAGGCTAGGCTGGACTCAATCACAGAGAAACTCCCAGAGACAGAGATGGGGGAATAAAACAGAAAATTCTTTACTTCAGAAAGATTGCAAATGGAGATATAGAAAAAAACTATCCTATAATAGAAAGTCCAAAAACAAGTAATGAAACAAAATACAGAAAGAACCCAAGGATAACAAAATATCCCGAAAAAAACAAAACGATCCCAAAAGTCAAAAGATATAGAGCACTTGCTAACAAAGGCAGTGGCTGTGGCTAGGTACTCACATGAGTACCTAGTAACAAGTCTATATAGTCCAAACTCTTAACTGTGTGTGTGTGTGTGTGTGTGTGTGTTTGTTTATTGATCTGCAGCATTGCCTTGAATAACTGGTGGTTTGTGGCTCACCTGACCGACCTGCTGGATCACTGCAAACTCCTGCAGTCGCACAACCTCCAGTAAGATGAGCTGCACACACACACATACACACATACACACACACACGCACACACACACGTTAGGAGTGTGATGAGTAAAGGACTGATTTTCGTCGATACTTCTAGCCTATCATCTAGCTCTATCCTTTCCATATTCCCCGTCTGAAACGTAAAAACATTTCCCCCTCACTTTAGCATTTAACTAAGAATTATTATCCTAATTTGTACTGCCACGTTGCTTTAATTTTATTTAAATGACTAGTTTCATTGTATTTTTTTGTGCACTTTTTAAAACCAGATATTTTAGATTATTTTCTGCATACTTTCACTGCTCTTTACTGATATTTATTTATTTATTTATTGCATCAGACAGTAAAGTACTTTTAGGCTGCATTATAAATGTAGGAAAGGTGCTATATAAATAATGTTTATTGTTATTATTGTCATTATTTGATTCTGATCATTACAGTTTCATAGAATTAATTTTAAAATAAATTTTTTTTAAAATTTGGGGGATGGGGGGGAGCAAATATTTGTAACATCAAATAAAAACAATATTTAAACATTTTTTTAATGTTTCTGTACTTTAGAAGTTGGCGCAAATCTTCAGTGTCTGTTCGTTGTCCATGTCTCCTCCTTGAAGAAAGCATTTTACATAAAATCATGGAATCTGGAAGAGCGCTCAGCAGCAGATATCGCTAACTTAGAAATGTAGCTTTTGTTAAGTCTTGCTTTTATTAACGCTTTGGGTGTCATGTACTGTTTAACTGTCTGTGTGTGTAGTTTTGGCTCTAACCTGCGGGAGTTCCTGGTGCTGGAGTACGCCTCCGGACTCTTCTCTCATCACAGGTGAGGCGTCCGTCTTCAGGTTACACACTCAACACTGTGCTTGACCGTGAACACATCCATACTGCTGCACAGATCACCTGATTCCACATCTGTACAGAGTGTGTTAAAAAAATTTCTGTTAGAGCTGAATCTTAAATATTGTAGTTGAGGGCACACTTAGTGCGCTATCTGCCATGATGTAGTACCCTATGTATAGGGTACATGCTATATCTATAGCATTCATAGCACATAAGAAACTTTTTTGGGATTCACCCATTTGTACCACTTTCCCTACGGAACATATAATCAAGCTAAATATCAGTGATAAGGGGCAAAAACCTGTGTACGTTGAATAAATATAATGCATCTGGATCATTACTGTATCTAATAAAATGATGATTTGTGCCTCGTAATTTTTGTATTTTTCTTATTTTCACTCTGTGACGGTGTGATATTAAAGACTCCTTAATATTCAAACCCATTTAAAGTACTGAATGTTTTAAGAATTAAACTTTTCAATGCAAGTTTTAGAGAAATTGGATTATTGTGATATTTATACGTGTGTCATAGTATTGTATTAAACATATAATCATGTTTATGACACCTGTGTGATCTGTACACCTGGCTCTGCTGTGTGTGTGTGTGTGTGTGTGTGTGTGTGTGTGTGTGTGTTAGTTTGTGGCAGCTTGCGGTGGATTATTTCGATCACTGCCCCGAGTTCGGTCGTGTGTATCTGGAGCTGCAGATCGAGAGAGTGCCGCTGGAGACGGAGCGCAAAGCGCTGAAGGTGCTCAGGATCTGTGAACAGAGACAGATGAATGAGCAAGGTATACACACACACACAGACACACAAACTAGTGTGTAGATCTGAATTAAATAATGTGGTGGGGTGAGAGATTATGTGACTGCTGTATTCTATAATTATCTGTTATGTTTATGGAATCATAACTCTGAGTGTGTGTGTGTGTTGCAGTGCGCAGTATCTGTAAGATCATGGCTAAAAGGGCTCTCAGTAATAACAGACTGGGTTCTGCTCTGTCCTGGAGTATCAGAGCTAAAGACGCAGCCTTTGCCACACTCATCTCCGAGAGGTAGGGGGTGTGTGTGTGTGTGTGTGTTTCAAAGAGAAAAAGTGTTGTTGTTGTTTTTTTTTCTCAAAATTTTTATTAATTTACTAAGTTTTAAAATGTTCTTTAAAAAAATAAAATGATGTCATCACATCCCCAAGCAGCTCTTTTCATATATACATTAAGCAGCTATAGCTGTGTGTTCTGCCTATAGCAGGCAGAACACAGATGCAGGACAGGTGGGATTAGTGCAACACAAGTGGATTTTTAGATTTTTAGATAAGCAGGAATGAGTAGTGGCGTCCCGGAAGCATGGAGGTCCCAGACTCCTGGCGCAGCACAGATGGGGAGCGGTGTCCTCTGCGATGTCGTCAGTTTCTGAAGAGAGAGAGAGAAACGGATCAGATTCTTCACAAAAACATAACACACTCACCTCTCTGTGTCTGCTGCACCCTTTTGTAGTATCTAAGCTTCTGTGTGAGAGTGAGGAGCTGACGCTGTCATCATCGGCCACCAGCCATGCTTTGTTCTGCCACCCTGCCTTGCAGCCAACTCATGCTTTCCACAACATCAGTGCTGAAGCGGCGCTGTCCCTTCAGCACCCAGGCAGCAGTTGCACATACAGCGTTTAGTGTTTTATGTGCTAGGGCCCAACTTTGAGCTTACTGCTAGCGATGTTTGTGTCCAAAGATTGTACTTCAGTGAAAGGCAGTTGGCGTTGCCGTGGTGAGCCCCCACTCAGTGCTGTATCTGAAACGAGAAGTCCTTAAGCAAGAGGAACCATTGAGTTATCCGGGCGTTGGTGTCTGTGACCAAGGTGAAGTGTTGGCCCATGTGGTAGTAGCTCAGTTCCTCGATTGGCTGCTTTATAGCCAGGGCTTCTCGTTTGACGGTGGTGTAGTGCCGTTCAGCAAGGGTCAGCTTCCTACTCCCGTACAATACCACAAATTTTTCATCTGAGAGAGCACAGCGCCTGGTCTCAGAGGTTTCGGTGTGGATGAGGAAGGGTTGATCAAATTTGGGGTTTCTGAGGACTGGTGAGTTGGTAAGTGCCTGGAATGCCTGCTTTGCTTCTTCTGACCAGTGTACATGGTCCGGTTGGCCTTTCTGGGTTAGGTCTGAGAGGGAGGAGGGTAAAGAGAAGTTAGGCATAAATCGTTTGTACTACCCCGCCCACCCCAAGAAGGTATGTAGCTGTCACTTCGTTGTGGGATGTGAGTACCCTTTTACTGCCTCCATCTTCTTATTTTGTTGTTTCAGCAATCCCTGGCTGATGTGCTACCCCAGGCACTGAGCTGCAATCAGCCCTAAATGGCACTTATGGGGTTTGCTGTCGGCTCAACCTTCCAGAGCTCGCCCAGGACATCCCTGAGGTGGTACAGGTGGTCTGTTCAGGTGGTAGAGTGAATCACGACATCGTCCAGGTAGGCAGCCATGAACTGCCGATGTGGACGATGTCCATGAGGTGCTGGAATGTTGCGGGTGCCCCATGGAGCCTGAAAGGGAGGACCTGGTACTGCCAGTGGCCGCTGGCAGTGCTGAATGCTGTTTTGTGTTTGGCAAAGTGGTACCTGTCAATACCCCTTTGTGAGGTCCAGGGTGAAGATAAAGCAGACCCTCTCTAGGTGTTCCACCTGGTGATCGACCCGGGGGATGGGAAGGTGTCACAGTCACCTGGTTGAGCCTCCGGAACTCATTATAAAGCCTGAGGCTCCCGTCAGGCTTTGGGACCACCACAATGGGGCTGGACCCTTAGCCTCGGCGGCCTCAGGGACACGGTAGGGCCATTGTCATATCACGACTCCCGTTGGGGTTTTAATCTTGTGCTGGACCAGGTGTGTCATCCCGGGGTTTGGTGAGAACACATCAGCAAACTGGTCCATGAGCTCCTTCAGGTCTTACCGCTGTGAGGGGGTCAGCTCTTTCCCCTTCTGGAACAAGGTATTCTCTGGGGACACATTAGCATAGGCGGACAGCAAATAGGATGGTTCTGTCCATTTTTTAAGCAGGGTAACATGGCATAATTGAGTGTCTAGTTCCTTATCGGGCTGTTGCAGACAGTGGTTCACAGGGCCCACCCACCCAAGGACTGTGATTGGGCCCTACCAACGGGCCAGGAACGTGCAGGTGGCTGACAGGAGCAGGAGGAGCACTCGGTCGTCTGGCTGGAACTCCCGGGGTTTAGCTAGGTGGTTGTAGACCCGACGCTGTTCAGCTTGAGCTGCCTCCATGTGTTGCATGACAACAGGAGCCACACAGTCAATCCATTTCTGCATCTCCTGGATGTATTCATACGGTGAGGGCTGTTCCTGCCAAGATTCTTTGGCCATATCCAGAAGTCCTCGAGGCCTCCTTCTGAAAAGGAGCTTGAACAGGGTGAAGCCCATGGATGTAGGGTAGGATCAGGCCCTAGTTCTTTCCTTCCTCATTCACCACTCATGGCAGCATTCTCTTGAGCATTTGGTTGAACTGCTTGACAAGGCCATTGGTCTGGGGGTGATGCACTGACGTCTTGAGATCGGACATTAGTCTAGAGACAAAAGGCGTACCTTGGTCAGTCAGAAGGTCCTTCACCGAGTTCCCTGGTGATTTTCTGAGAGGTGGCTTTTCGGAGTGGGTCTGCCTTGGGGTAATGGCTGGCGGAGTCCATGATGTCAAGGATGTATTTGTGGCCCTGGGCTGATTTTGGAAGCGGCCCTACAAGGTCCATGCTGACCTTCTTGAAGGGCAGGCATGGGCTTTCTAGCTGAGGTGCGCTGGCACTGGGGGCACCGCTGGCAGTAGTTTCACACCTCTGCCTCCATACCTGGCCAGTGGAATATGGTTCCTGAGTTTCTCTAGTGTGTTGTGGGCCCCCAGGTGACCGCCTAGGGGGTGTGAGTGGCCCAGGTGCATCAAGATGTCTTGGAGCAGGGTACTAATAGGTCACATGCTTGGCCCCGCCAATCGGTATGATAGTAGAGGAGACCACCTCTGATCAGGAAGTAGTATGCGGGTAGCGCCAGGCCGGGCCTCTGGCTTTTGCTTTCTACTTCTAGCACCTGGCTCCAGCAGTGTTTTTCAGGTGGTCATCTTTCTGCTCGTGCCCGAAGTTGCCCTCGTGGATGACCTGGTGGAATACAGAGGAGATGGGATTAGTGGCAGTGCGTCACTCACTCTCCGCTCCCGCATCAGCTTTGTCCTCCTCTTGGGCGAAGTAGGTGGCCCGGACCTGGGGAAGGCTCTGTCATGGTTGACTCCACTGCCGGTTGAGACTTGCTGTCTCTGTTGTCTCTTGCTGTCTCTGGGTTGGACTGCTGGGAAGCCTAGCCAGTCTCTCCCCAGGAGTAATGGCACCAGAAGTTCCGGCACAAGCCCCACCTGTAACAGCCACTCATCCCTACAATCCCAACCCAGACCTTGGTGACTTCTCCCTGCATGCAGGACACCAAGAGGCTCCCGCACACTATGGTAGCACAGGGTAGGATCACCAGCCAGGCATAACCGTGCTCCCTCAATCGAGAAGGTTTGGGACGGGCATGCCGCCTACTTCTACAGTGACGATGGGCGCTTGTGGCTGGGTGTGGAGGGTGTAGCTGGCTAACCAAGGTTTGTTGGCCCAGGAAGGTGAAGGGGGCTGGGTCAGGTGAGGAGTTGGTGAGGCGGTTCTCAGGAGCTGGTCCATGGCAGCCCTCTCTGCGACTACCACCGCGCTGAGCCGCTCTGGTTGCATCCCTCGCTTAGTGACGCGCAAAAAATGGTCGGAATTCCTGAACGGTTACTACAATATTTTTGTTAAACCTCTTAAATTAAAGTTGTAAGTCTGCACTTCAGTCACATCTTGATTGCTTCATTTCAAATCCATTGTGGTGGTGTACAGATGCAAAATTACTAAAATTGTGTCACTGTCCAAAAACTTATGGACCCGACTGTATATTACTCCTCAACATTATAATAATTAAATCCTTTTTTTAAAAAATTGTATTTAATATTTATGATGTGTTCCTTGTGCTGTGCAGGTTTCTGCAGGATTACTGCACACGTGGCTCATTCTCTGATCTGGATCTGATCGATAATCTTGGACCTGCCATGCTCCTCAGCGACAGACTCACATTCCTCGGTACTTAGTGTGTGTGTGTGTGTGTGTGTGTGTGTGTGTGTGTGTGTATAAAACATGTTCCTCGGTTCTCTATCTGTTTTAAAAACCTTAGCACTGCACCTGGAAATCACTTTTTTGGGGGGTTAATTATTTATAGAAATCTAATAAAAGGGTTCATTATTAATGATGTAGCCATTACAGAGTTTCTCTTCAAGATAAACATCAACAGACCTTCTAAGAAATTACAGATAATTAAATCAGTGTTTTAATTTGATGCGACACAAATTTTTTCATTTATGGTTTAAATGGTTTAGTTATGTTTCATCATTACCTGAAATAACATAAAAACAATAAGTACCCCTGTATTATATTTAAAGCAGAATCAACCGCCTGATTGGCTAAATACAATGTTAGAGGTTGACCGATAATGGATGCTACCAATACCAGTGACTAAGATCCGCAGTACCTGCCGATAACCGATTAATCAACCGATAGTTTTTAAATTGATACTGAATGAAGACATAAAAGTAAAAGTAAAAAAGTTAAATATTGCTGAACTTTATTACAATAATACAGTGCTGACTGTACCATGAAAATGTACTGTACTTTTTTAAAATGAAATAATATATAAATTTTCATATATTAACTATTAAAAAATATTAAATGAAAGATGATGTACATCAAACTGAACCAAAGAGTAACACTCCAAATAACAATAGAGACCTCCAAAATGAAGGGGGCCTGGGAGTATGTGTTTTGTGGATCTGGAGAAGGCGTATGACCGGGTCCCCAGGGGTTTACTGTGGGAGGTGCTGAGGGAGTATGG
>JANDJT010000021.1:26261141-26275173 GCA_024331685.1 Stegophilus panzeri | reverse complement strand
CAGTGATCTCAGAGTTAAGACCTCTGTCACCTGACCTTACCATCAGAGAGAGTGTGTGTGTGTGTGTGTGTGTGTGTGTGTGTGTTAGCTCTACAGGTTTCCCCATCTCTCTGGTGGAGGAAACTGATCCAGCTCACCCACTTCACAGTACTGTCTCTCACCGAGGAGGAACATCAGCTTATAGCGCAGACGCACCTTCTCCTGAAACACACACACACACACACACACACACACACACACACGGACAAAGTGCAGCAATTAACACACTGTACTGTGGCTCCAAATCTCAAGAAAAAAAGCTGTAATGTATCTCGTGTGTGTGTGTGTGTGTGTGTGTGTGTGTGTGTTTCACCTTAAGTGGGTTAGCGAGAAGCATGACCTGTGTGACGGAGGAAGGGGGCAGGACGGGGTTAAAGGGCGCCAGCTCGGCTCCTGATGGACTCTGAAGCTTCACTTTCATGGACTGAGAAAGAGAGAAAAATAATACTCTCAGTATAAACCTGCAGAAGTGTCTCCTCCGTGTGTATCCGGAGATAAACTGCGGATTGTGTGCGTCAGGAGGTCATCTGGGTTTTTTTTTTTTTTTTTCGGTGTGTGTGTGTGTGTGTGTGTGTGTGTGTGTGTGTGTGAGACCTTCGGCACTGCGGCCTGTAGCTCGATGTTCTTCACTGAGAGAGGAGCCGTGTTCAGCATGGACACCACGATGACGAGGACGTCGCGTCTCCCGGGAGGACACTCGGAGCCGAAGTGCAGGAGGACGCGCACTCCGTCTTTATCGTACGCAGTCACAGGAAGAGCCTTACCTACACACACACACACACACACACACACACACACACACACACACCTCTATAACAAGTCTCATTACACTGATTAAATTAAACTCGTCCCTTTATCACAGAATTGTACTCAACTTAACCCTTTCATAGAACGTAAAGTAACCCGAAGCGTTTGATTTTAAAACACAGTCCAGGTTCAACAATTAATGCACTGTGTGCATAAAAACATAATTATAATGCTCATACATAATAATGCTCATAAAAACATAATTCCCACCTTCTGACTAGGAATAAACCTCATTTCTGACATTCCAGCTGGGGAAAATCATAATTCTCATCTTCTGGGAGAAAAAAATGGAATTCACCTCAGACTGGCAAAGAAATTTTTTTTTATTTCTACCTCTGACTGTGGGAAAATGCAATTCCTACATTCTTACTTATTGTCTTTGGACTGGGAGAAAATACAATTCCCAATTTCTGTGTGTGAAAAAACACAATACCCTACATTCCAACTGGGAGAAAATCACCATTATCAGACTGTACTTCCCAGTTAAAAACTTCAATCCCTACATTCAGACAGGGGAAAAAGCACACTTTCCACCTTCAGACTGGAACAAAAACACAGTTCCCAATTTCAAAGTCTTTTCAGTCTTTATTGTCTTGGATACTTGGGGATAAAAGTGTCCACATTATCTTTTAATGATTTTCAGTTTAGATACTGCTGGACAGGTTTCATAACACCACTAACTGTCCCATATAAATAATCAGAATGAGCCAATTCAGAGACGTTATGCATTTTACCCAAGTACAGACATGGAGAGAGGGAGGGGGAGAGAGGGAGAGAGAGAGAGAGAGAGAGAGAGAGAGAGATACAGAGATTGAGAGATACAGAGAGAGAGAGATACAGAGAGAGAGAGATACAGAGAGAGAGAGATACAGAGATTGAGAGAGACAGAGATTGAGAGATACAGAGAGAGAGAGAGAGATACAGAGAGAGTGACAGAGAGATACAGAGAGAGAGAGAGATACAGAGAGAGAGAGAGAGGTAGACCATTTGTGGATTTTACCCATACCGATAACGAAGTTAACCGATGACTGATTAATCAACCGATAGTTCTTAAAACTGATCCTGAATGAAAACACATCACTCAAAGTAAAATATTGCTGAACTTTATTACAAAAATAAACAGTACTGACTGCACCATGAAAATGTACTGTACTGTTTAAATGAAATAAATATAGAAACATTAATATATATTAACTATCGGTAAATATTGAAGTAAACAAACAAACATCCAAAATGAATCCAAAAAACACTTCAAATAACACAACAAAATGGAGATAGTTCCAGCAATCAGTGCTGATCTGCAAATCTGTGTGTGTGTGTGTGTGTGTGTGTGTGTGTGAGAGAGAAATTATGTAGAGTGTGTTGTACTGGTTATACTGACTGGTTTTGATGGAGTCCAGGGGAACATGCAGGTTGCTGAGGGATGCCTCAGAGCGCACGGGGTTTCCCTGTAGAGAGCGCAGGGGCGAGCCGGGCATGCTGGAGCTGATAAATGGGTTGGAGGAGGAGAGAGAGGAGGAAACGCCGAAACCCAAACCAACACCAGTGGCCATGACGGGCTGACCCGAGACACTACACACCAAAAAACAATAAGAAAATGGCACCAGTCAAACGTGTGCACACACACACACACACACACACACACACACACAAAGTGATGAGCTACATCCCAAACCACATCCCGCAGCACTAAAGAGTATTCTAACAGTTTAATAATCATCCTGTATATAAGCACACGGGGGCCACGGCGATGCTCTCTAGACTCACTAAAGTGTTAAACACTATGGACCAGAGCTGATGTGCTCGTTTCAGACGCTAAATACAGCAGTCTGTGACCTCACACACTCACCATGTCATTTATTCAAGGCAAGCTCATGCTCTGTTTATCACTACACCAACCTTTACACTTCAGATAAGAAAAGACACTTATAAAAAATTATATGTATTATTTTATTATTATTTATAGAATTCACGCGTTGAAACGTTTCTAGACAACTCTATGAGAACAGATTTGGAAATTAATGATAATGTGTCTTTATTAAATCACATACATATGCAGAGTGAAATTCTTTTCTTCGCATACCCCAGCTTGTTAGGAAGTTGGGGTCAGAGCGCAGGGTCAGCCGTGATACAGCGCCCCCTGGAGCAGAGAGGGTTAAGGGCCTTGCTCAAGGGCCCAATAGTGGCAGCTTGGCAGTGCTGGGGCTCGAACCCCCGACCTTCCGATCAGTAACCCAGAGCCTTAACCGTCAAGCCAGCACTTCCTCTTAAATTGCTTTTAAGCGAACCTCTTCTTCCACAATGTATTTACTACCCAGAATGCACTATTGTTTCAGAACTCTGTCTTTTTATCCAGAACAGCACCGTGATGGAGAAACGTAAGAGCAGTGTCTCACCTCTGCACCTCTCCCAGGTTCAGCATGGCGAGATCCTGCAGCCCCTGAGTCACCATGTCAGGGTGTGTGGGGTGTGTGGGGTGGCCTGAAGTGTGCGCAGGAGGAAACACGGTCCCTGGTGCTGCTGCTCCACTGGAGAACAGGTCGAGTCCAGGAGGAGCAGAAGCCTGGCAGAGCGAGATGCCAGGTGATTATATATACAGGATATAATCAGTATAAACACCTGGTAGATAAATGATTTCATTTCCTTAACGATAAAACTAAATAAAGGCCCAAGAGGACAATTGAACAATTATGATGTTTTTGTGACCAGAACATTTTTGCCATTACACACTGCCACTGACATGGAATAGAAGAATTGAAGTTATTTATTATTAAATTTTACACAAAGTACTATTGAGTCATGGCCATTATTTTCCATAAACCATTTTAGTTTCAATCCATGATCATGTTGGGCTTACGTGTCTGGGTCAGTGGACAAACAAGTTGTCGTCATCATCATCATCATCGTGCCAGTGACAGCGGACATGCGCTCCCAGCCCGTAACCCCTTAACCTCTTATAGAGCCCAGGTCTCTAACTGCCTCAAATGCGGGACATGAGGGAGCAGGTGTACCTGTAAAGACGTCCACTGGTTGGACGCGTCCTCCAGTTTGGGTCTGCTCTGTACCAGAGGAGACTCGTTCAAGCCTGCATTAATAATAATAATAATAATAATAATAATAATAATAATAATAATATACAGCACTGAGAACACAGAACGCTTCTTTGAACCAAATGCAGTAAAGACAAGTTTCAGATACAGACAGAAAAAATCATATAAATTAAAGATGGATAAAATAATAATAATAATAATAATAATAATAAGAGGAAGAAGAACAAGAAGAGGAAGAAGAATAAAAGTAACACTAAAATACTAGCTCATTTTAATTAAGTATTTAAATAAGTGATTACAGCTTCTTTTTTTTTTTTTTTTTTTAACCAGGATGAACATGTCTTAGAATGTTTTTGTACATTTTATAAAATATAAACCTGTAAGGTATTTTCATACTTGATTTTTACATACTTTAAAAAAAGATTTAAAACACAAAACTAAATAAAAAAAAATTAAGCAGTATTAATAAGACCATCTGTATTAAAACATCAGAGTTTTTAAAAATTGATT
The DNA here is from genome assembly GCA_024331685.1 of Stegophilus panzeri. Taxonomy (NCBI): domain Eukaryota; kingdom Metazoa; phylum Chordata; class Actinopteri; order Siluriformes; family Trichomycteridae; genus Stegophilus; species Stegophilus panzeri. The sequence goes on along the minus strand of JANDJT010000021.1, from coordinate 26,270,767 downwards.
GAATTAATTTTGATAAATCAATTCACTGATCATCCTTAACACCTATCAGAGGGGGAAACAGAAAGAGTAAATGAAAAGCGATTAGTAAACATCACCTAGGGACAGCAGCTCATCGTCGAGCAGAGAGTGGGCCGGTGACGGCTCTGAGGCTTTGTGAATGGGGCTGCTGGTCTGACTGGCAGATCCTCCAGCCAATCGGCGAGGAGGGGGTGGGATCACCGGAATGCTGCAGGCAGTTTGATTGGACAAAGGTGCTCTGGAGAGTTGAGTGGGCGGAGCTGTCTGGGGTGCAGGCGGTTCATCCAAACCAGCGAGGTCAATGAGTGTGTCTGTCTCACAGCCTGAGGAAGACAAACGTTAACAAATCTACACGAAATACGTGAAATAAAATGTGTTTTTATGAAAATAAAAAAAATTTAAAAATCAGTTTGGGAAAAACTTTGGGATTTCTAAAAAATAAATTTCCTTTTAGTTCAGAGGTGAAGGTTAAAGTTACAGTAACAAACAAAACAATGAAGACACACCTCACAATGCTCATTAAAGCAACTTGTGTGTGTATACATGCATGTGCATATGTGCGTGTGTGTGTGTGTATATGTATATGCGTGCGTGTGTATATATATATATATATATGTGTGTGTGTGTGTGTGTGTATATGTATATGTGTGTGTGTGTATATATGTGTGTATCTGTATGTATATATATATATATATATATATGTATGTGTGTGTGTGTGTGTGTGTGTGTGTGTGTGTGTTTTTACCTTTCCCGAGTGCTGTTTTCTGTTCCTCAGTGTTGTCTCCTTCCGTCTCGCCCTTTACAACCTTCTTATACAGGCTTAATACTTTCTCCAGCTCATCACTGGCCTGAAGAATCTCACCTGCTCTCTCACACACACACACACACACACACACACACACACACAAATCCAAAGTGGATCTTTGCATTACTACATAGACCATCGTATGTTATTTAAAATAATGGCGCCCTTTCACCCTTTATAATGTACTCTATATCTGACAGGAAGTCATTTCAGATGAACCAGTGTCCTTTACAGTGGACTTGGTCATGAGGATGACTCTGAAACACTGCTTTCTGTGGTGTACGCCTCTGTGGCTCGTTATGAAATGTTTATTTCCCTTATTACTACATTTCTGTAACTGTTCCTCCTGTTTTAATTTGCAGTGAAATGAAGCCATGAATAGCTCCAGTCGCTTCTTTTAAAAAAAATAGTTTTTACCTAAACTAGTGTCGTGGTCCTCCGTCTCCGTGGCCAGTTTGAATGCCGTGCGTCTCAGTTTGTCACAGCGCTCATACAGCTCCTGCACACACAGCGGGAGAGCGTGAGATAGAGAAGTTCTGCATAAAATACACTCTGAACTGATAAGAATTGTGTCAATCAGAGAGATAGAGGTCATGTTTAATCACATTAGGTTCATTCCGGAGTTCCAGACTCACCTTGATGAGGTCACGGTCTGCGTCTGATGACCTGTCTTGGTCGTAATGACTCAGCATCTCGCTCAGCAGCTTGACATTATTGTTTACCTCCTCCAGCGTGTGCATGCGTCTGGTCATTTTCTGAACCCGAACGTCATCCTGCATACAAAGCCAATCATGGTCCAGTGATCGTAACAGGCCCCGCCCCAATTATGAAGTATATCTGCACACTTGAGCACCTTTTTAAGCACCTTTATTGCTTTATTACACTTGATTATTCATCTGGATGGCGAGAGGTAGAAGATCAAGATTACTGAACAGATGATGTGTTAATGTGTGTTTGTGTGAGTGTGTACCTGCTGATGGATATGATGCCTGTGTGTGTGTGTGTGTGTGTGTGCGTGTGAAACTAAGATAAGCAGTCCAGGTGAAAGAGCGATAATGTTGTTTGCTGACACCAAACGCTTACATGATAAGTCCAGTCTCCTTCATTTCCTGCAAATTCTAATAACCTTGGGTACTAGTTCCCAACGCTAAGGGGGCGGAGCCAAGAGAGGCCACTGTGGTGTGAGGTTTTTATAACATGCGGCACACCAAGTGAAAACGCCGCTACACCACAGACACAAAGTTATAAATCACGCCCTGCGTTGCTTTGTTACCTTGTTGCCATGGTAGTTAACTATCCTCACCTTCTGCTTAACATTTCTGATTCATTTATATATGACATGATAAACATTAATATACTATAAAAAAATTTTTTTTAAAAAAAACACACCTCCTTCACCATGTTCTTGATCAGCCTGTTGGCCTCCTGCAGATCCTCTGGGTTCTTACTCCGGAGCAGCTCCGCCAACAACTACACACACACACACACACACACACACACACACACACCAAACTTTCTATTTATCGACACAGAGCAAAACAAAATCGATTATCATGCTTCGGATTGTATTTTCATTTTCCTTTTATGACATACTTTTTCAGAGAGAGAGTGGTATAAGAGGAACAAAACGCTTCAGGAAAATAATCAGCTTTATTTCATAATTAACAGCGACTCTGCATCACCACCTCCGCAAAACACAGCTGATTATTTTCCTGTAACAGCACCACGCAACAGGAGTGCGCGCGTGTCCTTTAATTTGTTGTGTTACAGAGTTCATCAGTCATCAGGTGTCACATGACCTCACCTTGCCCATGTCCTCGTTGTCGAACACCGGGTTTTTGGGCCGAGAAGGTGGAGATGGGATCAGAGTTTTATCAGCCGTCAGCTCAGGGTCTGATGAGATGAGTCCTGCGCCAAAGGTTAAGAACATAACGATCATAATAATTATTATGTTTAGTATAATATAACCCGAGCTGAAATTTAAACTGCATGAAAGCAGTCGTCTTGACGTTAGAGCAATTAATAAAAAACGTCTCAGTCTGAGTGGGCGCCAACGTCTGAAATACAACTTTACACCATATTATAGACATTCCTGCTCCATTTTATCCTGCTGATTATACAGTAAGTGTTCTATTTGTCCATTTTATTAAACATACATGTTACGTTCCTGGTTCATTTCGGTTTACGCCCACATAAACGCGTAACTCTGCAGATGTACAACTGCTGGCTGTAGGCCACCTGTAGCTCTCCCATACAGTCAACAGACTGGGACCACTATAGGAGCGCCCCCACGGAGTCCATTCCTTTTCATTCTCAGTAGTGAATGACAAGATAGTGTGTGTGTGTGTGTGTGTGTGTGTGTGTGTGTGTGCGATTGTCACTGCTCTGATGATAAACAGTCCAGCAACAGAAAACCTGAACAATTAACATACACTGTACATGGAAAAAATAAGAGCTTCTCTGTCTCTAACTGCACGCCTACAAGGTGACCAACAAGACAAGAGGGCCTAATAAAATGTTTCGAATTAAAGTCTTCATACACGCAAACTATATGTACACATATGTGCTTGTTGTCCCCTTTTTATTAGGGACACCTGAACACCTGCTCTTTCATGCAATTACCCAATCAGCCGATCACGTGCCACCAGCACAATCCATAAAATCATGTAAATACAGCTAAAGCGCTTGAGGTAATGTTCACATCAAACATCAGAATGGGGGGGAAATGAGATCCCGGTGGCTTTAACCGTGGCGTGGTTGTTGGTACCAGATGGGCTGCGATTTTCACACACGTCAATCTCTAGAGTTTACACAAAATGGTGTGAAAAACGAATAAACTTCCAGCGAGCGATAGTTCTGCGTTAGAAAAACCTCGTTGATCAGAGAGAGGTCAGAAGAGAACGGCCAGACTGGTTCGAGCTGTAAGGAACGCTATGGTAACTCAATAGCCACCCTTTACAACCGTGTTAAGCAGAAAAGGATCTCAGAACAGCACACAACAGAAGAAGAGCACCGTCAGGTTCCACTCCCGTCAGCCTAGAACAAAAATCTGAGACGACAGAGGGGACAGGCTCACCGAAAACTAGAGGAACAGTTGAAGGATGGAAAAAATTTAATCAACCTTTAACTGAAATTCTTTACAGAAATCTTTTTTTTTTTTTTAAATACAAAAATAATAATAATAATAATAATAATAATAATAATAAAAAGTTTACACACTCTTAGGGTGCCTCAACAGCTTTGTGACGAAGCTGACAAGTTCCAAAAGAAAACCGTTTATTTCAAAGCATATTTAAATTTCAAAAGTTTCAGGCACAAGCATTATCTTCTGTCTTTCAAAACAAATCAGAGTCACGGACTTTGTCTGCATTATGTACTGTATTCCTACACTAAATCCTAAAGATCTCGGCCTACCTGCGACCACCTCGGAGTCTTATCTGTTACACCTGTGCTGCCTTAAAAATGACTACACCTGCTCCTCTTGTGAAGGTGAAGGTGTGGAGTGATGAAGCTAGGTGTCGGCTGCAGTCACCTTGTCTCCTCAGTGTTTGGTACGCTTCGCTCATTTTGGCCTCGTTAGGGAACGCTACAGTCCAGCTGTACAGCATTTCAATAATCTTAGTCTTCACCCTCTCAGAGACACTTTCTCCCATGTACTGAAATGTAGAGAGCGAGAGCGAGAGAGAGAGAGAGAGAAATGGCCTTTACATCTACACAAGATAAAAGCTGCATGTCTTCAGTCATACATTAGAGGATGTAGACCATTCGATACATTCACATATCATCTTAACTGGCAGATAGAGAGAGAGTTCAATGTGATGCTCGCTCAAGCTTTTGGTTAACAGTAATGGAGACAAGATCAATGGCTTCCTCTCAGATTGCGCACTTCTCTTTGTCTTTAGTGGGAGATTCAGTGAGATATAGTTTACCGCTAATACCAGGATTTTTAACCTAATCTAATCTAAGTGTGGAATATCTAACAAAACAGGTCAGAACAGGTCATTTCTGAACTCTGACTAGAAAAATAACACAAAGAAAACACCCCCTTAATTCGGAATTCCTACTGAGGGATTAGAGGAGGTCTCTCAAGTCCGAGTTCAGCACGTGACATCAAATCAACATGGCCGCCCACGGTATCAGAGAGAATAATGTATACAAGTGTTTTCGCTGTCGCTCAGTCAACGTACAGACATATTTGATGTCACTGATAGAACGTTGTCGTTATATCGTTCATTGTTGTGGGGAGGAAAATATACATCACTCAGGAGCTAGTTTGTTAACAAGAAACGAGCTTGGAGGCGTCCGTGTTCTTCCCCACTTGATAGCTTGAAGACACTGTCGAAAACGATGCAATTTCAAACTGGGAGTTCAAAATCCCAAATCTAATGTGAGTTGCAGAAGTAAATCCGCTCAGAAGAGTGCCACAAGACAGCGCCGTGGTTTAAAATGTTGCAGACTCTCTGAATCAGAGAAAGAGTTGCATGGCAACGTGTCTTTGGCATTTAGTGTTTGATTAGAGGCATATCTGCACTACAGAAGGTCAAGCACTACATGCACATCATATATAGGCAGTAGAGCGCAATTTGAAACACGGCTTTTACTGTCGTCAACAGTAGCCACGTTGGCTCTGTACTTTGTCTACTACGATCCACTCATCTTGTGTTTTTCGTGGTGCAAAACACATACATCACTCCTAACTCGCTCAGCAAACTCACACAGACCATCCTTAAAGTTACTGTATGTAGATGGGGAAAGAAATAGTCTAGAACAGCACGGGACGGTCTCGGGCTCGCTGTAGATGTAGTAAGCATCCTCACCTTGGGGGAAACCACTTTGATGAGCTCGTTTAAGAACCTGTATTTGGCCACTTCGTTGTGAAACCGTCTCCCACAGTTCTTCATGCAGGCCTCCAACACCTGCAGGAGATAAACAACACGTCCGACCAGTGCTCTGTGTCTAAGTGTGTGTGTGTGTGTGTGTGTGTGTGTGGGTTGTGTGATCACTCACAGTTAACGCCTGGAGAGCCTCCCATTCCTGAGGCGAGTGAATTTTGTGAACAAGAAGCGGTACAGCAATCTGTGGACTACACACACACACACACACACACACACACACACACACACACATATATACATGCACACACATATATACAGTTTTTGCATGAAGAATAATAGCACTAAAAGTAGGAAATAACAGATTTGCGGAGTTTATTGTATGGTGCTGCACCAGATGCTGTTATACTTCCTGTTTCCTGTGCAGATTACTGACACTCACCCTTCCAGTTCCTTGTTGATCTGGTCACAGAAGCCGATGATGTACTCCCAGTCCTCCTGCCTGTTAGTCGGGTGAGTGGCTTTGTCTGAAAAATATGAGAGAACGTTTACATTCAGATTAGAACCAAATTCACCACGACGTCACTCACCGCCACAACACATTCGAATTCAACCATTCATTCATTCATTCATTCATTCATTTATAAATGTAGTCACTTGATTGATTTTCTGTTCATTCAGTCACTCATATACACTCAGTCAGTCCACCAAACAGTCACCGACTCGTTAATTTGATTCATCCGTCCATTTGTTCGTATAAATTACCATTTATAAGTAAGTGCATCATACATTCATTCATCCAGCAAAGCAGTAACTCTTTCCTTAATTCACTCATTCATCATTATTTCAGGAGTTCAATTTCACCTATGTATTCAGTTAGTTGTTCATCCAATCAATCAGTCATTCGCTGATTCATTCATTCATTCATCTCTTGATTCATTCATTCGTTCATTTGTTTGATTCATTCATTGATTTGTTTGGTCTTGTTTGTTCATTCATTCATTCAGTCACTTTTTTATTCAGCCATTCATCTGTTCAGGCCTTCATTCACTCATTCATTAGTTAAGTTTATTTAATGAGTAATTTGTCATCAGTAGTTTGTTCATTCAGTCATTTGTTTATTCGATCGTTACGTTTTTCTTCGGTCATTCTGTCTTCCATTCATTTGTTCAGCCATTCAGTTGTTTGCTCATTTGATCATCCGACCCTTCGTTCATTCATTCTTTCAGTAATTGGTTGTTCAATTATTCATTCGTTCAGTTTCATTGATTCATCCAGGTCCACTGATTTAGTCATTTGGTCATAATGCATTCATTTGTTTGTAATTTATTTAGTCGTGAGCACTAAATGTTCTGAGGCACCACAGGAAAGTGTATCATCATCATAATCATTATTATTATTATTATTATTATTATTATTATTATTATCATCAGTGTGCTAACAATTATGCTTGAAATCTTGCTCAGAGAGCTGAAATGGATGCTTCACATTGTTGATGTGCAGAATACACACTCTTAGGGTCTGGACGCACACACCGAGTCTCATCCTGCAGAACAATAACACACTTTCTGTTATAGCGAACAGTCTACAGTTATAAAGAGTGATTTATCATGATTTAATGTCCATCATTACACGCCTGTGATGTGCGGTCACATAATACTCCGCACAATTGATGTTAATTGTTTAATTATGCATAAATATACGTGTAAATGTATACATGTACATGTGTATTATGGTGCTCGTGTGATGCTGTGTGAGATATAGTCATCCACCCATCTATTGATTCACTCAGATGTCATTAAACCCAGATCATGGCCCATTCAATCTGATCTCTTTCTCACTTCTCTTCCAAATCGGTTTAAGTATATACGATTATAAAATGAAGAGCAGCAGCAGCTTCTGTTCTCAGAAACACACCTGATGTTTATTAGTGCGGCTTTAATCTTTAATCTGACCAGGAATGCGTTTACGCAATCAAACCGCGACACAACACACACACACACACACACACACACACACACACAGAGGAAGAAACGATAAACATAAACCAATTTCATCTCTTAAATCAAACCCGGTGTGTGAAATGAAACTTACTAAGCCACGATTCGAGCGTCTCTCCTTCCTGGTACGCCATCTCGCCTCACAATATCATCCACATTTCATTTTAATCCTCCACATCCAGAGAGAAAGGACTGTCACTTCCCGAGGTAACGTTCCCCCCCACTGCCCTACACTGCGCATGCGCGCCATTCTCACGCATGCGCATCGATGTCCTGCTACTGTGTCATACAGCATCACTGACTTTCTCTATTTAATTACTTTTCCAGCCTTTTGTTGCCCTTGTCCCAACTTTTTTTGAAATGTGTTCTGGTAATGAAATTCACAATTACCTTATTTTATTCTTGAAATGGTACATGTACTCAGTTTAATTGTGAATAACATATGTGCTTATGAGATTTGCTAATCATTACATTCTGTTTTTATTTACATTTATTTACATTTTACACAGCGTCCCAACTTTTTTTGAATTGGGGTTGTACGATAATTGTTTACTTTGTTGAATTAAAAAAAAAAAAATAATGTCTATGTCCTTAATGAAATCTTTGTGTGAGCTATTTAAGATCTTACTTTTCATGTAATTTACCTTTGCAAAAAATGTTGATATAATTTTGATACTAAAACAAAATGAAACCTCAAATCTTATAAATATAAAATATTTGTTTATAAATATAAACAAAAAGTGGAGTTCCCTGACCGGGAATCGAACCCGGGCCGCGGCGGTGAGAGCGCCGAATCCTAACCACTAGACCACCAGGGACTCGTTCTGAGAATTGTAAAAATCGCTGTTTAAAATTTGTGTATATATAACCGTTAAAAAAATTAGTAGTGTCTGCTATGTCCCGCTAAAAAGCAGCTACGCTGATAACTAGCTAGCTTAGCTTTCACTGAAGAAGGCAGTGACAGAAAGCTAGCTAGACTTGTCAGATGAGAATGGCCAGACTGGTTCGAGTTGACAGGAAGGCTAAGGTTACTCAAATAGTCACTATTTACAAACGTGGTGGGCAGAAAAGCATCTCAGAACACACATCACGTCGAAACTTGAGGTCTGTGGGCTACAACAGCCTCTACTGTAGATCAGTGGTCACCAACCCTGTTCCTGGAGATCTACCTTCCTTAAGACTTTAGCTCCAACCATAAGGGTGCCCACCTGATCATCTAATCTCTGCCATAAGAAGTTCTTGATCAGCTAAAACAGGTGAGTTAGATTTTGGCTGGAGATGAAAGCTACAGGAAGGGAGATCTCCATGAAGAGTGTTGGTGACCACTGCTCTAGGAAGTTCTGCAGGGGGAAATGCCTTGTTGATGAGAGCGGTCAGAGGAGACAGGGGGTTTGAGCTGACAGGAAGGTTAAGGTAACTCAAATAATCACTCTTTAAAACGGCGGTGAGCAGAAAAGCATCTCAGAATGCATAACACGTTGAATCTTGAGGCAGAGGGGCCACAATAGCAAAAGACCAGATCAGGTTCACTCACAAAAACAGGAATCTGAGGTTACAGCAGGCACAGGATCATCAGGCAACTATTCAATCAGAATGCTGATATCTGGATGTTTTTTTTGTTTTGTTTAGTTTTGTTTTTCACACCATTCTTTGTCATATACAGTATGTCACTATCTAAATTACTAAATAAGCACCTGTTTTGGAAGTGGATATTTTGGGATGTGGTACCAAGTCCACTGAGATTTTCAGACTGTTTTTAGAGATAATAAAAAAACTTTTAAGTTATATAATAACGGCATATACTATAGTACACGTAACTAGCAGTAACTCATATGTGCCAATAGGTGACAGTAGAGCCCAGTAAATGTTCGATATGTCTCAGCATAGAGAAAAACGAGCAGGGAAATCAAATTATTATTATTATTATTATTATTATTATTATTAATTCACCAGCAGCAATTCTGTTCCCAG
>JANDJT010000021.1:26174545-26196552 GCA_024331685.1 Stegophilus panzeri | reverse complement strand
TTAATGGTTAGCACGTTTGCCTCTCACATCTGGGGTTGGGGGTTCAATTAATGGTTAGCACGTTTGCCTCTCACATCCGGGATTGGGGGTTCAATTCCCGCCTTCAACTTGTATGTTCAGAGTACTCTGGTTTCCTCCCCATGGCCAAAGACATGCGCTGTAGGCTGATTGTCATCTCTAAATTGTCCGTAATGTGTGAATGTGTGTGTGATTGTGCCCTGTGATGGGTTGGCACCCTGTCCAGGCTGTCCCCCGCACTGTGCCCCGAGTTGTCTGGGATAGCAGCACTCGCAGTCAGAGAAACAAAAGTTTCTGACACTGCCGGAACTCATGGCCACCACTGAGCACGTCACATTATCTCAACTCGTGACCAAATAACAGGAACAACAGAACCTATGATATATGTGTAGAAGAGTGTGTGTTAAGGGGTGCGTTTTTTATTGTAGTGTATGATGCCACATCTGGACAGTTACTGTAGTAATATTAATATATTCATAAATACATTATAATATAATAAATACATAAATATACTATATTCATAAATGTGTTTCCTTATCACTGACTCAATATAGACTCAAGAAAATCATTCATTAGGCATATTGGGATCTCTACATCTTACCAAACGTTTCCTAAATTTACTCTTTCGCTCCTGCGCTGCATTCCTTATGTGGTACTTTTGTTCACTGGTCATGGAAGAGTGATCAGCATGGTCTCCACAACACCACAGGTCTCCATCTGTTCAGAGCATTATGATACAGAGGAAAAATGTTCCTGAAGCCTAATTAAAAATTCCTCAACGTGGAAGATGGGTGTTAAATGATTGCTGTGTTTTCTCTGTAGTGTTGTTTCCAGTCAAAAAAAGCGCATGTAAGACATAAATGTGTCATTGTCATACAGGGTGCAAATAAGCCTTGCTGAAGAGCACGGTGGATGATCTAGTGAGTGTGTCGTTCGGTTTTGGTCGAATTTATAAAAATGAAAATGCGTTTCAAATCTGAAAATATGTCTTCATCAAATGGATTTCGTGACTTTTTCCATCTCTCTGTCTCTTGGGTGTTGAGAATTCAGCTGTGTGTGTGTCTTTCTTACTCTCTCAGGTGTTGAGTTCAGTCGAGTGTGTGTCAGCCGGAGAGTGATGGTGTTGGTGAATCCTCAGAGTGGACGAGGCCAGGCGATGTCTCTCTACACTGGCCCTGTACTGAGCATGCTCACTGAGGCAAACATCCCTCACACACTCATCACCACAGGTCTGTCTGGTGTCTGTTTTATTTTATCTTTATGTTTATATTTCTTTCCAGCATTTTTTCTCAATCCTTGGGGGATTTTATCATCAGCATTACTGCACAAGCAAAGACACCAGTTCACGTCATTTGCGCATCATATATTACTGTAGTGAGTCAACAGCAATGCGAGCAAACACAGATTAAATGAATAATGCTAACTAATGCTAACAACCATATTCCTCTGTTATAATAACCTCCATGGTTTAAACATACACACTGTGGTTCTTCAGCATTGGCTCGGGGTTTCAAGGCGCTACAACAGCCAAACTTATTTATTTACTGAGGTACAGAGTGTTCTGGGGTGAAGAAAACAAACCCAAATCTGTCAGGAAGCAGTGACCCTACGATGCCGGAGAACTCCGTCTCCATCAGGACAGAACAGTCTGCAGTTATATATAGATGCAATATTTTTATCCCATGGCCATTTTTAGAACAATGTAATATATCAGTGCGCAGACACAGAAAAGGAGTGAATGTGGGTCAGAGAGACGCCTAAAGCCAGGGTTCTAGTCTGCAGTATTTATGGAGCAGTCAGAGATGACTGCTGACAGAAAAGCAGGAAGGGGCATATTCTGTTGTTTCTTGATACTTTATTTAGCGTGACCCCAATTTACAACCCCAATTCCGAAAAAGTTCGGACAGTATGGAAACGTATTTTTTGCTTGTATTTTCTCATTTTTAAGTTGCTTTGGATAAAAATGAGTAAATGTAAATGTAAACGTTAATAAAAAACAAAGAGGAGTGATTTGTAAATGTACTTTGAATTGTATTTAAACAAACAAACAAAAAAACGTATAAAGACGAGGTATTTGATGTTTTATCTAATGAACTGCATAGTTTTTTGAAGATAAATGTTTATTTTGAAATTGATGCATGCAACACATTCCAAAAAAGTTGGGACAGGGGCAATTTAGGACTTACAGTGATGTGAGAAGTTGAAATAAGAAGGTGATGTGAAACAGGTGAGGCAATCGTCTAATCATAATCTATAAGGAGCCTCTAAAAGGCCTAGTCCTTCAAGAGCAAGGATGGGTCGAGGCTCACCAATCTTCCAACAGATGTGTCAGTGAATAATCCAACACTTTGAGAAGAACATTCCCCAAAGACAGATCGGTAGGATTTTGGGCATTTCACCTTCTACAGTGCACAATATAATTAAAAGATTCAAGGAATCTGGTCAAATCTCGTTGCATAAAGGGCAAGGCTGAAAGCCACTTCTGAATGCACGTGACCTCCGATCCCTCAGACGTCACTGTCTTAAAAACCGGCATGAGTCTGTAATAGATATCCTGACATGGGCTCGGGAATACTTTAGTAAACCTTTGTCAGTCGACACCATTCGCCGTTGCAACTACAGATGCAAGTTAAGGCTTTACTATGCAAAGCAGAAGCCGTACATCAACACTGTCCAGAAGCCCCGCCCACTTCTCTGGGCTCAATCTCATCTGAGCCAAAGAAGAAAAGGACCATCCAAGCTGTTATCAGCGTCAGGTCTAAAAGCCAGCGTCTGTCATGGTATGGGGGCGTGTCAGTGCACATGGCATGGGTAACTCACACATCTGTGAGGGCAGCATTAATGCAGAAAGTTATGTACACATTTTGGACCAACATACGCTGCCATCCAGAGCAGGACAACGCCAAACCACATTCTGCCCGGATTACAAGTGCATGGTTGCGTAAGCAGAGCGTACGGGTGTTAGCAAGGCCTGCTGCAGTCCTGACCTGTCTCCCATTGAGAATATGTGGTGCATTATGAAGCACAAAATAAGGCAATGAAGGCCCTGTACAGTTGCGCAGCTGAGGAAATGCATAACAGATGAATGGGGGAAAATTCAGCTCGCTAAACTTAACCACCTGGTGTCTTCACTCAGCGACCCAAACGCTTAATAAGTGTTATTAAAAGAAAAGGTGATGTTACACAGCGGTAAACAGTCGACTGTCCCAACTTTTTTGGAGTGTGTTGCAGTCATCAGATTTGAAATGAGTGTATATTTTCAAAAATAAATTAAATCCACAAAGTTAAACATCAAATAATGTGTTAATAATGTGTTTTCAATATAGTACAGAGTGAATTGAATTTCCAAATGACTCTGGTTTTTTTTTTTTTGCATTTTCCATACTGTCCCAACTTTTTTCGGGATTGGGGTTGTAACTTTATTACTTTATTACACTATTCTTGCTCACAATTTCGAGTTATTGAATTAATTAAATTGTGCCTACCTTCTTAAATTTGTGTGGCAACTAAAAATGGCCATAGCTCCGGGGTATAAAAACAAGTTTAAACCAGGGGTGTCCAGTCTTATCCGGAAAGGGCCGGTGTGGGCGCAGGTTTTCATTCCAACCAAGCAGAAGTCACACCTGAGTCTAATGAAAGCCAAGATCATCTGATTAAACAGGTGGAATCAGGTGCTGCTTGACTGGAATGATAACCTGAGCCCACAGATGTGATTGGTCCTTGCAGATGTGATTGGACACCACTTGCTTAAACAGCCAGACTTTGGTGGGTGGGAGTGCTGAAAATTCCAGAGAGACTTCTAATTCAGGAAAATACAGTAGTCATTAATTATTAGTTATTTGTGAGATCGTTCTCTCTCTCATTCCATGCGTTTTGGCTGATGTGCGCAGTCGGTCCATCCCACAGGATCAGGGTAGAAACAGCAGCTCAGGTTTAATTTAGAGGAAGGCAGTTGATCTGAAAATGATGTACGCGCTCGCTCATGGAGAGAGTGCTGACTCAGCGTTTCCTCCCTGTACGATTCTGTCTTTCACTCTCTGTCTCTTTATATCACTTACTCACTTCAACCCCCAGTCTCTTCCCATCTCCTTCTATTCTGTGTGTATGAGTGTGCCTGTGGCTTGTGGTTCAGTGGGTAAATCCAGTAAGACAGACCTTTCAGAATAATTACGCTCCGCTGCAGCAGTAAAAATCACTGACCCTTATTCTCAGAAAGCACACACACACACACACACACACACACACTTGAACTTTTCTTCTGAAGTAAAAATACGTATGGCTTTCTCTCCTCAGAGCATCAGAACCATGCACGTGAGTTGGTAAGAAATGCCGATCTGTCACAGTGGAGTGCCATCGTCATCCTGTCAGGGGATGGACTTCTGTTTGAGGTTGGTGTTTATTTGTGTGTGTGTGTGTGTGTGTGAGCGTTAGCAAATAATCGGGAGGGTGTGTCCTGCAGGTGATCAATGGTTTGATGGAGAGGGAGGACCGGGATACGGCGATCCGCATTCCACTTGGCATTCTACCTGGAGGATCTGGCAACGCACTGGCAGCATCAGTCCACCATTACACACAGTGAGTACTGATGTAGCACATGCACACGTTTCAGTCTTACAGAGGGTAATGTTAGATTAGGATGTGTGTCGAATTGTAGGGGTGGTTCCGACCAGATACTTTCTCTCAGGACTCTAACTATGGATAACTAACTAGCCCAGCTGAGCCTCCACCATAACTCAGAGCAACTTCATCAAATAGCTGCATTGCATCCTGGGACCTTTCCAGCGTTTGTACCAATGTCTTCCCTAATTCTATGCTAGATTTTTCATTACTATGATGGTTTCTTTTTAGGAGCAAAATCTGACCATTATCCCATACGTTTGAAGATTTTTCCATATTAAGCACCATTGTAACTGGTCTATCAATAACAAAGTCTCTCAAACATTAACTTCTCACAGGAATAATTTATGCACCAGCCATCAAATTACTACCAGATTAGCACACATAATCAGAACAAAATAAAGCTGATGCTGTTGATGTCGATTTCTCTCCGACTGGCAAATTACAAAGTCAGCCATCTTTGAATCACCCTTAATCAGACCCATATAATCAGTCCCAGGCCAATGCAGTGCTAATGTACTGTTTTAGCTTGCGGTGAGGTTGAGTGCTTGAGTGACTTAAGATGGAGCCTGAGAGCACTAATAGGGTCATTTATATGCATAGAACACAGGAAATTAAACAGCAGGGAACCTATTCTTTACACTAAGCACCCAAAGTCAAAGAGGTCACATGTGAGACAGCACAGACAGAAGGATGAGATATAGTCCTTGGTGGGGGATGGGATGTTCTATGTGTGTGTGTGCCATAGAGGTTTTAATTGCTGAGAGTAAAATATGTCGCACTGCCACTCTGTCTATGCGTTGAACATAGCAATATTTGACATAAAATATATTTGTAATGCAGAAGAAATCCCCAGTGGAAGCAATAATGGGATCTAATTGTCTAATTTTTTTTAATGTATCTAATTTTATGTATACAAATAAAACTGTATTGGGAAATGCATACTAAATCTCGTTGTACTGCAAGGCGCAATGACAATAAAGCCATTCTTTTCTATTCTATTCTAAATGCTTGTCTATATGTGTTTGTGTAGCTCCTATCAGTAAATATTGTGTGTGTGTGTCCCAGAGCTGGCCCTGCATTGGGTGAGGACTTGCTGCTAAGCTGTTGTTTCCTGCTCTGTAAAGGTCTGGTGTGTCCTCTGGACATCATCTCTGTGCGTCTCTCGTCCGGGCCCCGTCTTTTCTCCTTCCTGTCACTCGCCTGGGGTTTTGTGGCTGACGTGGACATTGAGAGCGAAAAGTTTCGCCACGTCGGTGCCATGCGCTTCTTTGTGGGCACTCTTCTGCGCCTGGCATCCTTACGCACCTACCAGGGCAGGCTGGCTTTCCTGCCCACTCGAGAGGATTCCTGCTCAGCATCGATTTCCTCTTCTCCTGCTTCACATCCTCGTTCCCTTTTTTGTTCGTCTGTTCGGTGTATATCGCACGTGCAGCGGCAGAACAGCACAAGTGAAAGTACACGCCATAACTCTAATGGCGGTGACTTCTTACTATCTGAAAATGAGTCAAAGGATGACAGACTACCTGACAACCTCTTGAGCCCTATCGGAGACCCGGTGCCAAGAGACTGGACCATAGAAAAAGAACAAGACTTTGTTCTGGTTCTAGCGACCTGCCACTCTCACCTGTCAGAGGAACTGATGGTGTCACCGGATGCTCAGCCTGACGATGGGTGCCTTCACCTGCTCTACGTAACAGCAGGAATATCGCGACCAGCGTTGCTTCGACTCTTCCTGGCCATGGAGAAAGGGACGCACCTGACATGCGAGTGTCCACATCTGATGTACCGGCGTGTCCGAGCACTGAGGCTTGAGCCAATCACAAAGCCTGGAGTCATTACAGTGGATGGGGAGCAGGTGGAGTATGGGCCAATTCAAGCTCAAGTGCACAAGGGATGCGCCAGGATCATATGTGGATGACCTCCTCCTAAAAACATGAATCAGCTAAAGAGGCAATTCTAACTGATGGTGGAAAATGGAATCAACCTCAAGTTGGTCTTGTGTGGTTTAAACAAGATCTTTTTAACTGATGGTTGAAACGCGCTACTGAATGTTCAAGAGCACCATGGACTACGCAAGATGGTGGGTTTCTAACTCTAATACAAGTATTTTAAAATGAACATATGTCTGACTGATATTATAAACCCTGGCATCTAAGCTTAGCTGAAGCCCACGTAGTAACAATTCTGTTTAAAACAACCAAGGTTGCCTATATTGATTTTTATAATGAGAACCTTTATGGTATATCTGACACTTTTCTCCCTCTTTTCTTTTGTTTTTAATGCCAGGATGGTGTAGCTGCTGGGCATGTCCTTGTGGATATACGTATATGAGTTAGGGATCTCTAGGAGTTCATTGTGATTCTGACAAAAACACATACTAGCTGGCTTGAACCCAGTCTAAATCAGTGCTACTCACTTGGAGTTTTATCAACATTTACCTCTCTCAGCCAAGTGTGAATATTGTATAGAGAGCCCTAATACAGGAGAGCATGAGAATGCCATCAAAATGTCATTCAGGGATTGCATGGGGAGCTGAAAATGGCAAATGGTATCAGGTGGTACCGACAAACTTGTTCTTTCTCAGTAGTTACCAGCCTTGTTACTCAGTTTAGATCAAGCCATAATATGTAACTGATTCAACTAATTAGTTTATTCAGAACATCTGGTTGGTGGGTTTAGACTGCCAGCTGATAATTTGGTGGCCTGAGGTTGGGGTTCCAAAAATTGAACTGAATTTTCCTGATCACTAGAACCCCAGCTGATAACTGCTGACCTAAAGACGGTGCATTTTAACAGATGACTGATTCTATGGGTCTAGATTTCCAGCTGATAATTTGGTGGCCTGCAATTGGAGATAATTTCTAACATGAATTTGGTGGTTTTAGAGTTCCAGCTGGTAACAGCTCTCTTGTAGTCACTGGTTCCTGTCATCCGAATGGTAATTGCTGATTTAAAGCTGAATTTTAGCAGATAGTATGGTGGTCTGAAGTCAGAGGTTATAAACCTTCAATTGATAATATCTAACGTGTTGTGTGTTGTCTCTAGAAACCCGGCTGATTATTACCGATCTAAAGACGGTGAATTTTACTAATTAAGGTAACTAATTTGATGGGTCTAATTTTCCACTTGATAATTTGGTGACATGAAATTGTAGATCATTCCTGATCGGGGGCAGTCAGAGTTTTCGGCTCTGGAATTCTGATGACAAAGTTTGCGAGTTTGAATCCCAGTACCACCAAGATCACTGTTGAGTCCTTGAGCAGGACCCTTAACTCTCATCTGCTCAGCTCAATTGTTAGTCGCTTTGGATAAAAGCATCTGCCAAATAACTAAAATATAAATATACCCGAATTCGATGGTTCTAGAGCTTTGAAACGAATCCATTTAATTGGAGTCTAGCTACGATGAGCAAAAGTTGTTAGATAATCTATATCTACAGTATAGCTCAGACACTTCCCCTCAGTTCTTTCTACTGTTTTTATGCTGCAGCATTTTACAGACCAGCACAAGGTGGAGGCTATCACACCTCCTCATTCCTCTGCAGAAGCATCTAGGGTTATGTTTATGTTTAGTTTTTTTCTGGACAGTTATCAAGACATGTTGGAAAAAGAAGAAAAGCAATAACAAAGGCATTACACACACAAAAAAGCCATTCTTACTAATGGCACTGTAGAATAGTCCAATAAGAAAACAACACGCCTTCTTATTACCAATCGTGTGTATTAGATTTTACTGCATTTTTGCAATATATTAGTAATGCATTGAATTCCTACAGCAGTTACAATGAATTATAAGCACAGGTTTTTTATGGGCTTTAACAAAAAATATTATATTTAGAATTTACTCTCCTGATATTAAAATGCTTTTAATCTGTGCTGTTATATAATAATAGCAATATATAATATAGTAAAACTACTATATATCAGTAGAGTGGGTGAGACTGTGGTGCTATCTCTCGTACAAAAAAAAAACAAAACATGTTAATCAGATGTCTACTTTCAGGTCATCATTCGCTCAATGTTAGCTAAGAATTCCAGGTTGCGTTATTAAGACAACTACATAAAATGTACTTTTATATTTTTCCATATACAACATTCTCATTTGTTTTTGTTAGATAATATTGCTGTAAAAGATAATAAAGTATACCATAATAAAGTATATTTAAGTCGTTTTCCCTTTGGTGTTTTTCCCTGAAAGATTCACAAACTAGAAAGTTAAATATATTTGCTCTATAAGAATATTATACCTTGTTATACAATATTATACCAGACACGCTACGTTTAATTTGGAAAGTCCTGTTAATACTTGTATTAGCAGCTATCAATAGTGATTCCATCAACTGGTTTTCTTTTTTATGTCTCTCGAGAAGACAAAAAAAAACAAAAAAAAAAACGAAGAAAAAAAATGCACACAATGGTACGAGACGCAGCCAAATAAGGCCGAAGTACATAATGTTTATTGAAAGCTGCCATAGTATGAAGTCGAACAAGATACATGCACAAGAATTTATGGAGAAGAACAACACCAAATATTGGATAAATGTAGGAAAACACCATTCTTTTCACACACACACACACACACACACACACACACACACACACATCAGGTATCTACCATTTTCCTTCCAAATATGTATCATCTCATCATCATTACACTCATTAAAAATCATAAGGGAATTAACAAACCCAAAGATCCTTCATTTTCTGAGCATATAGCCTAAAAGCCTACACCACAAACTAAATAACGTTTCTCAAATTTGTTCATTTTTTTCCTCTGAAGGTAAGCATTAACTTCCCCTAACGAATGAAAGTAGAAGAGACCTGGTAGCTGGAGAACAAGAGGGAATCTGGTGAGTCAGTAGATGCTACTGGGAGCAGGAGGAGTCCAGTAGATTTATCCTTTGTGCACAGTGCCATGGCTTCCTTGTAGGTCATTTTAGACTTCGTAACTGGGTTGATCAAATCCTTCAGCATTTTGTCATCATCTTCAATCTCTTTAGCTGTTTTTTGGTCAATCAGGTTTGCGTTAATGGCATTCTGTAAGCTAATTCGACCAGCTTTGTTGGGGTCTACCAGGCCACCTGTGAGAAGTTGTGCTTCCATGTACCGTCTGGCATTCTCATTTGGGATATAACCTTTTTGAGCTGCCTCCCCTGCTGACAGGCGCTGTCTGGTTACAGGGTCCTCGACACCTGTAAATGCCTTTTGGGCAGTGATGAGCTTTGAAATTTGACTTGGTTCAATGAGGCCACGTTCTGCTGCCTTGTGAACAGAGTGGCGTTCCTTCTTGTTGATATCCACAATCCCTCCTGTGGCTGCTTGTGCTTCCAGAAGCTTCTGAGCTGTGTCTGGGTCAATCAGCTTACGGGTCATGGCACTTCTCACAGACATGCGACTTTTCGTTGTGGTGTCAATAATGCCAGCGATTGGGAAGCTGTCATCTACATTGGTGATGGTGGTTAAGTTGCTATTGCTTGAGGATAGAGAGGTTTGACGGTTTAAAGAGCTGTAGTTGTTTACCACAGAGGTTGAGCTTGATGTGGATTTGACTGTCGATTTGACTGTACTTATGTGCTTTTCTCCTGCAACCTTTAGAGCGAACTCTGAGATGGGAATTTTGCCCTCCTTATACTGCTGAAAATCATACTGGGTCACTCTTCCTTCTGTCAGTGCTTCTTGAATGGAGTATTTCTTCCCACTCTTGCGATCCTGTAGAATAGTGGTCTCACCATTAGGCCCACTACTTGTGATTTCCTCCCAACTGCATTCAAGTGTCTGCAGGTGGATATAGTGGTTCCGGTCAATAAGACCTTGCATGTACGCGTCGTAGGGTGACATATCTTTCCCAGTCTCTGGATCCAGAATAGTGATTTTGGTCGATTTTGATCTTTCACTCGTGTGCGTCTCAGAATGATCCTCCTTTTTCAAGCTCTCCTGCAGTTCAATGATGACGGTCTCCTTTTGTTGTATTCTTTCTTTCTCAGCAAGGATGTCCTTTTCTAGCCTCTGTATCTCCGATTCCAGCCTTAAGAACTTTTGTTTGTATACTTGAGTCTTCTCACTTAGTATTTTGCTCTCATGCTGGAATGTTATAGTGATCTCCTGCCTTTCAGTTTCCAATCTCTTCAACTCCCGAAGAAGCTCATCTCTCTCTTTCAGCAGTGCATTCCTACTTGAGATAAGCGTGCTCTCCTCTTTGGAGAAATTTGTCACTGAGGTTTGAATACGGGTCATCTTAACATTGATGCGTTGGATTTCCTCCTCTTGAGTCCGTCTTGCACTCCTGAGTTGTGTTAATTGAGCTCTCAGACGATCTCGCTCAATCTCGACAGTTTGGTCTTTCTCAAACCTGATTATCTCCTTATAGACTGTCTTCTCCACAGATTTTTCTTTGGTAAGGACATCTATTCTGAGCTTCAGGTTTCGAATTTCCCTTTCCATGGCAATGACCTTGTTGTTCTCCTCTTCAATCTCAATACGAAGATTGCTAATTAGCTTGTCCATTTTGGCATCTCTTTCTATTTTTACGACCTCCTCAGTGATGACCTTCTCCTCAGGGGGTGGTGCGTTCTCAAATTCAAGAATTTGAGACCTGATTTGCCTAAGTTCTGTCTCGACAAGGATCTTCTTTTGCCGAACGTCTGTCTGTGCACCTATGCTCTTTTCCTTCTCCAAAATAATGGCTCTCCATTTCTTCACATCAGTTTCTAATTCCAAACGAGACTTGCTTTCCTCATCAAGCCTCTTTTTTAACCGTTCATGCTCATTAATTTGGTTCGGGTCCTTCTGGAGACGTACGACTTCTTGGTATATAATTTTCTCTTCGACTTTCTGTTTCTCCAGCATGATGTACTTCTGACGAAGGTCAAAGATGTTTTCTTCTACAATGCGACAGATCTTATGTTCTTCCTGGACGTCTTTTCTCAATTGCTCAGCCTCTTTCTCCAGAAGAGGATCGTTCTCATATCTGATGAATTCCTTTGTAACAACTTGTATCTCAACCTTGGATTTCTCTACCTTCCACTCATCTCTCTGTTTGCGTAGAATGGTCAGCTTATCCAGCGTAGATTGGTAAGTGGTCTGCAGGCGGGTCAGGTGCTCTTTCAGCCTTGTGATCTCATGAATAATTTCTGGACTCCTCTCTTCTTTTATAATTTCCCGTACATTTTCTTTTACTTCCACCCTGGGTTTCTGAGAACGCAAACTCTTAAGGTCCACCATCACCACGGTTATCTTACTCTCTATTTCAGTACGCTTGGTTACCCAATCCTGAATCTCTTTTCTCAACCGCCTTATTTCTGCCTCAGTTTCAGGGTCAATCCTATAGACTTCACTGGTGATCTCCCTGACCTCAACCCTTTGTTTCACTGTCTCTACTTGGCTATAATTAACTTGTAAGGTACTAATCTCTTTAATCAAGATACTTATTTCTTGTCTTATTTCCTCCAGGCTTGTACGAAGGATCTTGGACTCTTTAATGAGCTCTGGGTCTTGTTCTACCTTCTTTACCTCCTTCACGACTATCTTAGGTTGGATAGTGGGAATCATTATTTCCAGTTTGTTGATCTGGCTTCTTAAGTGAAAGATTTCCTCACTTAAACTTTTGGATCTGAGGCCTATATCAGAGAGTTCCTCCCTGAACTGAATAACAGCTTTGAGCATTTCAGGATCTTTCTCCACTTTTATCACCTCCTTCTTTATCACTCTTTCTTTGAACACTGGTGTCTTTTTCTCCAAGAAAGTGATTTCCGTGGTCCTCTGCACTATTTCAGTTTCCCGTATTCTGATTTCCTCCGTTATCTTTCGCATCTCTTCTCGGATAAATACTATCTCCTTTTCCAGTTGAGGATCCCTTGCGTACTCCGTCATCACCTTGGTCACCAGCTTTGGCTTGATGTTGGATACATCATGCTCCACAGCGATGATTTTCTTATTGACTATTTCAATCTCGGTGTGAGTTACGGCGTGCTTCGAGACCTCTTCGTCAATCTTTTTCTTCATTATGTCAATGTCAGCCTCCAGTTTGGGATTACGGTAGTAATGCACGGTCTCTTTCTCTTCCACCCGCTCCACTCCACGCCGGTTTTTGAGTGACAACAGCCTAATTCGGAATGAATCCAGTTCATTTTCAGCATGAATACGTCGGGAGATCTCATCTGCCAGCTCCTTCTTTAGGCTCTCCACCTCTTCCAGTTCTCTCTGCTGGTACACCGCTACCCGGCTCACAATGACTTCATTCTGTAAAATGTGTCAACACAAGAGAAGAAAAAAAAGCTTGTTGTTGATGTGTATAATGCTGTAGACGTTTACTTAATACACAGTTAATCATTTACTTACCAACACCTTAACATATCCTTGAGATTATATCTACTCTATGCTCTAAATACCATCTCAGCTATTTTGGTATGAGTATTTTCAGAGAAGGAAGAGGAGACTATGAAACCGGTTGGCATATATATTACAAGCTTTCTTACACAGGCAGTGGTTGGTAATTCTGTGTGTGTGGGATTAGCATATTGTGCGTCTGGGCTATTTGTTTATTTGTTTATTGTTTATTATTTACAGTTGCCAAGCAGACAAGCAGGTTTAAAAACAAGGGGGGAAAAAAGAACCCTTATTGACTTTCAAACATGTTTTAATTTTTAATGTAGCAATGTTAAAACTTAATGTGCTTCAGTGTGGTTCTAACCACCTGCTGCACTACACACACCAACCAAGGTGTAATCTGGTTAATGGTAGAATGTTTTTTTGTTTTGTTTTGTTTTTTTTAACTTGGTAGATCGATTAGCGTGCATGGATGATAGATGATCTTTTCAGACTCGGGAGCAGACACGTGGAAACACTTATGAAACTGAGTATGTGGAGAGAAAATAAAGGTGCTTGCCAGACTGGAATAATATCTTTTACATGCATTGAAAGGACAGAAGCCCACGTCTCATAACTTTGCTGACTTCTTGTCGAGGTCACAAAGATGATGATGCATTAGAAACTTTGCTGGAAGAGGATGAAAATATATTTGTTTTTGGGTTTTTTTGTCTATATTAATGCAATTGAATAGCTGACTTGCCATACATTACCACATTTAATTAGTGTTCAATTTTTTAGACTCGTCAATTAAGTTTCCTGGAACCGAAACGTGGAAATGGGCAGCACGTTTATACTTGCTCAGTGGGCTGGCCAACTAATTTATTTGTCCACTCCAAACTGTCTGTATCATATTACCACCTCTTAGACCTCACCTTATTGATGATGTTCTTGGCCAGTCCCATTTGGTCAAGAAGTTGGAGGTTCTCTGCCATCAGTTCATGGTATCGTTTCACAACACTTCTTTCCTAGAAAGTAGAAAAAAAACCCAAAAAACTTTCCTTGATGGCAATGTTCACGTTATAAAGCAAAATCGATTCGAAAAACTCCATTTTGTATACCTTATTCTGGACAGCTTCAGCAAAAGTGAGAGACTGCCATTTTTTCATATCAGTCTCATCACTGACTATAGTGTTGCGGTACCTATAGGTAATGGCCTCATATTCCTTAAAACACAGGCAGAGTAAAATGTGAATGAGATTTTCAAAGCCGCAGTCAAGACTAGCATGCTTCTCAGGTACATCTCAGAGATTACAAATATTGAAAATTGTATTTAGGAAACATAAATTCTTACTTTAAGGATGGTCTGCAGATCAAGAGAGAGGGACATAATTTGGCCAATATCATCAGATTTTCTCTTCAGTTCTTCAACGGTCCACTGCAATTAGATTCAATTAAAAATGTTTGACATAGACCTCTCCTAGTCCCCTCAGCAATGATCTTAAAATTTCTACCAATATTATATTTATATTTATATTATATTTTAGCACAGTTTACATTTTCAAATGTATCCAAGACAACTCAAATATTCAGTTCACATTTGACAGTTAATTCCATCTAGCAGTGCTTAATACGTTCACCAAACTGACCTTCTGCGAGTTCTGCTTGGCGGTTATTTCAGTCATGTTGTCTACAGAAAGTATCTTGTTGTTGGGCAAATCGTTCATGAAGACGTCGAGGGAACGGACAGTACTCTTAAAACTTTGGTACTTATTAGTCACCTCCTTCATCAGTGCCAATCTGCAATCACACGTCAGCGGGTTAATTGCTTACACTTTAGGACAAAACTAAACTTCCGTACGACATGCTTTTCAACCCGTAAATACATGCTTCAGGATGCTAGTGATCTAATTTTTAACCTCTGACTTGTAATAATAATAATAATAATAATAATAATAATAATAATAATAATAAATTAGGCAAATTTATTGATAAAAATACTGCATTTTAATGGCCTGAGGTATTGTAACATTCAGCAAGTATGCAAAATAGGCATGGTATTTATTATGTCATAATCCATAGCAGGCAGCCTCAGAAATGCATGACTAGAATCAGTGAGACTTCGCAATGAAACTTAAACACAACGGGGAATATAAAGACAAACTAATCAAGGACTTAACATAGAACACCTGGACACTGTTGGGAAACACACCAATAAAAGGACAGGGGTGGAGACAAGACTTGAATCAAAATAAAGGCACGTGTCAATATAAACAAAACACACCTTGAGGGTAATCAAAATAAAACATCAGGCAATGCTCCACACACTGGAAAATGTGCTGGGGTTTAAATAATTAAGTAAGGTGTGCCAGATTCTTACCTCTGCTGTAGCTGGTTGTTGATGTTAGCATAACGGTTCCTGAGTTTTCTAACCTCTGTTTCCTGTCGGTGAATGTCAGGGCAGTACTCTTGGAAACTCTTCTGAAGATGACCACACAGCTGAACAGTAAGCTCAAGGTCCTTGTTCAGTTTTTGGATATCTTCCTCCTGGGCTGCAACATCATCGTCAATGCTCTAAAGGATAAAGAAAGACTGCCTTATACAAAAACCTTATAGAAATAGAATTAGGTTTCTTCTACAGGCTAGACAGCACTTCTAGTCAGATTTCAAAGATCTACCTTGATATGACTTTAGTGGATTACAAAAATATAGTTTTAAAACTAAATGTCAGGATAGCTGATTTTTTTTTTTAAGTATATACTTCATAACTATATTTCTGTGATCCAACAGCTATAAAGAAGAACTGTTGCTAAACTAGATTCTTCAATTTAGTTAAGTTTAAGCAAATAAACAAGTATGAATAATATTAAGAGAAATGGCTTCCTCCTCCTTACCTTTAGCAAATGAATGTGGTCCTGAATGGCACCAGGCTTGTCGAGGATGACCGTGTCCCTGGCCAGTTGTTCTTCAAGCTCTATCAGAGTCATGCCTACGTTCTTAATTTGGTTCTCCAAAGACATAGCAGCACCGGCCCTTCAAAAAGGTAAAAACATATTACATATCATGTAGTTTTTTTTTTTTTCAAAAGCCATGTCTTGTTTCAGGTTGTCTCAAAGTCTGGACTTTATCTTTATCTCAGCACCAATTATTAAAGAAAAACATCACTAGGTTTTTATTCTTATAGTTAAACACAAAGCTCTTTGGTTACAATATAAAGTGAACATACTTCCTGCCGTAGAGGTCGGTGAGGGCGTTGAGGTCTTCGATCTTGTTTGTTGCAGTGCTGAGTTTAGGAGGGTAGGACACTGTGGCGGGGCCCAGAGAGTTACCGGATAGAAGAGGCTGGATTTCCCTTTGAACGGACGTCTTCTCTGCCTCCAGCTTTCTCAGAGTCGTGACAGCCCTCTAGAACAGATGGGAAAGCAACACGTCAGGCACGGGAATATCATTGAGATGTAACAGGAGTCACGACTGTAACCCAGTCCCAGAATATAACAATAAGAGTTTGAAGATACGAGTTTCAGGATGTAACAACAGGAATTTTAGGATGTAAAAACAGGAATAAGAGTTTCGGGATGTAACGACACAATTTCAGCATGCAACGATAAGAATTTTAGGATGTAATATCAGAAGACTTTGGAAGTAATAATAAGAGTTTCAAGTTGTAATAGGTAATAAGATAAGATAAGATAAGATAAGATAAGATAAACTTTATTGATCCCACACTGGGGAAATTCCCTCGTTACAGCAGCTCAATTACACAAAAAACAGATAGGAAAGAATACACATTAAATAGGAATAGAATTGGAAAAAAAAAATAGCTAAAAAATATATACAATAGGAATAGAAAAATAAGAATAAAAGTAGTAAAAAATAATAATAATGGTAATATGTGCACTATGAACACCTCAATGTATGTACAGATGAATACAAATATGAATATATACAGATGAGTAACACCTTGTTTATATATATAAATGGATAAATGGATTATTGCACAGTTAACAATAGAGGGTGAGCAACAAATAATAATAAATGTAATAGTATCTGCATGTAACAAAAGGAGTTTCAGAATATAACAATGGGCGTTTAAGGCTGCGACAGGGGTTTCTACAGAGAGTTTCAGGATGTAAGAGCAATAATTCTAGTAGGTAACAGTAAGATTTCAGAATGTTGTCTTTCCCCACCACTGCGTGTCTGATGCAGTCCGTCTTACCTCATGGTCTCGGATTCGGTCTACAAGGTCTCCAGTGTGATCGGCTCGAGACAGTGGGGTTCTTAATCTGCCGAGCACCTCTTTCTCCAACTGAAGGAGATCAGAGATGAGCCGGTCCAGACGGTTAGACGGGGCATTAGGACGAGAGTCCTCAGCCACGCTCGACACACTCACTGCAGTGTGGGAACAGAAGTTAGCGCCGGATCGGATTTAGGTTCATTTATTCGAATCATTTGAAATGTAAGACATACCGCTTCGGACGACCTTAACTACCTCCACGCTCGAGGGCTTTACAGAGGCCAGCAGAGATGCTCTCCTCCTCTTCAGCCCAGCAAAATCTCGTTCCAGGCTGCACACAAACACATGCAAGCAAAACAATACACCATTGTGAGTCGCATTCATGAATGAAGCTTCATCGACCGCAAAAAAGGTTCTGATTTAGTGAATGACATGCGAACATGACGCACAACCACAACAAAAAATCACAATTTGTATCGCAATATAGTAATTAATTTTCTTCCTCTTATTATTATTATTATTATTATTATTATTATTATTATTATTATAACCCCTTAGCATTATACAACAAAGAAGAATCCATTAGGACGCATCCAGTAAACCAAGTATTTTTAAATGAACCCAGGCCAATATCCAACAACACCACCCTCCATTTTCAGGGACCAGAACACTTTTTACAGATAAATAGTGCAATAGTGCAAAAAAAAAAAAAAAAAAAAAAAACACGAAGAAATAATGACAATAACAATAATGACAACTACAACAGAAAAAAAAATCCTAAAACATAGTAGAAAAAAAATGTATTAACAAAAAAACTAACAACAACAAAAAATAACTACGCAGACCTAAACCATGGCAGGCAAACATATATTATAACGTGTATTATAATTATTCTAGCCTTTTTGTAAGTGCATCCCTTACCTCTCAGCTCGTTCAATGGCCTCTGCGTCAGGAGGAGGAATGACGAAGCACACTCCAGGAATAACTTTTGTCTCTCCAAGGCTGTCCTTCACCTCCCATGATTCTTCCCTGGGGCTGGACACCAGAGTGTATTTATCCCCTTGAATTACTGATGCCTGTGTGCATAACCACAAACATTCCGATCACAATTTGGCAGGCCAGCCAATCATCTCGAGTTCTTCCACTCCAACCTTAACACTTCATGGAGCTCGCTTTATGCACAGGGGCGCCGTCATGCTGCACTTAAGCACAAGTCTAAAGGGTTCAGATTATTGCCTGAAGCAAGAGTGAGCAGTACAGCATTGTGTGTGTGTGTGTGTGTGTGTGTGTGTGTGTGTGTGTGTGTGCGTGTGTGTGTGTGTGCGTGTGTGTGCACATTGTACCTTATCAGTGTTCCAGTCACACAGGGTCACCACAGGAAATTTGCCATACTGAGCCCTGCGCTGTGGCAGAGGAGGAACTTTGGTGCAAATCTCTTTCAGCTCGGTCAGTCTGCGCTCATTCCTCTGAACCGCTCTCTCCTCTCCCTACACACACACACACACACACACACACACACACACACAAAATATTCTCATCTAATTAGAGTAAATGCATTTTCCCATTAGAAATCATATCTCACATAAGATTGGACTCGTATGTGCTAGATCCTGCATAATTCGCTCTTTTAACATATGACTCCTGTCTAACGTTTCAGTGACGATGTGCTTTCCTCTCAGTCCTCATGTACCTCAAGCTGCATCAGGATCTGCGAGTTGCTCATGTTGGACAGCAGTGACGGCTCCAGGGTACTGTTGATTCTCTTCAGAGACTCGGAGACCGTCTCGGCGTCCAGCTGGAACTGCGAGGTTAATAACACACAGGCATTAGTGCACAAGGCAGCACACTGATACAGCACAAGAGGAGGAATCTAGGAGAAACCAGTGGATGACTGACTACTTTGTCCTTAGTTCTACCTTTTTGTAAATTTCCACGTTGATCAGATGGATCTCCTGGCAGGCGCAGAGTTTGAGGAATCGCTTCCACTCCTTCTGCACTTCAGCATTATGTTTCTGCAAGACGCAAACACTCAGTCACTAAAGAACGACGGAGCTACAGATGCATTAGAAGACGATTCTGACTCTACTCACTTACTGACTTATTTATTTGGGGATGAGGGAAAGAATAAAATAGGGAAGGAAGGATGAGAGAAAGCTGGAGTTTATGAAAGAGTGACCATGAGAAATCTTGTTTGGAGTTAACCAAAAGGCATATTGGAGACTCAGTATATATATGGGGGGGGTTGGGGCGGGGGGGTTCCTCTGGTCTGATGAGGCCAAAATTTTTTGGCTTTGGAACAAAGTGCAACCCAACATTGAGAGCACCATCCTCAGTGTGAAGCATGGTGGTGCTAGCGTCACGTTGTGGCAAAGCTTTTCAAGCATTCTGTTTTTCTGTACTAACTGTTCCTTAATTTTCCCTTGGTCCCTGCCGAAGACCAAAAGCAACCCCAGTGTGAAGCGTGGTGATGATAGCATCGTTTACATTGACGTTTATTCATTTAGCAGACGCTTTCATCCAAAGTGACTTACAAATAAAGAAGTACAAGCAAAAATGAGGAAGTACAAGTCATCAGGTTGTGGGCATGCAGGGCACTCCTAGAAGAAAACCTGTTCCAGTCGGCAAACTCTTCCTAAACACACCTTAATAGCCTGGGACCCGGGATGTTTTGTGTTCACCAGACCGTCTGCTTCGTCCTTCAGCTTGATCACTTCAGCCTCATGGGTCAGAATGCCGTTGCTCTTCAACCTCTGTCAAAGAAGCCAACTTGATTAGCTAAAGTCTTTCACAATACTGAAACCGTGCTAGCAACCTGCAGTTTAGCACTGTGCAATCCGCATGTGTAAATATAAAGCAATTACTGAACAGCTGGACGCAGTCTGAGGCGAGTATTACACAATGCTAAACTGCGGCTTTGAGTTTAGTGCATTAAAGAAGCTCCTCGCCCTCCGTGCCCTCACCTCGGAGTCGGCGCGCAATCCGGCTGGGTCCCTAATCAAGTCACTCCAGTCGTTTTTGCGGATGCGGTCCTGCTGCTCGGTCATATAGCTGACCTCTTTATTGCAGCACAGGATGTAGTCGTACAGAGAGGACAGATAGGTCTTACGTCTCATTGAGTCCTCCTGCAGAGAGGGAGAGAGAGCGAGAGAGAGAGAGAGAGAGAGAGAGAGAGAGAGAGAGACACTGAGCAGATAAACTTGGAAAGGATATCAACATGTTGAAATTTTTCCAATGTTTCAAATGTAATTGAAATAATTTGTTAAATTAACTCACCATGAGGCGTGAGTACTGATTCATTTCCTATTGGAACAGACAAGAATAGTTCATTAAAAAGCTAAATGATAATGATGAGCATTTAGGGTACCTAGAATGCTGGCATGGTAACACCAAACCCCTCTCTTAGGCTCTATTTCATTTTGTGGAGTGTGGAGACTAAGGAAGGTAGCTAATATTGTACGAGTCAATTTGATTGATGATTAAGTGTGTGTGTGTGTGTGTGTGTGCGTGTGTGTGGGTCATTCACCTCTGAGTCCAGCTGAGAGCGGTATGCTTCAATCTCTTTATGCAGGATGTTGTGGGTTGCTATCTGCTTTTCCACATCTGGCAGGTTTGGGCCGTAGTCCTCCTTCTGGATCTGTCTCTGGATCACACACAGACAGAATTCCAATCAATACGCGCTCGT
This sequence comes from Stegophilus panzeri, assembly GCA_024331685.1. Taxonomy (NCBI): domain Eukaryota; kingdom Metazoa; phylum Chordata; class Actinopteri; order Siluriformes; family Trichomycteridae; genus Stegophilus; species Stegophilus panzeri. The sequence continues at coordinate 26,175,695 of JANDJT010000021.1, read as the reverse complement.
CCTCCGTGGAACCGGATTGTCCGTCAGGAGGGAAACAAAGCCTGGGTTTCTCACCTGTTTGGCAGCAAGCAGCTGAGCCCAGTTGAACTGCGGAGAGAGATCTAGCTCCAGACCTTGCTTGTACAGATCCCGATACTTCCTGCAGTTGTTGGACCAGCGGTCATGCAGATCACTCACACTACAGAGAAAGAGAGAGAGAGAGAGAGAGAGAGAGATCACTCATTCATTCATCTTAAATAAGCACTTGACTACAGCTGGGCCAGAATTCCAGAAACACTGGGTGCAAGACGAGAATACGCTCAGACCAGCAACACCAGTCCATAACAGTCCACTTATTCACACCTAGGGGCAGTTTATCTAAGCCAATTCACCTACTGCCATGTTTTTGGGAGGAAACCAGAGAACCCAGAGGAGAGCCAAACAGACATGGGGAGAATATGTTGAAACGCAGCAACGCTACCCACTGTACCCTCATATCGCTTACATCTTTTATTTCAAAAGTGAAAACTTATGGTAACTGTGATTCAGGTCAGTGTTAGATTTAGGTGCAGTCATCATTATGGCAATAGAAGGTCCTGACCAAGAAAAAAACATGTGTGTGTGTGTGTGTGTGTGTGTGTGTGTGTGTGTGTGTGCACTTACTCATGTTCAATCTCAGCAGCTTGTGGGTGCAGCAATTTCTTCACTTTGTCCACATCCATGAACAGCTGCTTCAGCAATGTCTCTGCCTTGGCCAGGTTGTCCGCTGTGTCCATCCGCCGAGTCAGAGACAAGCCCCGCTTCCCATTCTCTGAGTCCTGACAGAGAGAGAGAGAGAGAGGGAGAGAGAGTGAGAGAGAGAGAGAGAGAGAAGGAGAGAGTGTGTGAGAGAGAGAGAGTGAGAAGAAGAGAGAGAGAGAAGGAGAGAGAGAGAGGGTGAGAGAGAGAGTGAGAAGAAGAGAGAGTGAGAAGGAGAGAGTGTGTGAGAGAGAGAGAGAATGAGAGAGAGAAAGAGAGAGAGGGTGAGAGAGAGAGAGAGAGGGAGAGAGAGAGAGAGAAGGAGTGAGAGAGGGTGAGAGAGAGAGTGTGTGAGAGAGAGAGAGAGAGAGAATGAGAGAGAGAAGGAGAGAGAGAGGGTGAGAGAGAGAAGGAGAGAGAGAGGGTGAGAGAG
>JANDJT010000021.1:26164385-26174445 GCA_024331685.1 Stegophilus panzeri | reverse complement strand
TGTGTGTGTGTGTGTGTGTGTGTGTGTGTGTGTGTGTGTGTGTGTGTGTATGTGTGTGTGTGTGTGTGTGTGCGTGTATATGTATGTGTGTGTGTGTGTATGTGTGTGTATATATATGTATATGTGTGTGTATAAGTATGTGTGTGTATATGTGTGTGTATATAAATTTGTGTGTGTATATAAATATGTGTGTGTGTATATATATATATAAGTAATTGTGTATATACAAATATGTGTGTGTGTGTGTGTGTGTGTGTGTGTGTGTATGTATGGGGGTGGAGGTTGTGTGCTTGTTATGCAAGCGTGTGTTTGTTACCTCATCCAGCAGCTCCTCAGCAAACAGTATGTTCTTCTCCACCTGGTCGGAATTCTCTTGCAGGCGTTTGACCAGCACATTCAGGTCAGTTGTCTGGCCCCTACACACACACACACACACACACAGTCATATAAACATACCACTACATCACAACACTCACACAACACTCACACACCACACATAGTGGTTACACACTCCTCACACTGCTTCAGAATGTGTCAGTTACTGCAGGACACAGCAGCATTTTTGGAACATCTCCACCTCTTATACAATATTTTCTTTTCATTTAAAGTAAGTGCTCTATCCTGTTCAGGGCTGCCGTGGACCCAGAGTCTATCCCTGGAACACGTGGCACCATGCACACACACATTCACACATTCATTTACAGCTAGGGGCTGATTTATGGGATCCAATCCGTCTATCGGCATGTTTCTGGGAGGTTGGAGGAAACCGGAAAACCCGGACGAAACCCACACAATCACGAAGAGGAGGGATGTGAAACTCAAGCTCAGGATCAAACTCGGGACTGCCGAGCTGTGAGTCAGCAGCGCTACCCATCACACACATTCCACATTAATTATACTCATTCAAGTATTTCCTTTTTGAACCACACTCACACACACACACACACACACACAAAGCATACACTTATATACACAATCAGACGTGACTACACACTAATCAACGGCCATAATAACCCAGCCTTTCTCCCCAGTCACTGTCAGACAGGTGTTGCAAACGAAACCCATCCATTCAGTACATTCCAGCCAACACACATTTTCCAGTAAGCCGTCAATCTCCAAAACGCACAACTCACAAAATAATAGTTTTTTTTCTCCCTAATATCTTATAAAATACCAAAACATACCGTATACATGTAACTCAACATTAACGTTATTAGGAACATCTGCTCAATCATGCAGTTATCCAACCACGTTCATAACTCACACACATCTGTTTACACGGCCGTACAGATGTTGCAGCCGCACTACTGTCTGGGCTGCTGTTACAGAAAATTCATCAACACCTTCTGACCAATCGCAATCCAGAATCCAGAACAGCGCTGGATTCCACAGGACAGCTATATGAATGCCTTTATTAATACAAGACAACATTGGCATATTTTTTGGTCTGTGGAAACATTCAGTCGTTTATGAGAGATACGAGAGTTACCCCTGAGCTTTTCCTCACGCCGTACCAAAAGCTGTAACGTGTGTGTTTATCAGAGAGGTCGTGTTGCTATTAATGACACGTCAGTAGTAAAGGTCACGATGCAGTGGCATGAGGAATCGGTCGTGTCAGGGCCTGGTGTTGTGGAAACGGACTCTAGTAATACGTCTATGATACACACAGTGATTAACGCTGATGATGAAATGCGTTATGTGTGGAAAATACACTTTATTCTTCAGCAAAGCAATTTGTTTCATCTGCTTCAAAAATGTTTCATCAAGCAAAATGTGTGTGTGTGTGTGTGTGTGTGTGTGTGTGTGTGTGTGTGTGTGAGTGAGTTTTTGTGTTTGCATGCTTCAAGCCGGTACTGCAGGGGTGTCCTGTTTGGCTTCTTTGCCATCCGTCTGTGTGTCAGACCCGAAAAACTGCATGCCATAGATACACACACACACACACACACACACACACACACACACACACACACACAACAAAACAAACGCAAATGCAAAACTCTCACTCTCTTTATTACTCTCCGTCTCTCACTCTCTCTTTTCAACATTCGTAAGTAAACAAATCTGCTCGGCATTTTGTAAAAGTGTCAGTAAAATTGACAAGAACTGTTATTAACAACAAATATTTATACTCAGAACCAATCGCTCTCTGATGAGATTATGATTCAATCAGTAATTAGCATCAGATGATTAATTGATCAAACTGCCAGGACCTGTCGTTGATGAGTCCACACACACACACACACACACACACACACACACACCTTTTCCGGTTAGTTTCACGGTAGTTATTGAGTAATCTGCTTTAAATGTAATGTATCTAAATGTAAATAATTAAGATAACGTGACGTTCTAGAGGATGAATCTGAGCTGAACAGAAAATGATTAAGAAAATATTTCTTTTTAATCATCGACCAAATCCCAGAGGTTATGAAGTCATGTAATATAAATGCTTCATTTAGCACTACACGGTTCCTCATCTTGTCTCACTGGGAGAACCCTTAAAGGTTCTTAAAGGTATAGAACGCTGCAAAAGGGTTTCCTTTCAGGAACAAGTCCACTAAGAACACTTATCCAAGAGTTTTCAAAATACAAATAAAGAGCTGCAGGACTTTACAATTTACACGTTCGTTCGTCTTTCTCTTTAAACTAATTCAAATCCTCATCCTCCTCAACTTCATCAACCTCCGATACAGTCAACCACAGCTCTTGTCCATACTAATGAGTCTTGGTTTACTTCCTACCTGAAAGGACGGTCATATCAGGTGACATATAGTATCAGGGATCCACATCTGCCCCACACAGACCTCCAGATCTCCACTGGAGTCCCACAAGGCTCAGTGCCTGGTCCTCTTCCTTTCTCCCTCTATACACCGAATCCCAGCAAGACTGATCTGCTGTACATCTCCGGAAAGCATCTCCACGTCAAGACCTTGTGATGTCCCTGGATAATGCTCGGATTTCACCATCTGTCACCACGCACAACCTTTGAGTACACCATCTATCTATCGTTCTCTCCTCACATCGCTAACCCGACACACTCGAAAGCAGGTTTCTCCTCCACAACATCAGAAGGATCCAGACATTTCTATCCACACTGCTGGTTCAGCCACTTCATTCAACTGTCTCTGCGCATCATTCGACCTCTGCAACTGATCCAGAACGCAGCTGCACGGCTTGTTCTCAACCTTCTCAAGTTCTCACACACCACCGCATTGCTACGCTCCCGCTACTGGCTTCCTGTAGCTGCCCGTGTCAGATTTAATACGCTGACGCTTGTCTACGAAGCAAAAAACGGACAAGCGCCCGCCTATTTTAAAAACGCTCATCACACCCTGCCCTGCACCCACGCTCCCTCCGATCCTCTAGCACTTCTCGGCTCTCAGCTCCCCTCATCTCTCGGGGTACAAGGAAGGTCTGCATCAAGGCTCCTCTCTGTTCCGGCACACAGACTGAAGATCATACTGACCAGACCATTACGAAAGAACTGAATTGTGTTTAGTCAGGTTTTTAAAATGTGACAAAAATTCAACTTAATTAAGACGATGTTAATTATGAGGTTTGTAAGGCTGCGTGTTCTTATTCTCACAGTTCTGTCGTCTCAGGGAGTTTTTCCTTCGCCTCAGGCTTGCTCATAATGGACGGATTTAAAATTTTAATAAAAATGTTATATCCGGATTTCTGTAAAGCTACTTTATGACAGCGCTTTATATAATTAAACTGAATTGCATTGAAATCCGGCAAGTTTGCAATAACTTTATTATCGTAAGAGGCTTTGGTGTGGCAGGGAGTGGGTCACGTGGGGGCTCCATGCTGTATCAGAGCATAGGACTTTGAGTTCTTAATCTGTCCTTGAGAAAATCACACATTAATCACTAACTATGTGTCTAATCCTTGAGTCTGAGTGACCTAGCGCCTCTCGGATGGACGGCTGTCGTTCTTCCATGCTCATTAGAATATTAGACCATGCCAGTTAGGACAGTTTCTCTCATCAGTGTGAATCTGCTGAAGTTTGGCATCAGACAAACTTTCATAAACCTTAAGACTTCTTGGATTCTGCTTCAACACACATGAAACTGGTTGAACAAAACCAAAACAATCGACGCTAATAAATTCAGCGGACACAAGAACGTACAAGCGCATTGTCCCTCTCTCAGGTTGCCTAATTTGAGCCGCACGGCGAGCGGCATGGAGGTGTGCTGCCGTCACACCCTGAAAGAAAACATGTCATGCCTCCAGATCATTGCATTGCTATTCGCATGACAAACAATTCATTAGCTCATTTCCTAGCCAGCTGCTCAGGATTGTAGTCCTTCCTCTCCACACCTCGCACAGCGCGCCACACCTTAACGCGCTTGAGATTTCTGCTCATAAAGCGTTATCTCCGATGTGAACGTGGACCGAGTCCTCTGAATCACAGCCTCACTTGGCACTACAATGCTGGGCAGCAGAACAGGCGAGGCAATGCTATAAAGATAAACAGAGAGATCGCAGCACGATGGCTACGTCCCACAGCACACACGTGGGTGACGCAAAACACTCTTCAGCTTGGTTATCATTTATGGCCGTCGGCTTAAGTTTGAAAGAATTCGCAGAAAACATATCTGCTTAAAGTACGTACACTGGTGGATGTGCAGTGCTGTGCAAAAGTCTTAGGTACAAGCAAAGAAACGCTGTAAAGCAAAGATGCCTTCAACAATAATGAAATTAAATGTTTTCTCCACTTAAAAAAATACTATAAAGAGCAGTAAACAGAAATAAATGAAACAAAGGCGATATTTGGTGTGACGACTCTTCGCTTTAAAAAAAGAAAAATAGCAGTCTCAGGTAGTATCCGTGCAGTTTTATAATGAAATGAGCTGTAAGTGTTACTGAGAGTCTTACAGAACCAGACACGGTTCTTCTGGAGACTTCGACCGTCGCACTCGCGTCTTATTTCCGCAGCGAAACCCAGCAGCCTTCATTCTTCATGTTTTTTCTCTGAGAAGTGTCTGTTACCTCTAAATACTCTGCTTTCTTTACTTTATTTCATTTCGTGCTGGAAAACTGATGTTTGGGAATCTAAAATGTTTCTGTACTGACTCGATAATGTAGAAATCATCAAATATAAATCTATTACAACGTTTGTACTAAAAAAAACAAAACAGGATGCCTAAAACTTTTGCACAGTACTGTATATGGTGGAAAAAAGCACAAAGATAATTCAGGTCAAGTCAGCGAAATTCTAGATTAGCCGAAAACAAAAGATTTTAAAAAATGGAAATGTCCCTTTCAGTGATATTACTAATATGCAAAATGTAAATAAAAATAGTGCAATATTCCAATAAATTCCAATAAATATTTCATAACATATATTTAGAGTTTTGGTATTTGGAAAAATATGGTTTAAGTCTATATATATAATGCAATATGTATATCCAGATGTGCTGAACTTAATTTAATTTAAATTAATGAATTTAATTATTGTACACTGTATTATTTTTGTAGCAGAAATTAAATCAGTATGCAGAAGAAGAAGAACAAGAACAAGAAGAAGCAGCACACACACACACGCACACACACACACACACACACACACACGGTTCTACTCACTGGCTGCTTTCCTTCTTCTTAAACATGCTGGAAGTCCGTATTTGCTGTCTACAAGCAGTTCCAGGATCTTTCTCTGTACGGCTCTGTGCGCGTCAGCTTCTCCTCTCTCCTGTTAAAGTCCACTCAGCTGTTTCGGCTCCGCCCCCCTGGGACAGGTGTAACACCTCTTTGCCAGGCACACGGGACTGGGAAGACCTGTTTCACTCCTCCAGCCATCAGTCTCGATGTCTCAGCTGACATATATCTTAGTGTAGAATCAACAGAGAGCTATGTGCGCTGTGGTGTGTGTACTGTGAGCCGGTAAGATACGTGTATGATAGAAGTGACCCCAGAGAGTGGGATTATAAATCATTACAGTATAGAGGTGTAGAAGAGTAAAGACACACAGTAGAAAGATCTCGAGTACAAACAAACCGTGAATAAAACGAGCGGTTGTGCAGAAAACGATATAAAGAGGAAAAAGATCTGGAAGAAACGCGAGTATATCTATTATGTAAGAACTGAAACACTGTGTGTCGTGCTGTTGTGGGAGAATAATGAGAGACAATGAAAAACGGGTGGAGATCTGAAGCAGAGTCAGCAGAGTGCAATTCAGTTGAACTCGTGTTTAACAATGGACATCGTCACAAAGCAGCTTTGCAGAAATCCGGATATGAATTTTAAACGTATACACTTATCTCTAATGAGCGAGCCAGAGTGTGACGGTGGAAAGGAAAAACTCCCCGAGAAGACATGAGGCAGAATCCTCTAGAGGAACCAGACCCATCCGGATAGCGCGATTATAAATAAATCCCTTCTATAACTCTGTACTGTAGAGTCAAATCAAAAACTGAAATCTCTTATTCACAAAAGTATTCAGACCCTTTGTTCAATACTTTGTAGAAGCCCCCTTTGGTAGCACTTACAGCTACATGTCTTCTTGTGTACATCTCTACAAGCGTCACACACCTGGATTTGGTCAGTTTATACCGTTGTTCATGGTAGATCCTCTTAAGCCCCGTCAGATCAGATGGAGAGCGTCTGTGAACTGCCATCTTCAGGTCTCTCCACAGATGTTCGATGGTGTTTAAGTCTGGGCTTTGGCTGAGCCACTTAAGTGCATTCTGAGACTTCAAAGCCCGAAGCTCCAGCATTGTTTTGGCTGTATGTTTAGGTTCATTGTCATGTTGAAAGGTGAACTGTCACCCCAGTCTGAGTTTGTGTGTGCTCTGGAGGAGGTTTGTTTCAAAAGAAGCTCATGTATTTGCCTGCATTTCTCTGCCCCTCAATTGTTACTGGTCTCCCTGTCCTTGTTGCCAAGAAGAACCCCTATAGCATGATGCTGCCACCACCATGTTTCACTATAGGGATGGTATTAGCCAGGTTATGTCCAGTGCCTGTTTTTCGCCAGACATAATGCTTGCTGTTCTGCACAAAGAGTTCATTTTTGTAATATCAGACCAGAGTCTTTTTCTGAATGTGGCCAGAGTCCTTTATTCTGTGTCAGTCTTGCCACTCTGCCATGAAGGCCTGATTTATGGCATGTTGCAGAGATGGTTCTCTGTCTAACATGTTCTCCCATCTCTGCACAGGACTGCTGGAGTTCTTTTACAGTGACAGTTGGGTTCTTTTTTTTTTATCTCTATGACCAAAGCCCTTCTATCCTCAATGACCAGTTTGGCCAAACTGCCAGCTCTACGAAGGTTCAAGTTTGTGGTCCTGGGAATACTCAAAGTCTTAGAATTTTTTTTATATACCCTTGCCCTGATGTATGCCTTGCCACAATTTGATAATGGACATCCGCAGACAGTTCCTTGGACGTCATGGCTTGGTTTTTGTCCTGATAGTGCAGTGTAAATTCTGCGTCCTTATAGAACCTGGTGTGTGCCTTTCCAAACTATGTCCAATCGATTCAGATTACAACAGGTGGACTCCAATTGCTCAAGGATAATTAAAGAAAACAGGATGCACAATTGACCACAATTTGGTGTGTGTGTGTGTTTGTGTGTTCTGTCTCAGTACAGCCTCCCGTCCCTGCTATTAACAATCTAAGAGCCTCTAAAGCAGGAGTCTGTAGAATTATAACAGGTGTTAGAGGTTGTAACACCTCTGTAACACCCATGCAATCCTGCAAACAGAAATAGAATTCACAAACTCTGTTCGTTAGTGTAGTGCTAAGTGTACACAACTTCATATGTTGCAGCTATTTAACATCTAAATTACATTAGAAAAATAAATATCACCAGCACAAGTGGATGAATCCCACTGCTTTGTTTGTTTGTTTGTTTGTTTGTTTGTTTGTTTTAAACAGACATGGAAAAGTGGTGCACTGGTATATGGATGTAAAGACGTCGCAGTTGCATGTACGCATTTAGGGAAAACAAACTGTGTCATTTCTCCCTCCTACTGAATCTCTGACTCCGATTACTTTTCTACTGATCCAGGATCGGTTTCTTTAGGTTCCTTCAGTTACATCACCTCAGGAGAACACCGAGGTGATGTAACACTGCTGTTCTCAGATCTGTGTGAACGAGGATTTGAGATCAGAGAGGCCTGGAGAGGAGGACAAGGAGGAAAAGAGGAAGACCTGTCTGCATATTTCACTCTTCTTCTCATTCTTCTCCTCTTCCTTCCTTCTGTTAATTTATATTAATGGCTGTGTATTCATTCAGGTGTTGACACACACAGGCTTGTGCCATGTTATGGACTCTCCTGTATGCGTTTTTTGTGTCGCCAATCCCTGTGTGTTATATAGCTAGGTAGTGTCTTGTTGCGCAATTTGAAAACGTGATCACAACTAGCAAAGTGCATCCTGGGAAGTGAGACGGTTACGTGGCTGACTCCTCTCGGTTTCTCTGAACCGAGAGGAGTGTTTTCTGGCCATGTCGATATCAGACACACCCGATTAGCAAACGAAAAGTAACACACAGGAGGAATGCAGATCACTCACAGAGTAACATCCTAGTGTCATTAAGGCATTCATCATCTCCAAACGACGCTCTATGTCTCAGTGACACTCTATGAACACACTGACATGTGACAGGAGTGTGCTGTGCTCTTCATGAAGTTGTCAGAGATTAACTCTGGAATGCTCGGCTTCACTTTTGCTCCACTCTCCTCTTATTGATCTTTGAGGGCAATAAAAAGCTCGTTACACTGTTATAAATACATTATCAATGCATTAGTTACACAGTGTGCAGTGAGCTGAGTAACACCCTCATAACACACACACACACACACACACACACACACACACACACAGAATATTATGATATACAACACATTATATACATTAATAATAAAAAATAATAATAATAACAACAAAAATAATAATAAAGATCTTTTTGTTCTTCTTCTTCTTCTTCTTCTTCTTCTTATTATTAGTATTAGTATTAGTGGTGGTGTTATTACTATTGTTAGTGTTTGTAATATTGTTGTTGGTGGTCTTTGTTTTTTCTTACATTTTTGCCATTTTTTAGGTGTTTGCCATGCTGAAAAACTCACAAAACACATCAAAATCCATGCAAAAGACTGGACCTAGGCGTCAACCTGTGGTTTGACAGAGCCTCCCCCCACCCCCCACCCCCATTGACATTTTTCTTCAGTATGAGCATCCAGTTTCACATATAGTCACCAAATTTGATAAAGTCTTCTTGAGACAAATGAATTTCATACTCACATGCATTAACTCTACCTAACAGGAAGTAGGCCAAGTGAGATTATTTGTTTCAAACTTCATCAGATTCAAACCAGATTTGGTCTGTATGATATCAACATGTAGATGATGCAAATTCACATATATTTCCAATGATGGGACATAGTCACATAGACATGCCAGTAGTGACTTATTGTTATAGTGCCACCACCTGGCAACAGGAAGTGAAGCTTATATCAACATGGCCATGATGATCAACTGTGAAGGAATTTTCGATGTTTTAAATGATACTGCAGTGGGGAGGGTTTCAAGTAGCACCAGTAGTTTACAGTAGTGGTAATACTAGTAGTAGCAGTAGTAGTAGTAGCAGTAGTGGTAATACTAGTAGTAGTAGTAGTAGTAGTAGTAGTAGTAGTAGCAGCAGCAGCAGTAGTAGTAGTAATGGTAGTATCAGGAGTAGTAGTGGTAATACTAGTAGTAGCAGTAGTGGTAATACTAGTAGTAGTAGTAGTAGTAGTAGCATCAGCAGTAGTAGTAGTAGTAGTAGTAGTAGTAGTAGTGGTAATACTAGTAGAGGTAGTAGTAGTAGTAGTAGAGGTAGTAGTAGTAGTAGTAGTAGTAGTAGCAGCAGCAGCAGTAGTAGTAGTAGTGGTGGTAGTATCAGGAGTAGTAGTGGTAATACTAGTAGTAGTAGTAATGGTAATACTAATAGAGGTAGTAATAGTAGTATCAGCAGCAGCAGTGGTAGGAGTAGTAGTAGTGGTAATACTAATAGAGGTAGTAATAGTAGTATCAGCAGCAGCAGTGGTAGGAGTAGTAGTAGTGGTAATACTAATA
>JANDJT010000021.1:26124264-26145942 GCA_024331685.1 Stegophilus panzeri | reverse complement strand
TGGCATTGCATGAACAATAGGATTCCACCAAACCAAACTCTTGTAGTGAAGCTGTTGACTAACATTAAATTGCACATAAAATGTGTCTAAACCCAATGAGGCAAATTTGTCGTGTATCCACTTTTCTCCTTTTTGACAAAGACATTTTGGCTAATGAGGGTGTGGGGGAGAGTAGAAAATAGGGTAGATTACACCGTAATAACAAACAGCAGAAGGCGCATTGCTGCCATCTGCTGTTCGGTCTGAGTCCCAGAATTGTACCACGTCTTCTACTCTGACTAAAACAGTGCGCCCCTAGCGGATAATTTAGGAATAGCATTTTATTTAAAAAAAATTCTAGTTCGTGTCTTTTATGCATTTTTTCACTTTCAAAATTCATCCTGCGGGCCGGATGGAACTCCCTAGCGGGCCATACGTCTGACACCTCTGCTCTAAACTGAACAACGTGTGTGATGATAGGCTCTTTAGCAAAGAACATCTAACAACACACACACACACACACACACACACACACACACACACACACATGTTTGTTTGCCTTACTATCCTTGTGGTGACTTATTAATTATTAATATAGCTAATTAACACAATGCTACACCTGACTCCAAGCCTCTCACAGTCTCGACGTCAGTAAACTCCCCCTGAACCTTAGCAGCGTTATTACTGCAGCTCAGGGACTGATATTAATTCACCAGCCGTTACAGATTAGAGATTTTATTGAAATAAACACTTACCTTGGATTTAGCTGTATTATAAAACATCACTCTTTAATCTGAGAGGATTCCTGCAGAACACGTCCAGCATAACTAACGCCAAAACTGCATTAAGTTTCAGTTCCTATTTACTCCGTTATTCACCTGGCAACGCTGGACGTGTCGTGCAGCTGATAGGCTGAAACAGGACACGTCACAGTCGAGGAAGCCAATCAGAGAGATTCAAATAAAGGTCAAAGGCGGAAACAAAACCCGCGTCTAATAATAATTGTTGCGTTTAATTATTTATATAGCGGTATAGGTTTCAGTTTTATAAGTGTTAAATAAATAAATAAATAAATGAACACACAAAAGTTATTAGAAATTATGCAAACGCATAATCAGTTTTAACCGTTCTGTCGTCCTGGAGACGGTAAAAACAGAGCAGGGGACGATGTGAAGTGTGTTTTGGGATGTTTTCGGGACGGTAGCCTCACGTGTAAAACGTATAAAGTAGCAGGTGAATAAATGTTCGGTCGCTGTAAGGAAGCTGCTTCCCGCTAAGTGACTCCTAGTGTCTAAGCTGTGATTGGTGGATCGCCATGTCAATCATCTGCAGAGATTTATCTATCACGCGATCCTCCGATTCCCATGGCAACGGTGAGCTGAGCGGGAAATCCCAGTCACTATCAGCCCTGAGGCGACTTTTTTTTAAAATATAAAAGTCTTTTTTTTTTTCTTTTTTTTTTTTTTTAAATATAAAATGTACCAGCAGTCCAAAAGAAAGCCGATAATGAGGTAAGAAATGTGAAAAGTACCGTATTAATGTTAATAATCCGGGTACATATTTTTAAAAAAGTAAACTACTCGGGTTAATCAGGTCAGTGTGTGCTGAGGGATTCTGAGGCTAGTTTAGGTAGCTAAGTTAGCTAACCGTCTGTTAGCTTAGCTGGTGATGGAAAGTCTTCTTTCAGCTCTTCTGTCCTTCATGAGCAGGTTAGTAACACATTTATTCACACACATATGAATCAGTTAAAGACAGAACTGTTATATTAGTGAAGCGGTGTGGACTATGTATAAACCATGTATAAACAGTTCATGTACTGCACAAATCCACAGAAACACAACATTAATCACTTGAAATCTTTTTATTTATTTTTATTACTGCACTTAAGCCTCTTTTTTCACTGCTTCACAACATAGCCTGAGGAAAATGAAATGGGGGAAAAAAATCTTGTAAACAATAAATAAATAAACAGTAAAAAAAAAAAAAAAAAAAAAAAGAGCATTCCATTATAAAATGCAAAAAAAAATAAAAACTAACTGTTTAAAGGAAGAAGAAGAAAAAAAGAAAAAAAAAAACGATCATAAAACTCCACAGCAACATGTAAACAAATGAAAACTGCTGTTCCAGGGGTCCAAGCACTTTGGCCAGCAGGTGGCAATGTCCTGAATGTCAGTGTCAATGAGATGTGATGGGCAACTGGCTTCTTCTTCTTTTTTTTCTTTTTTTTTTTTACCACACAAACATTGAACAACTTGGAAACGACCTGTGGCCATTTTGGGAAAAATTGGTGGAACAATTTTGGTGGAAAAAATGCAAATTTTCAAGGATCAACTCAGCTCATAAGCATCTGTCACTTATTACATTTAACTGTACAATGCATATTAGTAGAGGAAACAAAATTACAACTCCTAAAACACACACACACACACACACACACACACACACACACACAGAGCCTTGTCACCTTGTCACTTTTGCTTGGACCCCCTTTAAATATAGGAGATAAATAAAGTGCATCTTTACAGTGGTTTTTAATCCATAACAACAAAGTGGAAAACAATGCACGCCTACATGAATCTAGACCCAGAGACATTCAAACCGTTCTCTCTCTCTCACACACACACACACACACACACACACACAGCATCATCTACGACAGGAGTTCATTACCACAGAGCAGAGCAGAACACGCAGTACCTTAGCAACACCTCCTGGAAGGTAAGTCTGCTGAAATAAAACGTAAGCACGTGTATAAGTGCTTAATGTGATATGACGTGAGAGAATTTGTAAGATATTGTCATCGTGTCACGTTTTAACCTTTAAAAATGACGTGCTTGTGTGTTTCGTTTAGGCAGCTTGTTGGGTACAAATCTAAACAATTGCATGTCTTAATCGGAGAAGGAAATCTCGCCGTTCTGTTCAGTAACCTAGATACGTTTTTAAAAATATTGCGCTCGGAGCTGAATTCATTCTGTAAATGTTTATTTTCCGAAACTAATGTCATAACTTATGATGAAAGATAGGACAATGACAGTGATAGGAAAATGTCATTACTGTTACGCTGAATGTTTTGAAGTCGCAAAACGAAATACCACGTTATCAGTTTTCCGTCATCCTTCATCACGTCGTATTTATCTACAGTTACAGCTCTGACATGTGGAACAAGCCGTTATTGTGAGATCTTGTCTTTTTATTCCATATCTAAACATCGCAGTGGTATATCTTCAACTGTTATGGATAGGATTCTAATGTGCGTTGGATAAAAACATCTGCCAAAAATATACAAGTAAAATATTAAAGGGGCAATGTGTAACTTTTCGAGCACTCTGATGTTTGTGAAAATAATCACCAACGAGCTTTATCTGCTGAACCTACAGAAGTGTGACTCTTTTGGAAAAGAGGAGGAGCTGAGCAGGTCTGTTCTACCTGGAGGGTGGAGCTAATTTCAGGGCCAGAAAAATGTGAACAGAAGTCTAGTGAACTCCATTGTGGCTCAGTTTGTCTCACATGTTTTGCATGATTAAATGATTAAAAGCTTTGTCCATAAGGGGGCAGGTTAGAGCCGAACTACACCTCCGGAGCACTGAAGCACACTGTAATCTTGTCGTTGCATTTTGCACAACAAGGTAAACGGTGAAGGTGGAGGGCGGTGATGAAGTTTTGATATTGATATTGTTTAATGACACCTATATAACCTTTAAACATTACAGACTGCACTGTAAAACAACCACCAACGTGACAGCACAACGTGACATGGAAACACACTTCATCTAGTGACACGATGGATTCTGGATTTCAACTAAGATGCAGGGCGATACTCAGTGTAAACAAGCAAATCTGAACGTTATTTGCCACTTACTAACTGTTGGAAATCACATCTACACACACACACACACACACACACACAGTATAAAATGTAGTCAAGTAAGAAATAGGAAAGGAAAAATGTGCCAAAAAAACATCTACGTTAAATTAGACAAGGAGAAATCTCTCATTGCATATGTAGGAAGAGTTTAAAACACACACACACACACACACACACACCAGATAATTTGCTCTGTTTCTATAATTCACAAGTTAAAGTTGTTCTAACATTTTCCCTCCACATTCTGTGTTTAAAGCCCCAGAGAGCCAAAATATGTGAGTCTAAGTAAGAAAAATAATCAGCGCCTGATCACAAGGCTGATGTCGGTTTGTCCCGCCCACACTGATTTATTCTTACTGAGTCTTTATTTAAACTGTCTAAATTCTGAGCAACTAATAAATAAAAGCTAACCCTTGAGAGAAAGCTAAACTTATAGAAAAAGTTAACCTCAGAGAGAACGCTTACCTTAATGAGAGAAAACTAACCTAGTGAGAGAAAGCTAAGCTTATAGAAAAAGTTAACCTCAGTGACCTTAGAGAGAGAGAGAGAGAGAGAGAGTAAGATAACTTAGCAAGAGAAAGCTAACCTTAGTGAGAGAAAGCCAACCTTAGCATGAGAAAGCAAAACTTAGCGAGAGAAAGCTAACAGAGAGAAAGCCAACCTTAGCGAGAGAGAGAAAGCCAACCTTAGCGAGAGAGAGAAAGCTAACATTAGCTCATGTACTAAAAGTGTAGCTGTTGTGATAACTCTATAATTGGGAGTTGGTAAATGGAGGATTAAACAATCCTGATTTTTGGGAGTCTTAATTAAAGAGACTGTCAATCAAGCCTGCTCATTAGAACAGTTGGCCACGCCCACTAGAACATTAGTTTAATAGAACGCCTCACTGTGGTGTCATACAAACATTTAAAATATTTTACTATTTTACTCCACATTCTCTGGGACATTAAACACTTAATTTACGCCTCACCCACTCTCTGTGTGTACCACAGGTGTCGTCAAGGAAATGGATCAGTAGCAAGCTGGGAATGTTGCAAGACCAATCAGGTGTTTACGAGTATAAGAACTGAAATATAGCATTGCGTTCATTCCACCTTATTAGCAAACCTCAGATTGTGTATTGTGCATCTTCAAGTACGCTGATATATTTATTTATTTGTCATTTTGCTATAGAGAGATGATTGACAGGTTCTGCCACCTATCAGTGTCGAGAGCATTTGATATGACATCACAGACATGCTGTTGCTATAGAGACCGGGCAGTTATGACAATCGGATGTGTACTATGTTCACTAGCATCAGGTCTTTGCGTAGTATTATTATTATTATTTTTTTTTACATATCATATTCTCTGTTAATTTCTTTTCTATTCACAATATCTAACATGCAGCTACACAGACACAGCGCTTTTTATGCTGTACACTAATCTGGTGTTACATTTACATTAAAGCTGCAGTATATAACTTTTTTTTAATAAAGATAATTGCAATATTGTGTTACTTTGTAGCTGAATTTGCTATCCAGCTAACATTTGTCAAACTGACGTCACATGATCAAATGTGCGACTAACTGACTAAATCTAACTTAACCCTTATTGAATTTGGCAAAATCCGGACATTGCCCTGAAAACCCTAAAACAGTAAATGAGTTATTCTGACTCAAAGGTCAAAGGTCATCAAGGCTTGACACCACGTCCCTGGGCATTACTTTGATATTAACTGAATGTAAACAGACGTGTTACTTGCTACTACCGATGTTACAAAATGTTTTTCTGTGAATCCTTAAAAGTTACATACTGCATCTTTAAAAACCGTCTATACATACACACGCATCTAACAACAACAGATTGAGAGCACCTTTTTTTTTGTACTGGATAAGTGTTGATTTGGTGGTTGTGGAAGAATTGGGTCATCGCTTAAGTATCTCTTACTTCACATCTCTCTCCAAACGTCACAAGCAGGAAGTTCAGGAATGCTTGTTAGAGCTCTTCGATTTGGAGGATCCTGGTCCAGGCCACGTTCCTGTAGCTATGCGCCAGGCCCCAGATGAAGCCTCAGATTTGCCCAACGTCCCAGCCCGCTTGTCCTCGCTCGTTTTGGTGCTCGAGTCCTTCCCTTTCCCCCCATCCTGTGATCCCAACTTCATGGGCCCGAGCACGGTTTTGGCCACACTGGTGAGCTGAGTGACGAAGCTCGAGCGGTCACCGGGGGAGATGGTGCGGGATTTTCCAGTGCTGGGAGATGGAGTGGAAGGAGACGGGGAAGCCGGGCTTTCCTCCAAAACCTCCAAGTGAGAGCGCTCGTCTCTGAGGGTTCGGATTGAACCGGAATGGACCGAACTCTTCTCCTCTTTGGATTTCATTTGGAGTACACCTGCGTCCGTCACTGGAGGTGCTGGAGCTTTAGCCTTGCACTTGCCACCTCCGCTCCCGACTTCCACTCTAACCGCTACTGTTTGGGGGGTTTTCACACACTTGCCCAATTCCACGAGCCCAGATTTAGTTTTCAAGTCATTCTCCCATGCTGCTTTTCCTTTTTCTCGCTCTTTTCCACCCTCAGCCTGCCCCTCTGGTGTTTTCGGCACAACAGTGTCTATGCTCAGTAATGGCATCTTTCCTCCAGGTTTTTCTTTCACATCGGAGGTTGAAGCCTGCATAGCCGGGCTCTTTGACGCAAATTTGTCTTGCTTTGCCATAGTTATGGCTTTGACGGAATCGTGCGTTTGAGAAGAACTTATTGTTCCTGTTCCTTCAGACAGTTTGTCCTTCTTGCTTAGTGTCGAGTCAGGAACAGGAGACGAGTCCTGCTTGTTTGTCGTCTGGAGCGTGTCTGAGAGTGTGTTCTCACCTTCGATCTCCAGCAGGCTTTGCAGCATGCGGTATTCCTCCACGCCATGTTTCCTCAGGCCACCTTTTTTCTCCGCTGTCGATGGAAAGGAGGCAAACAATGGGGGAGAGGGCGGAGCCGGCTTCTCGGTCGACTGCACGCGTGTGAGGAGAGGTGAGCGGGGCCGTGTTATTGGCGGCGAGGAGTGCAGCTTGGCGGGGAAAGTGGGTGTGGCGCTGGGCGTGCTCGGTGAGGGAGTGTGTGCCAGTGGGGAGAGAGGGACGCTCCCGGCTGATTTACAGCGAGACGAGCGGAACTGCCGCTGCAGTTTAGGGGACAGGCCGTGCAGAGAGCTCGGGCGCATGTGATGAGACGTAGCTGGAGAGTTCGGGGTGGAGGATGCCGGGGAGCTGCTCTGGGACGACATGCCTGAGGAAAGAGAGACACACAGAGAGAGACAGGGGAGAGGGGGAGGAGAAAGAGAGAGGGTCTGGTTAATGACTGGTTAGTGTCAGGTTAATAGCTAAGTTAATATGTGGATAATATCTTTAGTTAATATGTTAATATCAATAGTAATAGTTAACAGTATGTGCTGGGGAATTAAGACTGAGAAATAATACAGCTGGGTTAATATTAAACTTTTCACATATACATTTATTCATTTGAAAGACACTTTTATCCAAACAGACTTGCACCTGAGCTGAGCAGATAACCAGAGAAGGATTTTTAAAAAATTATATTAGATAATATTATTCATATTAATAATATTAATAATATTAGAATAGCAAGGATAATGTCTTGTTAATATCAGGTAAGTAATGGGTTAATGGTCTAAGAACATGCTAATGGTGATAATTAAGTCAGTTAATGGGTCAGAAGTAAAATTTTGGGTTAATATCAGGTACATAATGGGTTCAAGATCACAGAAACGCTGTAAGTAGTTCAGCCATTGGGTCAAAAGTTTAAAGTTGGCCTAATATAAGTAATATTGGTTTAAGGTTAAATTAATGTCGTTTTAAATTAGGTAAATAGTCAGGTTAAGGTTAATTTTGTGTTAATGTGAGATTAATAGTTACTAGTAATAATTGCTACCAGTTTAATACCCAGTTAATTTGAGTTATTGTTATACCCAGTTATTGTTTTGTTAATGTTGGGCTAATAATCATTAATAACTGGGCTATTGGGTTATTATGAGTATAATACTGGGTTAAATGTATGAATACAATGATTTATTAATAATATATACAATACAAATATATAATTTGGTAATAAATGGGTTATTAATATGAATTAATAACATGACTTACTAACACTGGATTAACAGTCTGGTTAATATAATTGTTAACATTAATAATAGTTTATATTAATCTCAGTGTTTGATCAATATTAGGCCACAAATCCCAGACTAATAGCACAACAAAGTAAATTATAAAGTTTTATTTCTCACACTTCCTTAATATCCACAACAGAGGAAAAAAAAAAAAAAACTCGTCATCTTCAGCGGCTCGAACATCAGAAACTCTAAGATCTTTTATACTTCAGTGTAGTACCATTTCACCGAGGCTTCTTTACGTGAACACAGTGTGTCTTGTTAATCCGTTTACAACCAAGAATA
The DNA here is from genome assembly GCA_024331685.1 of Stegophilus panzeri. Classification (NCBI taxonomy): domain Eukaryota; kingdom Metazoa; phylum Chordata; class Actinopteri; order Siluriformes; family Trichomycteridae; genus Stegophilus; species Stegophilus panzeri. The sequence goes on along the minus strand of JANDJT010000021.1, from coordinate 26,137,659 downwards.
ATTCAACATAAGCTTGTGTTAGATTCTAATGTAGAAATGCTCCAGGCAAAGTGAATAAACAAAACATACTGAGCAGGAGTCTTTTAAGAAAAGACTTTTACTTATTAATCAATAAACAGTAGATTATGTGTGTGTGAAGGGTTTCAGTCTTCCAGGTCATTTTGAACATCTAGCAGTCCAGTAGTAGTACACTAGATTATAGTAGGAGTCACTGACCGAGGTGGGCGGAGTCAGGGGGTGAGCGGGCGTACAGGCCATGAGTGGGAGAGCCTGGGAGACTGTCACCGGACGACAGCGAGCGATTCAGAGATGAAAGACTGCGGCTGGTGTGGAGCAGGTTCGACTGCTTAGTGATCTTACGGAGCAAACAGCTTCGCTTCTTGCTGTACGAGAGAGAGAGAGAGAGAGAGAGATAGGGGATTAGGATGGGAAAGAGGGAAAAAAGAAGGGTAAGAATGTAAATAGTAATAATAATATTGTCATAGAATTCATATCTAAACTTGCTCAATGTAAACATGATAGATAAACTAGCTAATCAGTCACCATGGAAACCACTTTTTTTTTCTTCTTTTTTTTTTTTTTAAGTCTGATGTCTGGTTTTAGTGAAAATTAAATTTACAGCCAAGTAAAGTCTAATAGCTAATAGGTGCATGTCACCTGTCCTGTCCCTCCTTGGTGATGGATTTCCTGTTGCGTCGTGCCATCTTGGCCCTGGAGCTGGGCTTTCGCGCCGGTCCGATCTTAATGGACGTGTTCTCGAACGGGGTCGTGGTCACGGTCACTTTATTCCCGCTCTGAGCACAAAACAGAGTGTTTTTAAAATGACTGCTCTATACAAATCATTCAGAAACATGATGAAGCAGATGTCCCTTTCAGGCCCCTGTACCTTCAGAATCAGCTCCACCACTTCTGTATGAACCAGCCCGTGCACAGACTCTCCGTTCACGTGTGTGATGAGGTCACCGGCACACAGACCTGCTTCCTGGGCGGGGCCTCCACACTCCACGTGCTGTGACCGGATGGTAGAAACAGTAAATGAATCGAAGTTATTTAAGAGGAAACGCAAGGTGTGTTGGCGTTTCAGCGTGTGTGAGGCTCTCTTACCCAGACCATGTGGTGGACACTGTAGACGTTGCTGTCCCCCATGTAGACTCGGATGGCGCGCAGCGTGAAGCCATACCTCTTCCCCGAGCGCTGGATGGTGATGGGAGAGCGCAGAGTGCTGATGGATGGAGAGTAGTCCCGGCTGGGGGACGAGTCGCGGGACGACGGGTTGGATGATATGGAGCGGGGAGACATGGGGCTGGCCAATGGGGACGTCCCATGCTGCTCCACTGCATAAAAAAAAAAAGTTTAAATCACATAAATATAACAGAAGTAAGTACATAAATAAGAATATATAGAGAAATAAATATAAAGAATAGGGAAAGGCAGAAATATAAATGAAATAAGGAAGTAAAGAAATATATAAATATAAAATAAACATGAAAAATAGTAAAGACAGAACAAAGAAAGAAAAAATAGGAAGAATAAAAATAAATAAAGAAATAAGTCTTAAAGAAAGAAATAATGAAGACAAGGTAATAGTGGTGAAATGGTGTGTAGTAATGAGTGGTTAGCGCCCACTGCTGGTACCTGCGGGTATAATGACGGATAACGCCGAGGCAGAGGCTGACTTTATGACCTTGGTGCCCGAGCGGGTCTGAGTGTGTTTCTCTCCATCAGAAGAGAGGTGTTGATGTCGCGCTCGCCGAAGAACCACGTCACTCGGGGCTCTGGGTCCGAACGGTGCTGACGTCACAGCTGCGTCTGCAGGCTTCAGGAGTTTATCTGTAGAAACATTCAGGTGTACAGGAGGAAGGGGGTAAAAATATATTTAACTACATCTCATGACCAAAAAAATTATTCTATTATCTGCGACAGCAAAATCGTTTTTCTGAAAACGATTAAGACCAGTTAGCTGTTAGTGACCAGTGTATTTATTTTTATATGATGTGTATGTTGCCATAGAAACTGCTCTGAGCGAAGCACCACCCAGTGTGCACGTCATGCTTTTTTATTGTTTCCATGGCGATACTGACATTTTGATTAAAACAAACCACTGGGAAGTCTCACACACCTAATCCATGTGCCGCCGGTGCCGCAGTGGAGGACTCGGCGGCGCCCACACCTGAGCCGGATGCTATCGTAGCACCCTCTAGCGACGTCCCTCTGGTTTTGATCGGCGCGTGGCGAATGTGTGTGTCCGTGTCTGTCTCTAGAGGAGAAGATACGCGGTGTGTGTCCATGAGAGCAGAAAAACGGCGGCGGACACCAGGGGGACTGGAGTCTGACTCGGTGAAGGAGTACTCGGAGCAGGACAGGCGCTTCCTACACACACACACACACACACACCGTCGGAATGCCCTCAGTCACCAAGAGAATGATTATGATAGATCATTTGCATGTATTTTAAACGCTCCACTCACATCTCAGGAGAGCCAGTCCTCCATGTTTTGTCTCTCAGAGTGAAGCTGCCCAGACTCTCCCTCTTTGCCCGGTCCTCCCGATGACCTCTCGGCTCCCGGCGGGTCACCACAGGCTTGTGATCCAGCTGGGATAGGTGCTCCATGCTGCTGTACACCTACACACACACACACACACACACACACACACACACAAGGCTGAGTGTGAATAAACACTACAGGTAATCCTTATCAACTTATAATATAGAAATTAGAACAAGTCTTATGGTCATAGACATGAAGCGAAGGAAGGAAGAGTGTGAGGGAAGAGAAGGAGGAAGAGATAGACAACTAGAAGTACAGACAGAACGATGAAAAGGAGGTGTAACCTTGCTGAAGCGAGGGGAGCAGGAAGAGAAACGATGGATCTCGACGGGCTCGTCGTCGTTGGTGTCGTCTTCATCAAACGAGTGAATGTGATGGTAACGGTCTGAACGTGCTACGAAACACACACACAGAGAGAGAGAGAGAGAGGGAGAGGAGTTATAACACTCCAGCACTCAAATATGTTTATTGAAACACACGTCTTGAACTTTTGGTCTAAATGACTCTTGGGGAAAGAAAAGGCTCAAAATAAATGCATGACAATTATGACATAAAATTTCTATTAATTCTCTAATTAAACATAAAAATAATTACCTTATTCATGATTATATTCTGTAGTTGTGTCAATTTAAGTACAATTTACACAACCTTTTAGATTAAAAAAAATAATAATAATTTTTATATATTTGCACAATTGATTACTTCATTTAGACACTACATACAGGCTATAGTGCTACTATGCTGTACCCAATGTAGTTAGCATACACTGACCAGCCATAACATTAAAACCTCTGAGAGGTGACGTGAATGACGTTGATTATCTCGTTACAGCGACGCCTGTCGAGGGGTGGGGTATATTTATTGTATTAGGCAGTAAGTGAACGGTCAGTTCTCGAAGTTGACGTGTTGGAAACAGGAAAAATGGGCAAGCGTAAGGATCTGAGAGACTTTGACAAGGGCCAAATTGTGACGGCTAGACGACTGGGTCAGAGCGTCTCCAAAACAGCAAGTCTTGTGGGGTGTTCCTGGTATTCCTGGTTAGAACTTACCAAAAGTGTTCCAAGGAAGGACAATCAGTGAACTGGCGACGGGGTCATGGGTACCAAAGACTCAGCGATACACGGGGAGTGAAGGCTAGCACGTCCGATCCCACAGAAGAGCTACCGTAGCACAAATTGCTGAAAAAGTTAATGCTGGCTCTGATAGAAAGGAGTCAGAACACACAGTGCATCACAGCTTACTGGGTATGGAGCTGCATAGCTGCAGACCGGTCAGAGTGCCCATGCTGACCCCTGTCCATTGCCAAAAGCACATACAATGGGCATGTGAGCATCAGAACTGGACCATGGAGCAATGGAAGAAGGTGGCCTGGTCTGATGAATCATGTTTTTACGTGGACAGCCATGTGCGTACCACCTACCTAAACATTGTTGCAGACCAAGTACACGCCTTCATGGCAACGCTATTCCCTAATAGCAGTGGCCTCTTTCAGCAGGATAATGCTCTCTGACACACTGCAAAAAGCGTTCAGGAACGGTTTGAGGAACATGACAAAGAGTTCACGATGTTGACTCGGCCTCCAAAATTCCCCAGATCTCAGTCCGATCGAGCGTCTGTGGGATGTTCTGGACAAACAAGTCCGATCCATGGAGACCACACATCACAACTTACAGGACTTAAAGGATCTGCTGTTAACGTCTTGGTACCAGAAACCACAGCATACCTTCAGGAGGTCTTGTGTAGTCCATGCCTTGATGGCTCAGAGCTGTTTTGGCAGCACAAGGGGACCTACACAATATTAGGCAGGTGGTTTTAATGTTATGGCTGATCGGTGCGTATAGTGAATAGGAAGCCATGTGGGATTTGACCTTAAAAAATAAATGACTGTGGGTAAATAAATACCATTTGTGGTTTATGTGAAATGTAACTTAAATGTACACATATACTGACCTTTTAAATAAATAACACACACACACACACACACACGGTCAGTATACTCACTGTCGAAGTAGCTGGTGTCCTCCTCCGATTCGAGTTGAGGTACAAACTCAGCTTTCTGCCTCAGTAAACTGTTCCAGTCCAAATCAGCAAAGAACGGGTGATGCTTCACTTCTACTGCACCTCCTGCTCACACACACACACACACACACACACACACACAAATGCAGCATTAGAGTTCCTGTGCCTAGTGTGACCAGAGTTTAACCTGGTTTAGTTTAGCTAGCTTATTTTAATCTATATTTTGTTTCTGAGTGTACCTGTGCCCAGGCGGAGCAGTGGGTTGGTCTGCAGCAGGGCAGAGATGAGGTGCTGGGCGTCGACTGGGAGTGCTTCATCACCTTCAGGCCACACAATGTCATCTACACACACACAGGGCATTATAATGGTATAAAGCTAGATAAACACATAATGTGTGTTTGTGTGTTTTTAGTCTCTCACCTGTGATGACCTGGCCAAACAGTTCCTCAGGTGTGTCCCCAAAGAAAGGCACACATCCCACCAGGAACTCATAGAGGATGATGCCCATGGCCCACCAGTCCACAGGTTTCCCATATCCCTGCCGTAAGATCACCTCCGGGGCGATGTACTCGGGCGTGCCACACACCTGAGGGAGAGAATGACGCATGTCATCTGGACAAAAACACACTGCTGGACCATCACGTGTTTGACCCTGTGTGTGTGTACCTGTTTATCTAGAAACTCTCTGGTGTCCTTCTCGATGTGGCCCTCGTACAGGTTTGTTGTGAGACTCATCAGACCCATTTTAGACAAACCGAAATCCGTCAGTTTAATGTGTCCCATAGATGTGATCAACAGACTGAAAGAGAGACAGAGAGAAAGAGAGCGAGACAGACAGGAAGAAAGAAAAGTGGAGAGCGACAGTGTGAGAGAGACAGAGACATTTGAGAATATTATCAGATTGTTTCTATACAGTATAATTATAGAACAGTGTATATAATATATATGTATGTCACGTTGTGCTACACCGTTACACCACTAACAGACCCTAGGTAGTACGCACGCTCCACTCTACACTGTCTTACTTGTCAGGTTTGAGGTCTCGGTGCACCACGCCGTAGTTGTGGATGTATTCCAGAGCAAGGACGGTCTCTGCAAAGTACATGCGTGCCATCTCTACAGGCAGAGCTCCGATGTGCTTCAGCAGCGTGGCGCAGTCTCCTCCTATCACACATGGAGTTGTAGTTACTGTTCATGTACTGTTCTACAAGTATACACTTCCTACTGTACAAGTGGCCCTGGGAAAATTTCTCTTTGTTCATGTTTTCTATTTGCAGAGAAGAGAAATGAATTTAGATGTTGTGTGTGTGTGTGTGTGTGTGTGTAACAAAATGAGGATTATCTAAGGAATGTTGTTTTTTTTACCCAGTACTGAATCACAGTATGTATCTACAGTTTGTTAAAATCACTGTGGATGTAGCATGTGTGAGTCTCCTGGGACTCTTAAAAACTACTTAAACCACTGAACTGTGACCTTTATAAGCCTAAATAATGACAAAACATCCTTTCTGAGGAAGCAGCTGATGAGGAACATTGACCTGCTCCGTCTTTGTGCACTTGAAGTGTCTTATTTATACAGGTTCTCGAACGAGCGCACACGGAACATCTGGCAGCACGGCCATAAAACTTTCTCCTTTTTATAAAGCAAGTGATCTATCTAAGCATCATTTTATGATTGTTGTGCTGAGCTTGTGCAGATGGAGGACTCATGTGACTCCCACGTCCTCGCTCACTCCAGAGTGTCCCTGTAGAGGGCCGAGGAGGATGACAGGCGACGAGCGCACCCTGATAACAGCCGTCCCTCATCAATTCTTCTGTGTTTACCCAGCTGTTTCATGTTTCATGGCAAGAAAAGGTATCAGTGTGTGTTTCCCAGTAATGTATCACCTTCTGTTCACACATGAGCCTCCTGACTATTTCGCAGGAATTGCACTAGGTCTTGTTCCTATAGATTTCCTGACCAATCTTCACAGGACTTTGACTTTGACATTTACACTGAACATTTTACTGTGTGTGTGTGTGTGTGTGTGTGTGTGTGTGTGTGTGTTTTGGTTTGTCTCACCTTCCACGTACTCCATGACCATACAGAGGTGTCTGCGGGTCTCGAAGGAGCAGAACATGCTGACCACGAATGGGTTCTCGGCGAACGTGAGGATGTCTCTCTCCACGAAGGCCTGCTGGATCTGGTTCCTCAGGATCAGGTTCTGCTTGTTGATCTTCTTCATGGCAAAACGCTGACGTGTCTCCCGATGTCGCACCAGGTACACTGCCCTGAACACACGTAGAAACACACAGCTTTTTTTTTTTTATATATATATAATAACTCACACTCAGCATTTCAAGAAAAAGGAGGGATGTAAACTATTTCACTGGACTGGATTTTTTTTTCTCTTTTGAAGCTTTCCATTTCAAATTGTCATTGTAAATGGATTTAAATAGAACTGATGGATACCTGGATGAATGAATGCATGTATTTATGAATGGAAATAATCTAATCTACTGAATACTAAGTCGTAGCATGTTATGTTTACATTTATACCATTTTTAAATTATATTGTTACTCCTTGGTACCTATCTTTTGCACTACCTGTTATATCGGACACTTCCACAATAAAACTGTGTACTGTTCGGTGCTACACTTCACTTCACTTCACCTCTTGTCCTGTTTTAGTAGTACTGTACTGTCCTGTGTTGTTAGCACACGTCTGCACGTGCACTTTATGTAGAAATGTGTAGATCTTATTTAGTTCTGTGTCTCATGTGGTTAGTTTTATGTAGCACCGTGGTCCCAGAGGAACGTTGTTTCATTTCACCGTGTACTGTACCAACTGTATATGGCTGAAATGACAATAAAACCACTTGAACTTGAACTTGAGATATATAGGATTACAGGACTGGACAGACACTGCGTGGTGGGACTGGAGCGTTTCTCACCCGTATGCACCGTTGCTGATCAGTTTGATGGTCTGGAAGTCAGCTTCTCCGGGAGGCTTCATCACCTTCATCTTCCCCTAAGAGAAACACAGAGTTAAAGAGCCGCACATAACAGTTTGGGGAAGCTAAACACTTCAGTGGCCTCAATCTGAAACATTAGGGCTAACTGTAGCTTCGTCTTATTCATATGACGACCATCTTATTCATAAGATTTTTGGATAATTACTTCAGAAATGGTCAAGTTATACTCCTCAACGTACTGAAATTATCTGAGCCTAGCCCGTGAAAATGTATGTGTTCTTATAGTCATACAAATATACAAATTATTATGTACAGCAGCTGAAAACTGGTTGGTCTGTAAAGTGACCGAATTAATTACGAGATTAGGAATGTAGGTAACGTGATGACAAAGTGTAAAGTTAGACCCTGTGTGCATATATATCCGTGTGTGTGTGTGTGTGTGTGTGTGTGTGTGTGTGTGTGCGCGTGTGCTGACCTCTGTAGAGTCATCCGTCTCGGGTGTGAGGGGTCCCTCGCTGTCGTAACTCTCCAGATTGACCATTTCTGAAAAACCAGAGACCGGGTGTGAGTCGTTAAACCAGTCCATGTATTTCCACCACAGTGCTGTTGGATTCTGATTGGTCAGAAGGTGTTGATGAATTTTCTGGAACAGCAGCTCTACTGTACGTTAATGCGCTCGTTCTGATACGCTATTGTCTGAGTAGTAACCGCTCGTTCACGGGGACTTGTACAGCGGACACGCCGTATAAACAGATTAAAGAACATGTGCGAGTTTGCTTGCGCTCTGTAAGAGTCAGAGTTAAAGCTGTGGCTTCTAAATTCTCCGACATCTTCAGCACAGAGACGTTTACAGTCTGCAGCGTCTCGGTAACACAACAAGCTGCACTGATTGGTCGAGAGAGGAGAAAAGTGAAGCTGGTGAAGGAACGACTGTTTAGAGCTGCTGTAATGTTAGAGAACTCGGTGGTCACCAACGCTCTTCCCGGAGATCTACAGTACCTTCCTGAAGGTTTCATCTCCAACCACAATCTAACACAGCTGATCAAGAGCTTCTTAAGGCAGAGATTAGACGGTCAGGTGGAGCTACAGTCTTCAGGAAGGAACAGGGTTGGTGACCAGTGAACTAACTTGTCTCATGAATGTTCCACAACATTAAATAGATCATATGTATGACGTGTAACTCATAATTGCCGTGATGTAAGGGGAATAAAACACACCAGGTCGTTCTGTTATATCCTACAGAGCGAGAACTGCCCTGTCACTGATTATTTTCCTCTAGCAGCACAACACACAGTGCTTAATTCTATACATGAACATGTCTTAGGTGTATTGTTGTCTGTGTCTCAGTGTCTCACCCTCCAGAGGGTCTCTGGTGAGGCCGAGCTGGCTGATAATGTAGCGTGGGATGTCCGTCTTCATCAGGTGTCCCTCTTTGGCGTGATCCTCGGCTGCCTCTAGCAGGTGGTAAAAGACCTCTGGGTTAAACTCCTACCGCAGAAGGGGGGAAACGTTTCATTGTGACACACTTCCTGTTCAGCGCACTGCGAAGAGCCTCGCACTTTGACATGTAACGATTTTTAAACAAAGGCCCTCTCGTCCTAAAAGAAGATGTGCTGGTGTGATGTAGGCCTTTTTAAACTTTGTGTGGTCTGTGATACGCTCATTATTGTCGCTGCTGCAGCTTACACACTAAAGCTGCTCTCTGAATTTTTGATAACGCTGCGATGCTGCTGCTTTTATCTGGCAGTGTTTGTGCGGGGATTATGGATTTTCCATTTATCCTGATGTCAGACAGAGAGGCTGGAACTTTTAAATCAGACGCTGGCGCTGGGAACTATTAGCATGAGTAACTCTGAGTGTGGAGAAAGAGTTGGGGGAGGGAAGGGGACGGATCGCTGTTACACACTCACACACACAGCGAGGAGGACTTTCAATCTAAATGCAAATGTGATCGCAGGCCGGTTCCTCTCTGTCTGTCTGTCTGTCTGTCTGTCTGTCTGTCTGTCTGTCTGCTGCTGCGTTCTCTTGCGCAGGAACATTATAGCACATAAAGACGGCGTTCTCCAGCGCAGAAATTCGATTTGGGATGGAGCAGTGCTGAGTAGCGATGCATTAAGGAGAGGTGGAGAGGCAAGTTGCACAAGCGAATGCATTTTTATAACGAAGTGAAAGTTATACGTGTTATCTGTATTGTGTCTAGCGTCCTCGTCCTCTGCTTTAGCTCAGTGTAGTAATTAATGAAGGATGCTATCTCTATGATAACTGCTAATCATACTAATAGTAGGCAAGTTCCTAGCTAGCGACACAAAGTGATGACGTTATCTGTAATATAATATGCATTGGCATGTTATAAAGAGAAAATATGTGTTACCCATAATGCAATGGTGTTCAATATGACATCTTTTTATTTTTGTTGTTGTTAATTATTCTTGCTCGTCTGAAACGATGAGAAAACTCGGACTAACCAGACATTCCAAGAGCCGTGCTGGGCGAGAGACGATGATGAGGAGCTTCTTCACCAGCTCAGTGATGAAGGTCAGCTCTGAACTCTCTGACCGCTCGTACGCCTGAGAGACAGACAGAGAGACGAAAAACTGTTTATTCCAAAAGATGACCTCACATTTACCTCTGCTAAAACTAACTGAACAGAGGAGAACGTGATGGGAGAGAACAAGAGGAAATGAAGAGAGAGAGAGAGACATGACACCCAGATAAAAAAAAAAGCATGAGGACACACAGACCTGAAGGGACACACAGAGAAGGTGTGTGTGTGTGTGTGTGTGAGAGAGAGAGAGAGAGAGAGAGAGAGAGAGGTAAACTTCTTTACTCAGCAAGATACTAGAGTAGCCCAAACAACTGACATCCTCCATGTGTTCATTCCACTGACTTTCACTATATTTCACTGTACAGACAGAGAGAGAGATAGATTGAGAGGCAGATAGATGGATAGATGGATAGAGAGGTAGATAGATAGATAGATGGATAGAGAGGTAGATAGATAGATAGATGGATAGAGAGGTAGATAGACAGATAGATGGATAGAGAGGTAGATAGATAGATAGATGGATAGATGGATAGAGAGGTAGATAGATAGATAGATGGATAGATGGATAGAGAGGTAGATAGACAGACAGAGAGGCAGGCAGGCAGATAGAGAGATAGACACACACACAGATAGATAGATAGAGAGGCAGACAGATAGATAGATAGATAGATAGATAGATAGATAGAGAGGCAGGCAGATAAGAAGAAAAATGCACAATTACGGGATAGACAGGCTGATAGACAGGCTGATAGACAGGCTGATAGAGAGGCTGATAGAGAGGCTGATAGACAGGCTGATAGAGAGGCTGATAGACAGGCTGATAGACAGGCTGATAGACAGGCTGATAGAGAGGCTGATAGACAGGCTGATAGACAGGCTGATAGACAGGCTGATAGACAGGCTGATAGAGAGGCTGATAGAGAGGCTGATAGAGAGGCTGATAGAGAGGTAAACAGATGAGACAGATTACCTAAAATAATAGACAGACAGGAATTATTTGCTGATTTTATGAGTGAGAGAGAGAGTGAGTGAGAGAGATTCATTATACAGTGCTCTCAGTGCGAGGGACAGAAAATAGCCGTCAGCAAAACTGTGTTGCTGACTCATAGGAAGACACACACACACACACACAGTCTCACAGTCTCACACACACTCCCTCTCACATCATGCAGCAGTTTGTCGAGGTTCTCCTGCAGCTCGTAGAAGTAGACGGTGGTGATGAGGTCATCTCGGGATTTGTTCAGGCAGTCTCGGGACAGCTCGATGATCTGGTGGTGGATGAAGCTCAGGACCCCGTCAGCTAGAGGGAGCACGCTGTCCGGACAGAACGAGTGGATAAAGTCTGCTAAACGCCCCTCCATCTGAGCCGTCGCCTGACACACACACACACACACACACACACAGAGTTGACATTTATCTCCTGTCATTCTTGACTAATTATCAGAGTTTTTACTGGTTTCACAGATTTGATCTTAAAATGGTCATAAACTTCCGTTAAAAGAGCGTCACACTCAGACGGTCAGACTCAGACTCACTGTAAGTTGCCTTTTGAGATGTTTTGCATCCATGTGAGCGCCTGCTACTGATATGCAAATTAGTTAAATGATGGGCGGAGCTGAGAGACTGGTCGACATGTGGTCAACTGTTTGATTTATGAAGCGCTCCACAGCACGACTGAAAAGCTGCGTGTGTACATTCACCCGCACGTGAACGGTGAGAACCTTCAACATGAGAACCTTCCTTAGGAACAAATGTATGATGAAACTGAAGTACGTTTTATAAATAAAAGGTTCCTGAATTTCAAACAATTGAATTCACATGTCTTTCAAACTTGGACCGTTCTTCTGGTCCAAAATTCCATTTAATTCATATAAATACATGAATGTGTGTGTGTGTGTGTGTGTGTGTACCTTCGGGAAGCGCTCTTTGTACACATGGTTCATCATCATGATCTCGTTGTCGATGCAGGAAGCAGATCTGCCGGGGCTGCAGCGGTAAACCGTGATAATCAATCAAAAAGGAAAATAAAATCCACACGGAGACAGAGAGAGTGCGTGACTTGTAATGAAGACATTATGGCAATTGATGTGGAGCGTGTGCTGAAATTTTATAGCTAGCTATAGTTTGATAGTTTTATAGTTTTTTGTGCTTTTTTTGCAGGAAAGCTCTGCAGTCGCACGAAATTGTCTTTCGCGGCGATGTTTGTTGGTAAATTAGTTTAGCTGTACTTGTACATGTTCGACGCACATGAATCGAAGAGGGCTTTGGCTGAATGCGGGTTGTGATGATGTCACATGACACGACTCGGCCCCTCCAAACACTGCGGAGTTTGCTTGATTTTGTGTTAATTTCTGCGATCGCAAAATCCAGGAGGGACTGAATAATGTATATACAAAACATTTATCATCGTATCCTCAGAATGTGTCCTATATGGATGTATCAATTGTGTGTGTGTGTGTGTGTGTGTGTGTGTGTACCTAAGGCTGCGTGAGCGTGGGCGTGTGTGTGGAGAGCTCCGCCCCCCGTCATCATCCGTGATGCTCTCATTACTGCCAAAGTGTTTGGACAGGAAGAGCAGCTCGTCCATGGAGGGCTGATAGGACAACTGGTGCAGACGCTCCTGAGACGAACTGGACGACTGAGACATGGAGAGAGAGCGAGAGAGAGAGAGAGAGAGAGACTCTTAATGATCTCCTGTTTAATTCACTTGCACTTAGTTGATAATGAAACACCACTGCTGCACTCAGAGCACATAAATTACACAAAGAACACTACACGATCTTAATAATCTCATCAGAGCTCTGTGTGTGTGTGTGTGTGTGTGTGTGACTACTTCATTGAGCAGAGATCTCATAAAAAGAGTACAGCCATTAGTAAGACAATTAAGTACTCATCACTCTGTGTCTCACTCTCTCTCTCTCTCTCTCTCTCTCTCTCTCACACACACTCACATATTTTAAGGCTTATTACAGCTTAATAAAATTAAACTCCACCCACAAACAAGAACATAAGTGCTGAACCATGCCCCTTTTTCTTAAAAGGCAGCTGTCAGATTGGAGAAAAGAAGAAGAAGGTGTGTGTGTGTGTGTGTGTGTGTGTGTGTACCGTTGAGCTGGGTGTGTTGGTGCCATAACCGGAAGAAGGAAGAGAAGCCAGAGACCAGCGGCGACCATCCCTACAGAGAGTGAGAGGTTAAAACAGTGTAAGCTTACATGTTATGTGTGTGTGTCTGTGTGTGTGTATGTGTGTGTATGTGTGTGTGTGTGAGAGTGTATGAGTGTGTGTGTGTGTGTGTGTGTGTGTGTGTGTGTGTGTGTGTGTGTGTGT
>JANDJT010000021.1:26104118-26116275 GCA_024331685.1 Stegophilus panzeri | reverse complement strand
ACACACACACACACACACACACACACACACACACATACATACATACACACACACATACATACACACACACACACACATACATATACATACATACATATACACACACATACACACACATACACACACACATAAATACATACATACACACACACACACACATACACACACACATAAATACATACATACACACACACACACACATACACACACACATAAATACATATACACACACACACACACAGACACAGAGAGAGAAAGAGACAGAAAGATGGAATATGAGTTGCATTTGCCTCTCTGTGGTTTTTGTCCAGACAGAGTGTACATCGGTGGACAGTGTGTGTAAAATGAGTCACATTGAGGTAATTTAGAGGAAAAACGAGCTCACTGTGTGTGTGTGTGTGTGTGTTTGTGTGTGTGTGTGTGGATAAAATTGTGTCCATGTTCTCCTCTCCAGGCCTGATGTTGTCACGTTCCTGCTGCTCTTCACCGCCCCCTTCACATCAGCTGGAAATTTCCACTTGGCCGTGCAGCTGCTGTTTCACCTCCCTGATGTGATCGTTTGTAGATCTCTCTCTCTCTCTGTCTGTCTCTCTCTCTCTCTGTCTATCTCTCTCTCTATCTCTCTCTCTGTCTCTCTCCCCCCACTCTCTCTCTCTCTGTCTATCTCTCTCTCTATCTCTCTCTCTGTCTCTCTCCCCCCACTCTCTCTCTCTCTGGTGTATTTCCTGTTTCGGTACTTCCTGTGTTAACAGTGTTTCCATTGTGACTTTGAGCTGTTGGTCATTAAGCTCACTGTGCACTCTTCTCATAGCTCCGGTTTCCAGTCGGTGCTTCCTGAGAAACCTGCAGATCCACAGCTAGAACTAGGGGAAAGACCACGCTGTGAGACCTTTCCCTCTGAAGCACGCTGTAGCGGATACGTTATAACTGCTTCACAGACATTCCACAACATTAACTGTAACTAAAAATGGATTTTAAAACTAAAACTGACCAATCACTGTAGCAAAAGAGGAATAAAACACCTCGTGACATGCCGTTATAGGAAAGTAATCAACGTCAGGGTGGTGACATTATCTCTGCTCCATCACAACACCCTCTCCTTGATGATTTTCCTGCAACAGCAGGACACTGGAAGTGTTTTATTCCTTTATTACTCATGCATGTGTATGTTCTGTGTTCACCCATCATTGTGTTTGAAATTCAGGGACACACCCATGGTGTGTGTGTGTGTGTGTGTGTGTGTGAGTTTGTTTTTTTATGTGTGTGCAGGCTTTGATCACTCACACACACTGAGACACACACATCCCTCAAACTGCAGTGCAATGGAGAGACATACTGATCAGAAAAAGAGAGAGAGAGTTGTCTTGGTATATCCCCCCCAATACACACACACACACACACACACACACACACACACACACAATCTGGTGTTGTGTTTTCTCACTGACTCGCAGCCCACTGCATCAGCATGAGTAAGGAAACGGCCAGCACCACACGTCACGCCCGTCCCACACAGCACAGCAGAGATAGTGTGTGTGTGTGTGTGTGTGTGTGTGTGTGTGTGTGTGTGTGCATTATTTAAATGCTGTGAGCTGGGTAGGATGCCCAGGTCGGCGTGTATAAACGTCCTCTTTCTCTCTCACAGCTCACTTCATACGTTTATCTAATTATTAAATCATTTCATTTACTCCATCTGTGTGGAATTTTCAGTATGTATATGATAATATATCCATCCATCCATCATCCCATCTATCCATCAATCCATCATCCATCCATCATCCCATCCATCTATCAATCCATCATCCATCCATCCATCATCCCATCCATCTATCAGTCCATCATCCATCCATCAATCCATCCATCTATCCATCAATCCATCCATCCATCTATCAATCCATCATCCATCCATCATCCCATCTATCCATCAATCCATCCATCCATCTATCAATCCATCATCCCATCTATCTATCAATCCATCCATCTATCCATCAATCCATCCATCCACCCATCATCCCATCTATATATCAATCCATCCATCTATCCATCAATCCATCAATCATCCATCCATCAATCAATCATCCATCCATCCATCATCCATCCATCAATCATCCATCATCCATCCATCTATCAATCCATCCATCTATCCATCAATCCATCATCCATCCATCAATCTATCAATCCATCCATCCATCCATCATCCATCCATCCATCCATCCATCCAGCCATTCATCTATCAATCCATCCATCCATCATCCATCCATCAATCCATCCATCCATCAATTCATCCATCCATCATCCATCCATCAATCCATCCATCTATCAATCAATCCATCCATCATCCATCCATCTATCAATCCATCATCCATCCATCTATCAATCCATCCATCCATCTATCAATCCATCATCCATCCATCATCCCATCTATCAATCAATCCATCCATCTATCCATCAATCCATCCATCATCCATCCATTCATCCATCCATCCATCAATCAATTCATCCATCCATCATCCCATCCATCTATATATCAATCCATCATCCATCAATCAATCCATCCATCATCCCATCCATCTATCAATCCATCCATCCATCCATCCATCAATCCAACCATCCATCCATCAATCCATCCATCAATCAATCAATCCATCCATCATCCATCTATCAATCCATCATCCATCCATCCATCCATCAATTCATCCATCCATCTATCCATCATCCCATCCATCAATCAATCAATCCATCCATCAATCAATCAATCCATCCAATTCATCTATCCATCAATCAATCAATCCATCAATCATCCATCTATCAATTCATCCATCCATCCATTCATCCATCCATCCATCTATCAATCCATCATCCATCCATCTATCAATCCATCATCCATCCATCATCTATCCATCTATCAATCCATCATCCATCCATCATCCCATCCATCAATCAATCAATCCATCAATCATCCATCATCCATCCATCTATCACTCCATCATCCATCCATCTATCAATCCATCATCCATCCATCCATCCATCATCCCATCCATCTATCAATCCATCCATCAATCGATCAATCCATCAATCATCCATCAATCATCCATCAATCATCCATCTATCAATTCATCCATGCATCATCCATCCATCAGTCCATACATCTATCAATTCATCCATCCATCAATCCATCCATTTTCCGTACCGTTTGTCCCACACAGGGTCGCAGGGTCGCCGGAAGCCTGTCCCGGGGGACTCGGGGTACAAGGCGGGGGACGCCCTGGACAAGGTTCCACCCCGTCACAGGGCACAATCGCACACACATTCACACACTACGGACAATTTGGAAATGGCAATCAGCCTACAGCGCATGTCTTTGGACTGGGGGAGAAAACTGGAGTACCCAAAGGAACCCCCCCTGGGGAAAACATTCAAGCTCTGTGCACACAGGGTGGAGACGGGATTCAAACCCCCCAACCCCGGAGGTGCAAACACGCTAACACTAAGCCATCAACATGGCGGCTTCGAGGAAACAATCGCACACGTTACAAGTTATAAATATACCTGATACGTTTGGGGGATGACAGACTGAATAAACCACGAATGCTTCTCATCATCTCCAAAAGTAAGAAATAAAACACAACGTGTGGGGTGTGCTATAACAGGAAAATATCCCAGGAGACGGTGGATTATAACAGCACACCCTGAGGGGTTTAATTCTTTTCATACGACATCAATTTGCTACAGCTACATCCAAAATGATGCAGCTATATCATGCTTTTTATCCATTTATAGCTACATTTAATGTTCCACGAATCAATCGAGTTCCTCGGTTACATTCTAAATGGCGCAGCTTGTCATGTTACCGAGAAACGGGCAGAGCACAAACTACCCTGTCCTCAAGATGGCGGAAACACTTACAGCTTTACCTCCGACACTGGAGACTCCTTCCATAAATGTCAATGTTGATAAAAATGTCTCCTTATAGAAAACGTCGCCGTATCAACAATTACGCATGTTTTTAATCTGTTTATGTGGATCGTCTGCCGTACGAGTCCCTTCGAATGAGCTGTTACTATGGAAACGATGCCGTATTAGAACGAGTGCAGTAATATAAACCTGCGCTACTGTCAGAACTGCTGCGCTAGAAAATTAATAAACACCTTCGGACCAATCGGAATCCAGGACTCAATGTGCTGTGGTGAGAAACTGACTTCTGACCCATGTGTTTTCCGCCAAAGACAGAACACACATCACCACGGTGACTGGAGAACTCATTAAACAACCTGCTCACTTCCCCATCATGCATCTCTCTCTCTCTCTCGTGCATTTTCGGTCGTGTAGTGCGGATGTTTCTGAAATGCAGTGGAAACGCCAGTGTGGACGAGGATCGTTTTCATTTTAAAACACCGTTTAAACAGAGTAAACAGTGTAAACAGAGTAAACAGTGTAAACAGGGCCTCAGTGGTGTCATAAATTAGTACAATCATGAGTTTGACCTCTGACCTTTGCTCCCCAGGGACTGGGTGCAGAGCCATATGTTGGTAACAGGGCTGCCTGGCAGGGGGTGTTAACTGCCTCTTCTGTGTGTGTGTGTGTGCGCGTGTGTGCGTGCGTGCGTGCGTGCATGCGTGTGCGTGTGTGTGTGCATCAGATGGAGGGAAGAGACCCAAAGGACTGAGAAAGCCGTTAGAGGACAATTATTCTCGCATCAAGACAACAACCCTTCCCCCGTGTCGGAAACATGCGATGCAGGGTAAACACACGTAACCCCCCCCTCACACACACACACACACACACACACAATCACGCAAACACAATCATGCAAATACACACACACCTCAAAGTGAAGGGGGCGTGGCCTCTGTATCAGTCAGGGTCAGTCAAGGTCTGAAGGAGGCATGTGTCTGTTAGTCTCCGTGAAGGAGGGGTGACCTATGTGTCGTTTAGTCTCCGTGAAGGAGGCGTGGCCTATCTGTCTGTTAGTGTCCGTGAAGAAGGCGTGGCCTATATGTCTGTCAGTCACAGTGAAGGAGGCGTGGCCTATATGTAAAATGGCACACTTATATAGCGCTTTTTATCCAAAGCGCTTTACACTGTGTCTCATTCACCCATTCACACACACACACACACACCAATGGTAGCAGAGCTGCCATTGTAATGCCATGGTAATGGAGACTGCAGCAGGATACGGCTTTACCTGAATCAGGTGTGTTAGAAACATCTGACTCCCACTCAGTGAAAGCATGCACGAATTAACATCTCAGATAATTTTCTCTGTGTGTATGTGTGTGTGTGTGTGTGTGTGTGTGTGTGTGTGTGTGATCACTGAAACTCTGAATGTGCTCCATGGCTATGATTTTGGGTGACAGACGTTCATCATAGCGCAAAACTCCGACACCAACCGTGTAAACTTATATATTCCAGAGGTTTAATACCCAGCGTGTAAAATAACACCGTGAACGTCAACAGATTGTAGAAACGGAAATGAAAGAGTTCTAACAGCTCTGCTGCGTGGCTCGGCTGATGGAGTACAAGGCGAGAGAGACATGAGATGCTTTCAGATGTTTCTAAGGAGATGTTTAGCCAATAAACACAACTAACAATAACACAGTGGTATTAGTGCACGGTGTATTAGTATCGCGATGATAGAGAGAGCTGAAAGACTGATGTTCTCACCTGCAGCCGCCTGCGCCGGATGATGCCGGTATCGTCCATGGTCGTTCCGGATGAAGTGAAAGAAGTGTGTCTGGTAAACGGTTCCGGTGTGTGTTTAACCCGAGACCGGAGAGCTCCTCATACCACAACCGCTTGAACTGGACAGATGTTTTATCATTGCGCTGCTGTCCGAGCCCACATCATTCCTTTAAAACACAACGCTACCTTACATACACAACAACCATCACTGCGGCTCTGTCGCATCCGCCTCGGGGCTTTTCTTTATTGCCCCCGGTTAGCCGTTAGCTAACTGAGCTCCTTATCGTCCTTATCGTCCCGGTTCGTGTCAGAAAACCATACTTAACACGTAAACGCCCTAAAAGAAGAAGAATATCTCCAAATGATCTTTATAAATAACGGCTGCTCCGGTTTTAAAAGAAAAAAAAATCTAATAAATAACGGTCACGTATCCTCCACAAACAAAAACACAGCGCGAGAGACTCACTCGGCAGGAAGTCGCTCGCGCTGAATAACTGCTCCGTTAACACATGTAAACATTATTATTATTATTATTATTATTTTTAATGGAACTCACGGGTTAAAGACGCAGCGATAGTGTGTGTGCGTGTGTGCGCGAGTGTGTGTGTTTGCCTCCCGTTATTGCAGTAGAGATGTCAGCACCGAACGCACGAGCTGCTTGTCTCCTCCTCGAGCTCAGCTGATTTCACCAGCGCGCCCCCTTCGCTCCTTTTATGAAGAGGGCAAACGGCAGAACAATGCGTAGGCTTGTGTGTGTGTGTGTGTGTGTGTGTGTGTGTGTGTGTGTGTGTGTTTGCGTGTGCGCGCGCGCGCGCGTGTCTCAATCTGCATACTAACGTAGTAACTCAAAATACATCGCCACCTGCTTTTCTACTAGTTATGCAGTTGCCGAGATGTACGTGTTTGTTTCTTGTTTGTTTGCTTGCTTGTTTTGTTTTGTTTTTCACATTTGTTGTTATTTTGTTTTGAATTCAGAAATGTGTATATGAATTGAGTTATGTAGCACAAAACCGTTCGAATAATGGACTGAAAAAAAATGTCCATTATTCGATCAGAAATTGGCGGCTTCTAGCGAGTAACAAGTCGCCCGTGCCGCTTGGAGTTGTCGCTAGTCCAGTCGTCGCGCTATATGCATAGCGTCTAACGCTACCTAATTAAACGCAAATTAAAATAAGGCACTAATCAGTGTAAAAAACCAGCAAAAACGGCTTACAAGCCGTGAGGTTCGCAGTAGCTTCAGGTCTGGATGGATTAGCAAAGCAAGCTAACTGTACTCCCTACGTACACTCGACAGGTGTACCAACGATCTATGGTGCTTCTTTTCAAGCTTTATTTTAGGTCGTATATAACAGAACAAAATGAAACCATGTATTTTTCTTCCATTTATAAAATTAAATGGAAATAAAATTGTGAGATGGGAACTGAATAAACGTCAGACCGAAAGCACCGAAGGACCCCTCTAAGGAATCATTCAAGTCGATAGTTTGACGCTTTACAGAATTGTACCTCATTTGCATAGAATAAGGTATATCTGAATTCTGGCGCTGTCGCTGAAATAGAAGCTCCGTGTCAAGCACATGCATAGAAAATAAACTGTTGGCTGTCGCTTTGTCGCTTGCTACTGTGAACTTAAGGTCATGTTTTTTTCTGAGCATACAAGTTGTGGAGCAATGTTGATGCTTTTCAGTATGATGGAAATTGAGTTAGCCGGTTATGCTAAGTGTGACTATAGGGAAATGTTAAAATTCTTGAAAGTTTTGACTTGTCTCCACTGTCTCTGTGCTTTTACATCATCTGTATAAAAGAATTAAGGCTAAATGCTGGCTTATTAAAATCCCTCATTCATTAGCTAGCAGACTATTGTCTGTGGGTATAAGGTTGGTCTGGTATTACATTAATTACACCAATATAGTAAAACATGGATTACCAGCCTTCTCAACATCAGCTTTGTACAGCATATAACTGTATAAACGTATAATGTCATGTCAGCGCATATTTAACCCTTTAAGGGTTAAATATGCATTACCCATATGGCAACAATTCATTTTTCTCCAATTTTTTGATGGGCTATAATACAAACCTACAATTTTCCTATGTAAATAGAAAAATGGGTATTTTCACATAGAAAATATCATGTCACATGGCCAGGAAGCACTTCCTTTTCTGCAGTCACATGGCATGGTGAGGGTCATTTTGAGCGCTCTCAAAGTTTGATCAATTTTTCAATATTTAGGCAAAACTACTTAAATGAAAAGATTGAAACACTATCTGAGATAAGTTAACATTCATTTTTGTCGTTTAAACAAGTTTATATATTTTGAGCATTCTGTTAAATGGTAAAATGTAATTGTTGCCATACGGCAACAACATGCAATAATGGAACTGTGGCATGTGTGTTCTTGAATTGAAACAGACCTACACAGCAAAAAAAAAAAAAACCCACTCGGCTTCTCTAATAGTATATATTTTTTTAAATTTCACATTCGAAGTAAGACAAACTATTGTAATTTCAGACATTTTGCAATCACACCTTATTTTCTCAATTTTATATGTCAAGAGAAACTTGTATTAAGAATTCAAGAAAAAGAATTAAAAAGATACTTCACCCAAAACATGTTTGGATCTAATTTTTGTATGTATTTTGAGTGAATAAATCCATCCACATACATTTTACAATTAACTGTAATTCCTTTTTAGAAGATATAACTTTTACATGCTTAACAGGTGGCAAAAAAAAAACATATAGTCTGGGAAATGCAGATTGTAATCAATTGTAATAATTGTAATCTCATACATTTTGTGTTGTTTTTGACTATATGAAACTTTCCACCATCGCACATTGTTGCCATATAGCAACAGTTTACGAACTAACCAATCAACTAATTCTAGTAATAAAAATCCATAACAACTTTTATTTTATGTAAATGTAATAATTACTGCAGTAGGGGGTTAAATACATATGGTATGATTTTGTTTTGAATATTTACATTTTGCAATGATGGCCATTATTCTGGACTGTAAAATCAGTACATCGGCTTGGAAGAGGGTTATGTCAAGCAGATCTGGCAACCCTGTGGAGGGTAACCACACACTATGGCTGAAAATGGTAAAACAGTAGAGATGAGATCATTTGCAGACCAGATCCCGAGTTACGTAAAGGTTTCTTGGCTGGTTACGACTAGCTAATTATAAAATACAACAGTCTTTCACACAGACTCACAGAGAGGAAACAGACAGATAGGGAAAGAAGTATAACGAGAAAGAAAAAGAATAAGATGGAAAGTATTGCATTTATGTCTACAAATATTGCACCACATATTACCAAACAACACAGGTCAGAAGTCTCTGCATGTAAAACCCAACAAAAAGGTCGTAATCATCATGTGGTGAAAAACAAAAGGAGGCGGGGGAAAGGAACAGTGGGAATCATTGACAGCGGATGGTGTGATCACCCGCACTCCACTCGTCTTTTCAAGGCTAAAATCATCATCAGACATGCCAGACACAGCAGGAATAGTCAGTTGTGTGATTAAACTCAGAATGAGCTGTACAGAGAGAGAGAATGTGTGAAGACTATATAAATGACTGAATGTAGCTTACAGTCCTTTAACTTATTTTGAACGTCCAGGGGTAGAAACCAAGTTGTTTCCACTGAATGGTGGGAAAATCCACAGCATACGAACACTGTGATTCACAACTCGGGAGACTCACATTATGGCAGAGTGTGAAGGTTTGAAATGGAGTGTAAAGATGTTAGAATGGCATGGAAATAGAGTGTTATATAGCTGGTCTACTACACAAGTGTTAGAGTGCTAATGCTTGGAACTTGGGTTAATTAAAAAAGTTAAACTTAAAGACTGAGAAAGCTCAGAAACTGAAACTATGCAAGGACAAGAATAACAAAGATGATGATTAATCATGAGTCAGAGCCTTAACCCTTGAGGTTAACTAAGAGTTAAATATTTAAACACTGGGATAAACCAGAAGTCAGAGATTTAGAGATTGGAACTAAAGAAAAGAGTTAAAACCTTAAACACTGTGACCAACCAAAAAGTAAATATAACAAAGGGTTAGTGACCCATAGACTGGGACAAGCCAAGTGTCAGATAATTAAACACTGGGGCTAACCAAAAAACATAAAGACTGCAACAAATCAAGAGTCTTAAGCACAGAGAAAAACTAAAATCAATGGAATGACAGTAACCGAGAATTAGAGCTTTAACTCTTGGATATAAGCAAAAGCCAAAGCCCTAATGACTGGGACTTAACAAGGGCCAGAATCCTGAAGGCTGAGACTAACTAAGAGTAGAAGCCCTTAAAACTAGGACTGACCAAGAGTCAGAGACCCAAAGACTGGGACTAACCAACAAATGGAGCCCTAAAGACTGGGACTACCCAAGAGTCAGAGCCCTAAAGACTGGAACTAAAGAAGAATCAAAGCTCTAAAGACTGGGACTAACCAAGAGTCAAAGACCTAAAGACTGGGACTACCCAAGAGTCAAAGACGTAAAGACTGGGACTAACCAAGAGTCAAAGACCTAAAGACTGGGACTAACCAAGAGTCAAAGACCTAAAGACTGAGACTAACCAAGACTCAAAGACCTAAAGACTGGGGCTAACCAAGAGTCACAGACCTAAAGACTGAGACTAACCAAGAGTCAAAGACCTAAAGACTGGGACTACCCAAGAGTCAGAACCCTAAAGACTGGAACTAAAAAAGAATCAAAGCCATAAAGACTGGGACTAACCAAGAGCCAGAACCCTAGAGACTGGGACTAAAGAAGAATCAAAGCCATAAAGACTGGGACTAACCAAGAGTCAGAACCCTAGAGACTGGGACTAACCAAAAGTTTGAGCCCTAAAGACTGGGATTAGCCAAGATTAGAGGTCCTAAAGACTGGGACTAACCAAGAGTCAAAGACCTAAAGAGTGGGACTAACCAAGAGTCAAAGACCTAAAGACTGGGACTAACCAAGAGTCAAAGACCTAAAGAGTGGGATTAGTTAGACTACCAACAGTTACACAGTTACAGCCCTAAACACTGGGGTAATTTTTGTTATTTTTCTAAGCTCTTTATTTATACAGCAGCTTTCATACATTTATCATGCAGCTCAAAGTGCTTCACAGTGTTAAGCAGAAGACAGAAATAAAGAAACTTAAGGTATTAAGACAATAAAGTATTAAATAATTGTATAAAAAGTAAAATATGTCATTAATAATAATTAAATGAGGAGTTTTAATAATATTTTGTCATTTTGAATCAATAAAAGCATTAGGCTATACAACCAATGTCGACATTCAGCCAGGACATGTCAGCAGACGCGGCAGGAGAGCGACTCGATGAGGCGTAACCGTGTTACTACATGCACCATTTCACCCGGGATTCTACTTCGAGTTCAATTCTTTTGATTTCTGAATTTTGATGACATCGTCCTCTACTATGAAATGCGGTCATACAGCATACATTTTATTTTCTAATATAGGTCACTGTAAAAGCTGAATATTTACAGGAATAAAGCCTGCTTCACACTGGCGAGGGAAACTGGGCACAAACTGAGAAGACCGACAAGAAGTGAAGACTTGATCCAGAATTTGTGGCTTGTAAGCTTTATTTTAACCCCAGAATTAACCGACATGCCGTCTGTTGAAGTTAAAAGAGAAAGTGAAAATGTCACGGTCATGTTATGTTTTTTGTTTGGAATTTTTTTTTCATGCACTTGTCCGCTTGCTGTTTTCAAAGATGAATCACACTGTAAAACTTTTAGACAATAAAAACCTCCAGATAATAAATCAGTTTTATTATGACACGCTTCTTTCTGGAATCATCAGATGGATGTAGTAGATTATTCCTGTTAATTGTGGGAAGAAAGTTGAACCCGATGACGACATGGACAGAGTGAAGATGTACAGTAATACTTTATCACCTAAAGGGGGCACTGTTTTACAATATTGACAAGAGGGAGAGGGGGGGCGGGTGTGTGTGTGTGTGTGTGTGTGTGTGTGTAATGTTCAAAAACCTTGCTTTTTAATTCCTAGAGAGTATGGTCGATGCAGGATTTTGTTGCACTTTTCTGCTCTGATAAATGAAAGGCAAAACTGATGTTACTACGCTCCTAATAGAAATAATATTAATTCATTCATGTGAACATATAAGGGGGCGTGGTCGGCATTAAAACCGGAAGTAGACGGTAGGGAAAAAATTACTTAAGTTATAACACATGACATAATGATAAAACTGTCAAAACTAATATTCCGCATATTTATGATGCATACTTATAATACTATATAACACTAAGGACAAGACGGAATCTGGTGTATTGTTTAGCTCTGCCACTGGTTTAGCAGGTTTCCTTCCTCACTAGCTGATGACTCTATTCAATTCAATTCAATTCCATTTGATTTGTATAGCGCTTTTAACAATGGACATTGTCTCAAAGCAGCTTTACAGAAACATATAAACACAGGATAGAGATTT
>JANDJT010000021.1:26083364-26100332 GCA_024331685.1 Stegophilus panzeri | reverse complement strand
TGGCCAGTGATTTAATGCTTAATCGTTAACCAGTGATTTAACGAGTCCTCATTGGCCAGTGATTTAATGCTTAATCGTTAACCAGTGATTTAACGAGTCCTCATTGGCCAGTGATTTAATGCTTAATCGTTAACCAGTGACTTAACACGTCCTCGTTAACCAGTGACTTAACGCATCTTCATTGGCCAGTGACTTAACACATCCTCATTGGCCAGTGACTTAACGCGTCCTCGTTAACCAGTGACTTAACGTGTCCTCATCGGCCAGTGACTTACCACTAACACTGTTCTCCAAGGTGAAATGGTCGTTTCCTCAGCATTCGTCTTTGCCTATTGGGCAAGTTTTCTGATTGCATATGGTTGGTGCAGAGAAGGGGCATGTCTTCGGGATGGACATCACAAGTCCATGCCCAGTCCAGAGCCCAATCTTAAAGAATGCTCCTCATACATGGAGAGTGAGTAAATGTTGTCATATAGATGAACATACTGTACATGTTTTTAAGCTAGCACTGACATGTAAGCTAATTAGATATTCTCAGCTGGTTTATATAAAATGTTAATGACATTTTTAATGATATTTTTTCTCAGATGCTTGCTGCTCGGAGCAGGACATTGAGGACCTTACTGCTTCTACTAGCAGTGTATCGTGGGACAGGTGTGGCTCTCTCAGTCCAGTGTAAGTGTGTGTGGGGGGGTTATACAAACCTCTCTCTCTTTCTCTCTCTCTCTTTTTCTAATCAGTGTGTAGCGTGTGCAGAGAAACAGATGGGTTACAATCAGTAATTGTACTTCTAAATCTCTCTCTCTCTCTCTCTCTCTCTCTCTCTCTCTCTCTTTATAGGTGTGAGGAGTTCCTAAAGAGAGTCATATGTTTTTACCGCTGCTCTCCCGATGCCACATACTGGCCACACCCTCAGCATGGCTCCTCCCTCAGGGTGGTGCCTCTGTGCCACAGCTTCTGCAGAGACTGGTGAGGCCACACTAACCTCATTAGCATGACATACTGAAAACTGCAATGATAGCTTGACTGGCAGCTCAGTGGTTAAAACATTGGTCTACTGATCAAAAGGCGGTGAATTCAAATTCCAGCCCCCCTACTGGGCCCGTGAGGAAGGTCTGTAATCCTCAAGTGCTCAGTTGTATAAAAGTAAAATGAAATGTCCTTTCACTTCTCTAAGCTGCTCTGGGCAAGGGCCTCTGCCAAATGAACTACTACAATTTTTATTAATTAAACAACACCACATCGTACTTTTTATCCGTTTGTAGTTATATTTAATGTTATGGAACATGCGTGAAACAAGTTAGTTCCTGTTATCATTTATTTTATAGCAGCTATGAACAGTCCAGCCTTTCTTTTTCCTCTATCTTGAAGATAAAAAATAAAATCTCAGCTTGTCATGTTACCAAGAAACCACAAAGCATCAACTCTTCTGCCTCTGAAGCTGCCAGAGACACTTTAAGTTACAGCTGTTAAAGTGCTGACACTGGAGAATCCATCTCTAAATGTTAAAAACGTCTCCTTAAACAGCTTTACCATTTATTATTAGTCTTACAGCAGTGTCCTGAGCAGCACACGTTTCCCTGTAAGTTACTAATGTGAGCCTCTGTGTTGCTCGGTCTCTCTGTGTCTGTGTCTCTGTGTCTCTCTGTGTCTCTCTGTGTGTCTTTGTGTGTCTCTCTGTGTGTCTCTGTGTCTCTCTGTGTGTCTTTGTGTGTCTCTCTGTGTGTCTCTGTGTCTCTCTGTGTGTCTCTCTGTGTGTCTCTCTGGGTTTTTCTGTGTCTCTGTGTGTGTGTGTCTCTCTGGGTTTCTCTGTGTCTCTCTGTGTCTCTCTGTGTGTCTCTCTGGGTTTCTCTGTGTCTCTCTGTGTGTCTCTGTGTCTCTCTGTGTGTCTCTGTGTGTCTGTCTGTGTCTCTCTGTGTCTGTCTCTGTGTCTCTCTGTGTCTCTCTTTGTGTGTCTCTGTGTCTCTCTGTGTGTCTCTGTGTCTCTCTTTGTGTGTCTCTGTGTCTCTCTGTGTGTCTCTGGGTCTCTCTCTGGGTCTCTCTGTGTGTCTCTGTGTCTCTATGTCTCTCTGTGTGTCTCTGTGTGTCTCTGTATCTCTCTGTGTCTCTCTCTCTGTGTCTCTGTGTGTCTCTCTCTGTCAGGTATGAAGTTTGTAAATCAGACCTCACGTGTGCTCGAGACTGGACCCGTGATCCCAGAGGACTAAACTGCACTGGCAGCTGCATACCCTATCAACAGGTGCACTACACACACCTGTTCACTCCTGGATCAATGCTGTGGCATGGAATCATATCGGATTCAGATACACACACACACACACACACACACACACACACACACACACACACGCACACACACACAGAGTACATTTCAGTCAGCCTAAAGGTTTGATATGCATTACAGAAATAGACAATGTAGGCACAGTGACAAATGGACACTGACAACCAGATGTGCACACGCACGCACACATGTACACACACACACACACACACACACACACACACACACACACACCTACCCCATCATTTTCAGAAACCTTGCTGTCTTGTCTCTAATTGCCTTATAGAAATGCTGTGAGGGACAGATTATTCCCAGGAACAGTCAGAGTACGGAGACAATCATGAGTGTCAGATCAGTTTTCTGTACTTCGTGCCAGTGTAATATTAAAAGCCCAGAGGGAGATGATGATGATCTTAATGCTTTAGTGTTCTGAAAGTGTAATATCAAACCCAGGGCTGTTTCTAAAACACTGAACACTAGTTAATTTACTGGAATATTCATTATGCAGACACTTTTCTCTGTTTGCCTGTCAGCATGAAATATCTCCTAGTGTGGAGAATGACATACAATCTTCAAAAAATTCAAAGCTGCACTTCATCATGAACATCACTAAATCCATCATTACACTCAAACCACTTAATCGTCCTCCTTTTCAGAAATATCTGCCTAAAGCAAACATTTAACCCTATAAGACAACAGACGGCATAAGACTATAGACTTCCTCGCTCTGTGCTGTGATGGCTTGTGTGTGTAATTACTGTAGATTAGTTGTTGATCTTTCACATTAGCTCATTATTCTTCTCTAAACATGTTATTTTATTTTTTTTACTAAAATGCAAATTTTAAAAAAAGATCGTTTTCCCCTCATGTGTATGAGAATTCTGTCACACTTGTCAAACTCCGGTTTATAGAGAAACTCCCTTCTTTGTTCTATTGTTTTTAGGAGCTAAAATGTCTGTGACATCAGCCTGGCACACAACCACTCACGGAAATGTTTTAAATACAATAATAACCAACAAATGAGCAGCAGGATCTGTACACACATCACAGATATTTCAATATGAACATATTTAACGTGTTTCATTGTGGAGGTGCTTCTTTTTATTATGATATAGTTAAAGTATATGTTATTGGAGTGGCTGTGGATCAGGTGGTAGAGCGGGTCGTCCACTAACCGTAGGGTCGGCGGTTCGATTCCCGGCCCACGTGACTCCACATGCCGAAGTGTCCTTGGGCAAGACACTGAACCCCAAGTTGCTCCCGATGGCAAGTTAGCGCCTTTCATGGCAGCTCTGCTACCGTTGGTGTGTGAGTGTGTGTGTGTGTGTGTGTGAATGGGTGAATGAGAACCAAGGTAAAGCGCATTGTAGAACCGCTAAGGCTAAAAAAGCGTTATATATAAGTACAGACCATCTACCATTTACTATTTAATTAATTTATTTGGAGTTAGTACAGTTCACAGTGTCGCTCCCTGACGACCTCTAACACACAGAGCTCATGACTTGACTTGACCTAGAACCTAAAAGTCTAATGTAGAGAATTAAAACTATTCATATGATGAATAGTTTGTATAGTACAATAGTTTGTATAACAAGGTTTTAATAAACTGTTTATGACCACTAATGATTTTCATGTAACAGATGTACAGTGTGTATCATTAAAGGTATTTATGAATAAAGACTTGAAACCTTAATTAGCCCCTTAAATGAATTAAGCCCCTTAATTAGTTCCTTAAAATAATGTGTTACACCTTTAAGACTGAATTTTTTCCTGTATTGAATATTAAAATTCTGTGTGTGTGTGTGTGTGTGTGTGATGTGCAGATGTACCAGCATGGCCGAGACCTCTGCGAGAGCCTCTGGGGCGACGCCTTCATGACGGTGGAGGATGAGGCCCTGGAGGTCAAACGCCGTGGCTGTGGATGTTTGAACCTCAACGCCTCAGACCGAGAGGTCATAGCTGCTCTGAGAACGCAGAAGGATGACCCGGATGAGCTGGACACCACCAAACACCATGGAAACACCCTCTGCGCTCGCACTGCAGCCCCAGCGCCCCAGCAGGGGCAGAGGAATCACGGCAAGACGGTGTTACACACAGTCTCGGCTCCCACCATCCACGACCCGGAGGGCAGCGGCAGTGGCTCCTAGACTCCCAATTCTAGCAGCTTATAATATTCTAAATGATGAAATCACGACACATTCTAGCATGTTCTGAAAAATCTAGCACCAGTTCTGGAAGCGCAGAACACTGTTACTTCACACACCTGTGTTTTAGGTCACGTTTCCAGTTTCCTCCTAAATTTCCTCACCTGTATAGCATAATTAGAAGAACACTGCATAGACAGTCATGCACCAATGTCTGAATCCATCACCAAGCATTACATTTAAATGGTAATTCATGTTATTCTTGGTCTCTTAATGACTAACACATCATACCTACTGAGTTAGCAGTCCACTTCCTGTTTACCTTCCAGCAGTCAGAGCATCAAGAATACAATTTATATCGTCACGCAATCTACATGAACTTATATTAGTATACTGTATACACTGTATAGTTAAAAGTATGTGTACACCTGACCATAATATCCATATGTGGTTCTTCAGCAAACTGTTGCCACGAAGATGGAAGCACACAATTGTATAGAACGTCTTTGTACACTGTAGTATTACAATTTTCCTTCACTGGAACTATAATCCCCAAACCTGTTCCAGCATGACGATGCACCTGTACACAAAGCGAGCTCCGTGAAGACATGGAGTGGAAGGACTCGAGTGTCCTTGTGTTAAGTATTAAGGTTGGAAGAAGGTGGAAGATCTGGAGTGTCCTGCACAGAGCCCTGACCTCAAACCCACTGAACACCTTTGGGATGAACTGGAACTTGAGCCTCTTCACATCCCAACATCAGCACCTGACCTCATCCTCACTAACGCTCTTGTAGCTGAATGAACACAAATCCCCACAGCCACGCCCCAAAATCTAGTGGAAAGCCTTCCCAGAAGAAAGAGTGGAGTTTATTATTACAGCAAAGAGGGAATTAATCTGGAACGGGACGTTCAACAAGTACATATGGGTGTGGTGGTCAAGGATGCACATACTTTTGGCCATAATGTGTATTTATATTACATGTAAGTACAATTTACACACTGTGATATGTATAATTATATTGTATATTACAGTATGATAAGTTTGGCAACTTTAGAAATTAGCAATTGCAGAGTGAACGATGATTGAAACACAACTACACTATAATGTTCTTGAGTCAAGATTATATTTGTTATTTGTGCATCTTTTTCAGTGAAACTCACTTCATTCTACTGTCTCCGTGAAGATGCCAAAACCAGGCACCTGACCAAATTATACAGATCATCATTTTAGCATAACTAGCCTTAGAATTTCACTTCACATGACGAACATTACCACGTTGGTTTCTCTCTGCTTGTGACATTGTTCTGACAGAAAGCATGACCTCATCCGCATCATCCATCTCGATCTACTTGCGATTTCGGTATTAGCATAGCTCATATAAACTTTACACAGCACAGCAAAGTACAGAACCTAGCTGGAGAAAATGCTGAGCATCTGATTCACGTTCACGTTTATATGCAAACTTCAGTTGTAGCATTAAATGTGACACTAGGTGGCGGTGTTGGATTACATTAAAACAAAACAAAACCGCCCAACCATCGTCTCAAGCCCCCCCCCTGCCCCCCCCCCACACACACACAACAACAACAACAACAACAACAACAACAACAACACAATTTTATTTCTCTATTACTAATAAAAACCTCGTTGTTATATACAACTACTAAACACTCTGATTCACTTCATATTGTTAAAGTTCTGGGTTCGAGTGCAGGAGTATGACGCATGATGCTAATCTAGAGGCTAATAGCCTTGTAGCTACAGTGGGAAAACAATGACAGTGAACTTTGAAACATCAAACATGTATTGGCTTATAAACTACATTTGGCACAGGACAGTGGTCACCAACCCTCTTCCTTGAGATCTACAATGCCTTTCGTCTCCAACCAAAATCTAACACACCTGTTTCAGCTGATCGAGAACTACTTAACGCAGTGATAAGATCAGGTCAAGTGGGCACCATTACGGTTCGAGCTAAAGTACTCAGGAAGGTAGATCTCCAGGAACTGGGTTGGTGACCACCAGCATAGGAGGTTCGCTGAGTTCATTCTTTAGCAGAATTGCTCCTTTAAACCGTTTAAGGGAGAATTTAAGGGCAATTCAGAGTTTAAACATGAGCTTTCCGCCATCTTAAGAGTTGTTGATGTTGTCGTTAACCTTGATGTTTGCGTCTGCAGTAACGTGTACTGTGGTTTAGGTTAACTTGTATTAATCAGCTGTGGACAAATCATAAAGCACCAGTGCGCTCTCCAGTCCCATGTTTTGGTTTGTAACCTAATTGCCTAGGCTTAAAAGTGGTAGCTAATATACTGTAATAATAATAAAAGTTAGTTAACTAGCTAAGTGTGTATGATCAGTTGTTTGTCAGAGTTTCGGCTGTACAGCAAGCTGTGTCACACGGAAAATACATTATTCAAAGCTCACTAGCATCATTATCTGATGTAGATATGTGGACCCTCAAGGCGACTGTGTGTATTAAGCAGGAAATTTTATGACGGCTTTGCTGCCCTTTATTTTGCTCTGTTTCTTCAAAGACCTGCGTGTTCCTGATTCTGAAAACAACATAATGATGCCATGCTAGCAAGACGGGGTCTCTTTAGGGGGAAGTTCCTGGCACAGAGTTGTACATTACACATCTGAGATGATGGGGGAGTTCTGCACTTTGAAATTTGACATTTTCATGGCCTTAGTGTTGTCTTTCGGGGGGGTTTCCTCAAAACTGGTACATGTCAGTCATTTTAAAAACAATGACCTACCTCGCCGCTTCTGGGCTGATGTGTGCAGTACAGCAGGTGGTGAGATTCAGACATTCGCACTATAGTTACAGCTTTGAGGCGTATCACACCACAGTGATGCATGTCAAGTTTAAACAGAACCAGTTATATAAAATTCATGGAAAAAGTCCATGAAAATCAATACGGAGTGTATCATTTTTTACTCTCTCTCTCTCTCTCTGCTTTTAATGACTTCCTGTCCACAAGGCAACTACCAGTAATCCTGGATACGAAATCTGCTCATCCCGGGCCACTGAGGTTATTGATCCATCCACCCCGAGTCCATCAATCACACTGTATATCACTTGTGTCATCTTCTGGAAATAGACAGCTGGACCTGGAGAAGAACAATAAGAAAGAAAAACAAGCATCAGAGAATAATAATCCATGTGCAATGTGCGTCAGGCTCTCAGAGTCTGTTAGTCTTTTTGTGTGCTAATGCGTGTTTCAGATCTGAGGGTGGGCGGAATATTCATGGGGTTAAGAGAGAAGGTGGGATGGAAGGACAAGGGTAGGATTTAGAGAGTGAGATGGAGGTGGGATGGAGAAAGTATGAGGTAAATGGAGAGAGAGAGAGAGAGAGAGAGAGAGAGAGAAGGAGGTAGGTTGAAAGCATGACGGAGGTGAGTGGAGAGAGAATGTCAGTTGGTCTGAATGTGAGTGGGGAGACTGAGCCCACCAACACCTTCTGTCGTCAGCAGTTGCATCACAGAAGATCCCTCTGTGTGTGTGTGTGTGTGTGTGTGTGTGTGTGTGTGTGTGTGTATGTGTGTGTAGGCACGATGCTTTTCAAAACCCACCTTCTGACGTCTACCATCCCCGGAAAACCATACCAAATAACCTCTACAATATCGGAAACTGCTTTATGATGTAAAAGAGGTCTGATGTAACCCAAACAGGAAGTGGTAACTACAGCTGCTTCCTCTACACAGGAAGTGCTTTCGACTACACACACACACACACAGCGGTTGCACGTCTATGTCTTTAACTCTAACTGTCTTTATTTTATTGCAATTATATGCCACAGTGTTTTTGAGTGCTGGATTGTGATTGGTCAGAAGGTGTTGATTCGTTTTCTAGAACAGCGGCTCTGACAGTAGCACGGCTGTGAATCGCAGGTTTATATTAATGCGCTCGTTCCAATGCGCTATCTTTAACTTTATACTTGGAGATGCATACGAAAAAGCATGTAATCGTTGCCATGGTGAAGTTTTCTGTAAGGAGATGTTTATGTAATATTTATGGAAGGAGTCTCCAGTGTCAGTGCAGTTGTTAAGGTTTATCTACAGTTGTAGCGTTCAATATTTAATTCGAGTGTGTCCGTGTTGTGTGTGTGTGTGTGTGTGTGTGTGTGTGTGTGTCAGTGGTTACACAGGCAGTAGTGTAAAGCTAAACCCCTAGAAAACTGCAGGGTTTTACACACTTCACGAGTTCTACAAGAATAGTCATTAGTTTCCAAAATGGTTCCACTTGGAACCCTCTTTAATAAGACAAAGAAACTCTAATTCATCTGATTCCTCCAGATAGCTCTCAAGTGTTTTGCATGTGTATGTGTGTGTGTGTGTGTGTGTGTGTGTGTGTGTGTGTGTTTGTAGTTCAACAGGCAATAGTGTGAAGTGCAAGACAGCCACAAAGAACAAACTGAAGTGGGAGTGTGTTCATTTTCCAAAGGAAAAAAAAAAAAAACCTTAAAGTAGCATTTATTGTGGATGGAAACTGGAGCAGCACAGCAGATCTGTGGCCAAGTTCATGATGTCTGTTTGAAATGGTTTTCTGTGTCAGGCGAAAAAAAAAAAAAAACCCTCGGCCCGGCTGTTCCAGGTCAAAGGTCAGGTGGACAGCGTGTGGGCTGCTATACATCTAAATCTGTTTGGAAAATCCCCGCTGACCTTCAGTAACGAGCCAGACACGGAAAACCAACGCTGGCCTGAGGAATAACTGCACACAAATCTGAACCTAACGCACCGCTCAATTGTGAGATTGTTGACTGTAAACCCGCACCAGATAATTATCCACTTAAACAGTGCTCACACCCACCTTTTATACTTATTGTGATGTTCATGAGCTCCATTCACCGTGGCTCATGAGGTCACGTTATTCTGTTTTTCGCCGACGTTCCGGAAAGTAGTCAAACTGAAACATTTTTACAATTCCTGATATTTATAACTTGGAAAAAGTGTGATGGTGGACCAAAATGCAGAATTAGAGTTCCTGAAGAAAAAAAAAAAAAAATCCCTGTTGACCTCTGAGTGGAAAGATCTGCTAATGCCTCACAGATTCACTAAATACAAGCCTAAACCAAAGAATAAATAAAATCAGCTAAATGAAAGCCATCCTTCAGATCCCGAAAGTAAACAAGCTGAATTTCAGAGACTCACATGTTCTGCTGTTTATTTAACACAGAATGTTATTTTTAATGAAATACTTACTTGTTTTGTATTTGGTACTGAAACAGGAAGGGTGTAAGCGATACGATACGATACGATATATGATAAGATATGATACGATACGATACGATATAATTCGATATCTATTCATAAGGTAACAATTCCATTTTTGATGTGATCACTGACTCCACTATGATACGATGCAACATGATTCTGATTTGCTTGCTAACAATTCGATATTTTCCGATACCGCTCAATCCGCTGTGATACAATACGATTTTGATTTACAAGGCCAGGGTTCGATACTTGACGATACCACTGAGCGATACAATACGGTATTTATTTAGTTTATTATCCTCCAACTGATAAGTGACCGACGTTGTTCAGAATCAGGGGTTCTGATGAGGTACAGACGGACTACTTTAAAAGTATCAGAAACATGTTTTACCATTTTATTAGACTATTTACACATTAAGTTTCTTTACACACTAGTTGTTTGTTCTTATCCAATAGGCCTAACAACCCATTTATGATCGTTGCCTTTTGGATCTTTACACCCACAATTGTTAGTATTCAACACGATGCAGTGTAGATTTTTAAGTTGTTAAATCAATTTCTTTAAGCCAAATACCCTTAAATATAACAATTTAACTCAGTTAACTCTATTTAAGTGTATTTGGCTTAAAGAAATTGATTTAACAACTTAAACATTTTGAGGTAATTAGTTTCCTCACATTTTTTTGAGTTAAATGAACTATCCGGTTTTACAGTGTGCACAATAGTAGTTAATAGAAATAGTTAATTAATAGTTAATTAATTAATAGTTAATTAGTTTTCTATAACAGCAGATCTGACAGTAGTGCAGCTGGACACAGAAGCTGAGTGAGGTTATCAGGGGGGTGACAGTGTGCGCGCGGTGCTCGGGAGGGTGGGGCTGTTAGGGGTTGTAGAGGGTTGTTGGCAGAGTTAGACAGGGCACATAGCCTTAGCGGCGATGTTAAACGCACGTGGAGGGAAATGACGGGACGCTCTGGAATGTCAGAAACGGTGCGCGGGCGCGCGTGGGTGTACCGTGCCGGGAGGGGCGTGCGCGCGCTACAAAGGAATAACAGGGGGATCGTCCGCCTTTAAGAAAGACGAGTCAGCTTTCAAACACGCACCAAAATCCCCACAACGAGCATCCAAACGTCCCAGTGCGAATACCACCTAACCCTGGAGGGGCCCAAAAAAAAAAAAAAAAAAATCCCCTGACACCACGTGACCTTTAGCCTATTTTTCCACGTAAAAAAACAGTACAAGCGAACAAGTCTTTTTCTTTTATTTGTGTTTGCTTTAAAGGAGAGATTCACTTATTCATGATCTTGTGCTCCGGTTTTAATAAATCCCCTAAGATAGGTTGTTGTTGTTGTTTTACCTGCTAAACCTTTAGTACATCAGCCTTACAGAAAAGTCACGTGGTTTTAGACCCTTCACGTATAGGATCATGTTTCACATGTAATTGACATGACTTTTTAAATTTTTTAATTTTACACATTCAGTATGTAGGACATGTGATTACTCCCCTCATTTTTCACTTGCAGTACACGTGGGGAAGAGGTGGGGGGGAAGGGTGGGGGACGGGACGTAATGGATGATTGCTGATCTGTCAGAGAAAGTGTGAGGAAGCGAGGAGAAATCGTGGTCTTTTCAGTCCTGAGTTAAACCATCAGCATGACTCACATTAAATTAGCAGTGTGCGGGAGTATAATATAGTATAATATAATATAATATAGCCTAATATAATGTGTCTTCACGTCTTTTTTTTTTTTTTTTAGCATGACAATATATTATTTTAATGTCAATTAGGTGACATTTTATTGATGAAATGTGTCACTCGTAAATCACAAAACGTCACAGAATAAAAGTGAGCAAGCCTGATATGATCATGATAGCAGGACTTCAGTGGGAACTCGATTATGCATCACTCGTTCTCAGAAAAAAAAGGGTACTAAACTGTACTTTTCCACGTCACTCTTATTTAGTGTACGCTTAATAGAACTTTTAGTGCGTAAGGTACATAATAGGACCCTTCACGTACTCAGAATAAGGGTACTAAACTGATGCTTGGGTGGTACCTTCAGTCAGGGGTACATCTTTCGTATCTTTAGTGTGTATCTTACCTGGAAAGGTGCATGTAGTGTACCTTACTTTAAGTGCGAGAAAAGGTATAAGAGTTGTCCTTACCGTCCAGACATTTTAAACGAACACTACATTCGTTACAGATCACTATCTAATAGATACATATTAAAAAAAAGGTACAAAAGGTGTGTATGCTTGAAGGTACCACTACAGTGACGAGGGAAAAAAAAAAACCCCAAACAGTGTAGTACCTTGTTTTCTAAGAGTGTTGTGTGTTGGTGTTTATTTGAGCTGTTTTTGTAGCATTTGACGAAAAAGGTGTAAACAGAAACTATTTCCGTCTTTAAAACTTCCCCACTGAGTGAATATATATTTATTTAAAAAGAAAAACCCACTGAGGTGGTGTTTTGGTGGAAAATGGTTCATATTCGGCGTTTTCCAGCCCCCCCCCTACACTGATCTGATCCTCGCCTGTGCACTTGTTGGAGAGAAATGAAACCGAACAGCACGTGGGCGGCGGGTTTTCGCGCAAACACTTCCCAGCTGTGACGTATGACGCAGTAAAAATGCCCATATATGGACATGCTGGTTTACGTAGATAGGAAACACCTCTAACGCCCAAACTCTGGCTCGATCAATAACGGGGCGAGTCTGAGATTTTAGAAACAAAAACAGCATGAAAACGTGGAAAAACCCCGCCGAGTTGGTCATGGAAATGTCTCTGAACCGGGTGGAGGTCAGAAAAACAGAACCAGTAAACAGAATGCTAATCAGTTACACAACAACCGGAAGTTCGTTTCATCTAGGTCAAGGTTCATAAATATAAGTCTATAGACTGTGAATGTGAAAAAGGACCACCAAGAGGAGCAAGAGAGGTATATTTCAATGAGTTTTTTTACTTAAATAAACAAATAAAAAAAAGGACATTGTAAACATGAGACATACTTAACATTGTTAAGTCAGGATCAACCTGACTGAAAAATAACAAACCAAAAAAAACAATAATTTACACGTTTAGAAATGACAGTATGACGTCATAGGCTACTAGACATACAAATCTCCCTTTGATCATAAGATTAAAAACAACGTTATTGGCATGAAGTAGGCTTTACTGGCCTGTTCGCTCAGTCTTTGCAGCCTACTTGGCTCATTGTACAGTTCGTGTTTCTCAGGCGCCTAAGAGTGCGGACTTCATGGGCGATCTAGTGAACGATGTCCGGCAACCGCAAACGGAAGTACCGTTAATTTTTCAGCACGTCTTGAAGCTCACTCAGCAGAATGTCATAACGTCCATTCAGTGGCGTTCAGACGAGAATGAATGTCCATGGACAATCTTTCCAGTGTTTTGAGTGTTAGTGAATAAAGGTGTGTGGAGTCTCTCCGTGTGTGTTTGTGAGGTTTTCTTGTTTCAGAAAGCCTCCATCTTGCTGGTCAGCATGAGCTGACAGCCGCTGCTGACATGCCGCAGGACCTTCTGTTTGAGCTGCGCCACTTGTTCGCGCAGGAGCGACGCGGTGCTCGACAGGCCCGCGTTGTCCGACTTGAGCACCTTGACGCGGTCCTCGAGACGCGCGATGCGCTCCAGCTTGCGCCGGCGGCACTTGGTGGCAGCGAGTCGGTTCCTCAGGCGCTTTCGCTCTGCCTTGATGCGCTCCTGGTTCTCCATGTCGATGGGAGAGACGGGCGGCGAGCCGTCGCTGCTGTGCATGTCCGGCACCGTCTGCGGTTCTTCTTTGAGCGCCACGAAGCGCTGTGCGGGATGGACGCCCCCAGCCAGCGGGTTCTGGTATGCGTGCGGGGACGCGTCTGCGTGCGCCGGGGGCAGGTAGCTGATGGTGGCTGACGGATAGCTCGAGGTGGCTGTAGTGGACGAGACGAGGCTCGGGCAGTAAGGGTTAAGCGTGGTGTAGACCGGAGTTTCTGGTTGCAGGGCGGAGCCGAACGCGGAGGGAGCCGCCACCGAGCACGTCGTCACCCCGCCCGCACCGATCGACACGTTGGGCGGGGGCTGGTTCAACTTGTGCAGCTCGTCCAGCGCCTTTACGAAGCCTTCCGCGAAGCCCTCCTGCTCGTCTGTGATGGAGCGGTGCCCGTATAGTTGATACTGACCCGGCGGCGTGGGGCTGGTCAGCACTCCGTTGCTGTTCTGGATGATCAGCCTCTCCAGCTCCGGAGACGCCAGTTTCAGTGAGCCGACGTCCGACTGAGACGCGTGGTACACCGCGTCGGACTTGAGGCTGCGGTAGGGCTCGTGCAGGCTGCTCAGGCTCATGGACTGCTGCTGCTGCTGCTTCTGGAGCTTGTAGTCGTGCAGCGCGGCGTCCGTGTGGCCGTAACCCAACAGAAAAGAGTCGTCATGGTAAAAAGGCTGCTCCATTTTTGTGGACATAAGAGGCGTGATGAAGATTTGAGGCTTTGGGGCTTACCTTTACCTGAGTCCGTCAGGTGTGCACTTAAATCAAAGCGGTACTGTCTCTAAATCAAAAGAAATAATACTAATATCAATAATAATACTAATAAAAACTTTGCTCCTTCTTTTCACTGTCCAGTCTCAGAGTCCAGTCTGAAAGCTCCCGGTATAAGAAGCAGCACAAGTTTTCTCTTCAAGAAAAAAAAAACAAGTCCAGATCCTTCCCGAATCCGTTTGAAATCAGTGCAAACACAAATACGGAACAAAGTCAATGCGAAAATCTCTTTTTCTCTCTTTTTCTCTCTGTCTCTCTGTCTCTCTCTGTCTCTCTGTCTCTCTCAGTCTCTCTCAGTCTCTCTTCCTCTTCTCGGTGTTATTACAGCACAACCGCTGAGAGTGCGTTCACATGGATTGGTTTCACAGCCGCCACATTCGCTTTTATGCTGACAGCCAGCGGCTCGCGCTGAACACAGCCCGCTGATTGGTTGAAGGTCCTACCCTGACGACAGAGCACGCCCACTTTAATGACGCGTCGCGACGTCATTGCCAGGAACTGCTGGGACTGTAAACAAGCCCCTGGGCGAAAAGGAGGCGAGCGCGCGGCATAAATAATGCAAATAGCGTAATACATATATAAAAATGGCACAATAGTGCACGCGAGACATTTTAAGCTTACTATTTATAGCAGAGGAATTAATAATGTAGCACGCTGCAAGTCAGACACATTTAACACATTTACTGTACCAGACTCACTGCATACATTAAAATACACAATCAGCAGTGAGACTGATTTCTGTGCTCAGGCGTTCAAAAGCCACACAGCTCCAAATAAATCCAACAAGTCCTAAGTGTGCTCTGGATATAAAGTATGCGTAGTTTTATTTACTGTTTATCCCTCAAACACTGGACACGAAACCAGCAAGTGTCTCTGTCAGATTATATATACACACGAAGCTTTTTTGATTCCTTTTTTTATTGTATTTTTTTAAAAAATTTATTTATTGTAATGTGCCAAATCAGCACTGGGTGAAACACAGTTTGTGAAATTGCACAATAAACTGGTTATACCTGCGTGCGTGCGTGCGCGCGCGTGTGGCAAAAAGCCGCATTCTTACGGCCACTTTCAGCACCGAGTTCCTCCCGGAAGCCTATACATTCCATATATGGGTATGATGACGTACTAGTTCCTGTTCGTGGGAAAAGCGGTAAGCCCAGCCCACTTCCACCTCTGAACACAGAGAGGCACTCACTGCCATTAATTCACTCAGAATAGATCTGTTTCACATTCCTACAGCAACAGCGTTGAAACAGGGGTCTAGATTTTAGTATGTAATTACATTTAGGAACTAATAATAATAATAATAATAATAATAAAAATAAATAAATAATAAATAAATAATAAATACTACTACTACTAATAATAATAATAATAATTACAAATTATCAAAATATCAAGCTGCAACAAACCAATTTTAATTATTTAATACAAATAATATTTTTCATATTTATATATGTATATAGAGTATGTTTATACATATTTATATACATTATGCCTCATACATACATATATAAATATATACATTTTAACTATTATTCAAATAATAATTCTTTGCAATACCAGAATCTAGATCATTAATTAAATATCATCTATTATAGACTTTTTAGGTTTGTTTTGTTTTTCTACAGCTGCTACACTGCAATTAGACTTTTTGCTCTTTGCGTCTGATTGTTTTTAAGTATTGAGTACTGCAGCGTCATACTTACAGCATCAGCATGTACAGAGTAATCAACCATCTAAGAGCTGCTTAACATTACTAACAATAAATTAAGGTAAATAACCACCAGTTAGTAATAATGTACTCAGCACTGGTGGTTATTAGATGTAGGTATCTGTTAGAAAGATTAGTATTAGAGGCAGAGCACTGTACTCTTACTCTAATCGACAGTGGGTTTAATATCAGTATATACCTCTCAGCGTATCTCCTTTCTCTTCTGAGAGCAGAGTAACAATAGTGCAGATGTGGAATTTCTGGGAGTCTGCTTCAGTCTCAGCACAATGTCATGTGTTTGGTTTTAAAAACAGCTCCTGACTCATCTGGCACCCGTAGCCGGGTTTTTCAGGGCTGGGATGAGGGGTGATTTATCTTTTTCGGGTCTGGCCTGTCAGACACATTTTGCAGCTGGGACATTTATTTCTTGGAGGCACGTGCAAAAAAAGAGAAAGATGTTAAAGCGGTCCAGTGAGGCAACACACCTGGGAGGCAACATGTGTTTACTTGCCTGCTGTGTCAGCTCTGTGTGTGTGTGTGTGTGTGTG
Organism: Stegophilus panzeri; assembly: GCA_024331685.1. Taxonomy (NCBI): domain Eukaryota; kingdom Metazoa; phylum Chordata; class Actinopteri; order Siluriformes; family Trichomycteridae; genus Stegophilus; species Stegophilus panzeri. Next base: position 26,083,900 of record JANDJT010000021.1, on the reverse strand, counting down.
TGTGTGTGTGAACGCCTGCACGTGGTTCTCTGAAATAGGCCATGGAACTTTCTCAGCCTCTACATGTACAAATGATAGGGATTAGTGGTCATAGTTCTCGGCGATGATTTAAAGCAGCGGTGTGATGAGCAGAGTGAAGGATCTGTACTAATGACCAGAAGGTTGTGAGTTCAGCTCCTATGACTGAGGAAGGCCCCTATACTTCAACCTCTCAGCTTTGTACTTGCATTTACAGATCTATATACATAGAGCACTAGATAGGGGGCAGAGTGGGCACTACTGAAGAGACCTTTCGAGTAGAATAGATTTTTTTCTAACATTACCTTATTTGTCTTGAAAATACACAACTTAATCAAGACCTTCTGCAGAAAAACCTGATTGTAGTTAATATAAGGCATTTAGGTATAAAAATCTAAATAAAATACCCAAAAGTTTCATTCAATCACAAGAACATGAACGCATGGTACTGGCAGACTTCATATAATTGAAGGAACGATGAATGGAGGCCTTTACCGGGAGATTCTTGAGAAGAATCT
>JANDJT010000021.1:26041695-26043828 GCA_024331685.1 Stegophilus panzeri | reverse complement strand
ACCCATCAATCAAACACTAACCCCTCTATCAAACACTAACTCCTCAATCAAACACTAAACCCTCAATCAAACACTAACTCCTCAATCAAACACTAACCCCTCTATCAAATACCATCCTGTCAAACACTAACCCCTCAATCAAATACCATCCTGTCAAACACTAACCCCTCAATCAAACACTAAACTGTCATTCAAAAATGAACCCCTCAATCAAACACTGACCCCTTAATCAAACACTAACCTGTCAATCAAACGCTAACCCCTCAATCAAACACACATGACTCATCAATCAAACACTGACTCATCAAACACTCGCCTGTCAATCAAACACTGACCCATCAAACATTGATCTGTCAACCAAACACAGACTCATCAATCAAAGAGACCCGCCAATCAAATACTGACTTATTAATCAAACACAGTGCTATACATTAAACATTGACCTGTCAAACACTGACCTTATGTTCTCTTATCATGCTCTCCTCCCCAACAGGGACTATAAAACACTTCTGTAAGTCACTCTGGGCATCTGCTAAATGCTGTAAATGTAAACAGTCCTTGTGGTTATCATTAACCACAACTTATTTACAGTGAGTCACACTGACATCTCCTGTGGGAACGCTATAAATGTGACAATACAACCTTAATAAGGCCACATAATCTCAATATTAATATGGTAGTTTGAACTATTATAGCGTTCAGATACAGACATGTAAATGGGTCAGGTCATGTGACCAATTACAGAACCCTTACACATAAAAAATATTCCTCTAAAATCAAGAGCTTTACAAAATCTGCTATTTAACTGACAGTTTCCCTTTCAGTCCAGACCACAGGAACAAATCTTTAGTGCACTGCAAATGCAAAACCAAACTGTCACAGTTGTGAGGAGTTAAGCGAGGACAGTACAGTCGCTGTGCATGCCTCCGCCCGTCAGTTGTAGATGTTTTCATGTTTGTGTCTCTGTGTTAGTGTTTATCTGTCTGTCTCTCTGTCTGTCTCTCTGTCTGTCTGTCTGTCCTGTCACCAACTCTACACCCTGGCTCGTATGCTGTTTGTTTTTTGCTCCTGTGTCGCGATGAGTCGCCCGCAGCTGCTGTGATTCATACACATGACTCACGTGAAAAAAGCCGAGTGTCCCATCTGCACCTCCAGCCATCTCTCACCAGACATGGAGCTCCAAACAAAAGTCCTGAAATTCAGAAACACGACTCACATGCCTACAGAGGACACTGAGGGGGTATTACACACTGGGCTGCCTGTTAATTAGCCACGCCCACCTTTTAATCGATATTTATTGGACATTGTTCAGGTACCACATGGCGCATTTATAACCGACAGTTGTCCAACTGCTGTACCACATCTATCGGGAGAACAGGACCACCACGAGGCCACCGGGGGGGTTTATAGGTTCTGCAGAAGATCCACACTTGCACCAACACCACAGGTCTTCAGGCATCCACTCTCAGGGATCGGGGATCTTTGAGCAGATCTTGTGAGCGTCTGGGCCTGTCACTCTAATCTCCAGCTGGAGAGCCCGTAGCTACGCAAACACTCTGAAGCAAACTTGTCATGCCATATTAAACCATATGATCCATCTGGTCTTATAAAAACCAACCCCTGCACCACTGTACTCTCTCTGCTGCCTGCTTCAGATCATCATACATGAGAGAGAGAGAGAGAGATTAGAGTTTAATGTGATGCTCTCTGCCATTTAATGAGGATATTTGTGCCAGGATGTTTCTGTCCTGATCTTGTCCTAAAAGCAAGATGTAGTACACAGTATCGGATGTATTCTCTCTCTCTCTCTCTCTCTCTCTCTCTCTCTCTCTCTCTCTCTCTGTAAACAGTTCCAAACTGGAAGTGGAAATGTGCTGCACTCCAGTAAATGAGTCAGTACCCATTTAAGAGTACTGTATGAAAACCTCACCACATCGGGAGTGTGTGTGTGTGTGTTGTATTGTGTGTGTGTGTGTACTTGTGTGGGTGAGAGGGAGGGAGGGAGAAAGAGAGAGAGAGAGAGAGAGAGAGAGAGAGAGAGAGAGGAAGTCTGTATAGACTTTTCAGAAATTACAGCAGTGGATTTCTTTTCAAGCATATGGAAGGTCTTTGTATTTACTGTAATGTGCTTCT
>JANDJT010000021.1:26031695-26036695 GCA_024331685.1 Stegophilus panzeri | reverse complement strand
TCAGCAGCGCTGGGGTGGGACTTCATTATAACTCCCTTATTTAATGTTTCGCAGTTGCTTGTAATTCCATGTTTATGACTTTAAAATGAGACACCGGGGCTTCTCTGCTTAATAACCAAAGTAATTTAAAGAATAAATCAGCGTGTGTCGCAGAGTGTGTGTGCTGTAGGTTAAACGTGTCCCGTGTAAACGCAGTGTGTGCAAAGAAAAGTGCTTTAGCAGGTGGGTGTTTAACAAGCGCATAAAGATTACATAACTCTGTATGAGGAGGCCGTTCTGGAAGGGAGAGAGGGGGAGAGAGAGAGAGAGAGAGAGAGAGAGAGAGAAGGGGAGGGATCGCAGCGTTGACCTCATTTTAACCCGTTAACAATCAGTTGAAAGGTCAAAGGTCATAGGGATGAGAGTAGAGTCAGCTTTCAGGAACGATGTCCTGTCTGTGCCGCAAACGCAGGTGTTAGCTGAGAAACTCACCTGGATCTGCCAGAGCCTGTAATTATTCTCTCTCTCTCTCTCTCTCTCTCTCTCTCAAACACACCTACACACACAAAATGCACACACACACTTTCTCAGATTATTTAATCAGTTAGGAGAGGTTGAACAAGACTCAGAAAGATCTCCCTTTCTGTTGCCTTCTTTCCTACTCTTACTCCAGTATCGATTCTAGAAAGTATATCGCTGTGTGTGCTGCATTGTGGGTAATAATACAGGGCCGTGTTCAGGAGTCCAAAGGTTGCGTCAGTATTTACACTGGTAAAGTTATGTGTATTCAGAGTCGTGTTACGCAGGTGCTTAAGTTGATTTTCCTTTCAGATTATTAAAGTCACCTGCATGTAGTTCACACCTCCGAGGTTGGCAGAAGAAAACCGTCCGAGATGGGGTTCATCAGTAGTGTCTAGAACACAAGCATTTGCCTGTAATCTCCAGAACAGCAGGTCTTGTGGGGTGTTCCTGGGATACAGTGGTTAGTACCTGCCAAAAGTGGTCCAAGGAAGGACAATCGGTGAACCAGTCACAGGGTCATGGACGTCCAAGGCTCATCTTCCCACAGAAGAGGAATGTTCTGGGGAATGTTCTGCTGGGAAACCTTGGGTCCTGGTATTCACGTGGATGTTACTTTAACATGTACCACCTACCTAAACATTGTTGCAGACCAAGTACAATGACAAAGAGTTCAAGGTGTTGACTCGGCCTCCAAATTCCCCAGATCTCAGTCCGATCCGGCGTCTGTGGGACGTTCTGGACAAACGAGTCCAATCCATGGAGGCTCCACACCACAACTTTCAGGACTTAAAGGATCTGCTGCTAACGTCTCGGTGCCAGAAACCACAACACACCTTCAGAGGTCTTGTTCTCTCCATGCCTCGACGAATCAGAGCTGTTCTGGCAGCACAAGCAGGACATACACAATATTAATCGGGTGGTTTTAATGTTATGGCAGATTGATGTATAACGTAATATAAATGCGAAAAAAAGACTAATATGATGATAAATGTATGAGAAGATGTCAAGCACTGAAATAAATCTGATAGGAGTCTACTATATCACCATGCATGAATACTCCTAGTCCTAATTATTACATTAATCACTGGGTGTAACTGAACAAAAATGGCTTACTCACTCATTATTCAGCAGATTTTAGAATAGCACTTGATCCAGAACATCCTATTATTGTGCATTTTATTTTTTATTTGTTTTGCCATGCTCTGAAAGTCAGTCCAATGTCATGAAGCTATGAGATGTAGGAATGTAGCCAATGCTATCATGCCTTTAATTCGCTATTGCGTTGTTGAAGTAATCGAATAATGCCAATGTTTGAATTAATTCATCGTGCCATCCTGAAAGAGAAAATGTTCCCACGGTTTGAAGGATAAGCTGACCACGCACTCTTACAAATCAGTTTACGTTCATTCGTGATTTTATCCATAAAATGAAATGTTTCCAGTTAAGATGTTTTCTCTGATGTCCTTGTGTATGGGGAAAAAACACTTTCCGTTGACTTTAAAGGGACGAAATTATTATAGAATTAGTAGTGTAATCATCACCTCTTTAATATCGGTCTTGGTTGGCATTCCATAGTTTTTTCTGAGTGTATTTACAACGACCAAAACATACATTTCAGCATGACGAATTGTGGTTCAGTTGGATTGTTTTTAAAGTCAATCTTTCTCTCAGTTGGTCTGAAATGCTTTTCGGTAACAGCTGTTTAACAGACACTGCGTTTCAACACAGCTGGAAGATCATAACATTCTCAAAGACCTGGAGCAGGCGGTACGGAGGGATGAGGCCATGGGCAAAACGTCTGCAGGACAGAAACCCAACACAGATGTAACACAGAACACAAATGAGTTGCAGGGAAAAAAATAAGGTCACTGTTTCTGGGAAAAGGAGAGATCCTCATTTTCAGTATGAGAAAAGGTCACGCAAATGTGTGTGTGTGTGTGTAAGATTAAGTTAAGAACTGGACTGTCCTTCAGCCAGATCACCAATTTTTATTTTTTTCACATTATTAATATCAGAAACTCAAAAGAAACCAAAAACACCACCGTATAGTATGTGGTATATTGTCCAGCACTATATAGTTAGACATTATAATTGCAGGGTATAACATTCAGTGGCCATCTGTTTGTCAATGATTCATGATGCCCAGTTCTACTATTTAATTGCTCTAAGCAATGCATGGAGTTTCCCTCCATGTTCTTCCCTTGTCCATGTGTGTTTCCTGTGGGTTCTCCGGTTTCCTCCACCTCCCAAAAACATGCCAGGTGGATTGCCTGCTCTAAATAGCCCCATGGTGTTAATATTTGTGTGAACGTGTGTGCCCTACGATGGACTGGTGTCCCATCCGGGTCAGATTCCCGCCTCAAGTCCGGCGTTCCCCCGGGATAGACTCCGGATCCACCGCAACCCTGACCAAAACAAAGCGCTTACTGAAAGTGAATGAGAGCGAGTGGGTAGATTCAGTACGGATTGAGTGAAATGGGGAGTGTTATGGAGACATATTTAGAGAAACTATCTCAAATGGATACTGTAGATTGGTACTCAAGAGCTGTTGCTGTAATCATAAAGACTGTGCTAAGAAGAAATGGCAAAAACAGGAGAATACACCAAAACAAAACCTATAGGCATAGAAGAAGAAGAAGAAGAAGAAGAAGAAGAAGAAGAAGAAGAACCCAAGACTAGAAGTATTGGGTGAAAAGGTAAAGTCACAAAGGCATCCCAAAATTTGATTTTGGGGGCTATGGCAATAATGTCCATATATTTCCCCCAGTTAATATCGGTCTGATCTTATGCACCAACAGTAGCTCTTTATTGGTGAGGCTGACAGATAGAGCAGGTGTGCTGGAGCTGGAGGAGCTCAGCCCAGGCCATGTACTACTCTAAGTGAGAAGCAAGAGTTTTTATTTGACTCTTTGTGAAACAGGAAGTGTCGATATTGGAGTATGTGGTGAATGTTTGGTATGAGTAAGGACTCTACCATCTGGATTCTGAATATGTTGGGAGTCTGTTTAGGGTTTTTATAAGAAATGCCCAAGAAAAGGGAATTACCACGTACAGAAACGTCACATGAATGTCACATACAAGATTTACTTACATGGTGCACATGTAAGTCACTTAAAGGGCATGTGTTTTTATTTTCCTCCCACATTGTTTATTTACGTTCATTTTCCGACATGATTATAACATGCTGAAATCACATATCATTCACATAATCACATGACTTTAACACACTTAATGTATGTCATTATTTCATAAGCAACAGTAATCTACACTTCTTGTTATGGAAGCAGGAAACACGGTCTCAGTATCTGTTGAGCTAGAGAAGGCTGGATGTTGCAGAGGTGAAAAAATGTTTTTGTGAGCCACTCATTCCTATGCTCACACTTTAGTTATGATGAAACCATGGAAGCCGAAATGTGCAGCTTACACCCCACTATACGATTTACAGGATACACACCACTTTTGTGCGAAAGTGTGATTTAAATCTTATGCCCTACTCTTTATTCACACATAATCAAACCAAACTAACTGTACTAGTTACACTCACTTACCAGAAGCATCGAGAATCTCCTTCTGCTGCTTCCTTCCAAGCTTTGGTTTTCTCCATAACGTCTCTATATACGTATTTAATGAGAGGTTGTAAATAGAGTCATTGAGATTGAAAGCACGCTTGCAATTTTCTTCCTGCGCCAAACAGGTAGGAAGTAAAATTATGAGCAGTGAGCTGAAGAAACTGAACAAACATAGACTTGGACAGAGGAATCACTCAGTGTCATATCACGGCAAACCAGGGACTCCGTTTCCCATAATACACCTCAGCCTACAAACATGGCTGCCACGGACTACAACTCCCAACCTGACACATTCACAATCTCCAGAATTCTAATCATACACACCTGTTGCCAATTACATACCCACACACACACACCACCCTTAAAAAGAGACTGTGCATGTACTAAGACTTGCAAAGTATACGCTCAGTTGCTTTTGTCTCTGTTTGTACCAAGCCATTGATTATCATTGATTCTCTGTTTTTTTTTATTCTGTTTTTGTCCTCGACTCTGAGCCTCCGAGCCTCTGTCCGTCCTCGACTCCAAGCCTCTGTCCGTCCTCGACTCCGAGCCTCTGTCCGCCCTCGCCTCCGAGCCTCTGTCCGTCCTCGACTCCGAGCCTCCGAGCCTCTGTCCGTCCTCGACTCTGAGCCTCCAAGCCTCTGCCCGTCCTCGAATCCGAGCCTCTGCCCGTCCTCGACTACGAGTCTCTGTCCGTCCTCGACTCCGAGCCTCTGTCCGTCCTCGACTCCGAGCCTCTGTCCGTCCTCGACTCTGAGCCTCCAAGCCTCTGTCCGTCCTCGACTCCGAGCCTCTGTCCGTCCTCGACTCTGAGCCTCCAAGCCTCTGTCCGTCCTCGAATCCGAGCCTCTGCCCGTCCTCGACTACGAGCCTCTGCCCGTCCTCGAATCCGAGCCTCTGTCCGTTCTCAAATCCGAGCCTCTGCCGGTC
>JANDJT010000021.1:26002985-26015122 GCA_024331685.1 Stegophilus panzeri | reverse complement strand
TGTGTGAGTGAGTGTGTGAGTGTGTTAATGTGTGTGTGTGTGAGTGTGTTAATGTGTGAGTGAGTGTGTGAGTGTGTATGTAATATACTCCAGCTAAAGACCAGGATTAAGATTTAAAGTGAGGGTTTTATTCTCGTGTTGCTGCATCAGTAAAGCTCTTTGTGTTATACAGCTTCAGGCAGTGGTGCGGTCTGGACACGTTTCTCTGCCCAGCTCAGCAGGTCTCACACGTGGACATTGAGAAACGTCTAGAAGTGGAGAAAAGGCAGCTCTCTGCTCTTTATATTAAATCAAATCACTTCACTGAGTTTCACAGTGGAACCGTTCCGTGTCCTGACATCGTCAACATCTGGGAGAACGGCTCACTACTGTCTGACTGCAGCAGAGATGACATATAACCATGACGATAACGTGCAGCATGCAGACGCTTGGCACTGAGGGTGAAACGCTCCCGGTACATTTACAGTTCACATTTTACCTGAACAAGTCTATTTCATGTACATTTAAAAATCATTTAAGGCACATGGCTGGGACCATCAAGACCACCGAGGTACCCTGAAGGGAACATTTACATTTACATCACAGTGATCCCGGGACAATTGTTTAGTAAGCCGATAATAAAATTTCTTTTTGTGATCATCTTCCCTTTCCTTAAAACTGTTCAAGTGTTCCTTAAAACACTTCAGCTAGAGCATGTCACTAAAGAAGACCTTCAGAGGAAATAAATGCCTCTGAGGCTGTCCTTTACTCGGTACCAATTGCTAAAGAAACTAAACACAATCCTATCGTAGTAACCAATCTGGAAGTTTCTCTACAAAGCAATTGACAATAAACAGGTAAGTGAGGTGCTAGTTGGATGGATTAGATGACATAAGTACGATTGTGATGTTGACATTTGAACAAAACTTCCTCTTTCACTTTTGCTGGCCAAACACTATATGTTTTTTTTTTTGTTTGTTTTTTTAAACAGCATTAAAAAGAATAGAGTGTGAAAAAAAAGGGGCTTAATGAAGGGTATGTGCTTAAAGCTTGGTCCGCTTTGGTTTAGCGGGTGGCATCGAGAACTGCTAACATCACATACAGCTGATTTAATCTCACAAGACATAAAATGGTTGTTAGTCAAGTGCAGTTTATTAAATGAAGCCCATGTTTCAGTATGACTCCAAAGTAAACACGCACAGTAGTTATCGCTCTCTCTTTTAGCTTATCTGTATGGATTTTATGACAGTGTACTTTACATCCCAACACTGTCGAGAACCCTCGTCCACACAGCTAGAGGCATGGTTTTATTATGGGATTAGTTTGTTCAAAGGCATCCAATGAACGCGTGTAATAACTGTGTAGCAAGTTCCTATTAAAGTTCCTTTTTCCACCACTGAAATGCAGAGGCTGGTTTTTCATCCACTGAGAGATGTTGGAAATGTTTTCAAGCCCGAGAACTGTATAGTAAAATCCGAGACCGCGTTCTGTTCAGCATGCTGTAGATAAACAGGCTCAAAGAAACAGTCTGAAGGGGTTTTTTTCTGACCCAAGACCTAAAAAATTTACTCTTTTGGATCGGAAGTATGATAATGATAATGAGTATACATTACAGCACAGTGAAATTCTTTTCTCCGCACATCCCAGCTTGTCAGGAAGTCGGGGTCAGAGTGCAGGGTCAGACATGATACAATGCCCTTGGAGCAGAGAGGGTTAAGTGCTTTGCTCAAGGGCCCAACAGTGGCAGCTTGGCAGTGCTGGGGCTTGAACCCCCGACCTTCAGGTCAGTAACCCAGAGCCTGGAGGAATGAAGGCATCTGGTTGAGAAATAAAAGTTTTACAGAATTGGAATTTTTGTACCATCAAATCTCTAAATGTATTTAAGGTGCATTTGTTTGGTGGAGCAGTTACTGTAAGACCATAAGAACATTCACATTCTGCTTTATCCAAAACGCCTTTCCGATGCTCTGAAGGTATCCGAATCCCGTTTGGATGAAAGTATCATTGAACCTTGACTTTCTTTTGGAACTGTTATGTACCACTTTATCCAAAGTGCTTTCTGATGCTCTGAAGGTGTCGGAATCATGTTCGACTGGAAGTATTAAGTGAGTCTTGACTGTTATCCAAACTGCCACTGCCCACATTATCTTAAGGCACATTAAGTGCCATTCCGACGCTCAGAAGGGATCGGAATCCTATTTGGATGGGGGTATAAGCAAGCCTTGACTTTTTGTTCCAAACTGCCATGCTGCGCTTCATTCAAATTGCCTTCCTGACATTCTGCAGGCATCCAAAACCTGTTTGGATGAAAATGTAAGATGAGCCTGGCTTTTTTCCCAACTGCCATGCTCTGCGTTGCCTAAAGAACCTTTCCAATACTCCAAAATCCTCAGAATCCTGTTCAGATGGAAGTGAGACATTCTCAGCTTTACTTAAGTGCCTTTTTAACACTCTGAAGGCATTGGAACCCTGTTTAGATTAATCCCGTTTAGATAAACGGTGCGATGTGACTTTTTTTTTTCAGAACTGCTATGCTGCACTTTATTCAAAGTGCTTTTTCCAAATGCTCAGAAGGCATCATTGACATTTACATTTCTGAATAAAACTCCTAAAGAGCATTAATACTTGGCTGCAAGGCAGAAGCACAATGATGTCACTGTCAATATTGCTGAGTGAGTGGGAAATAAATATGCAGAACAGAGGAACAGAGGTGTAGAGGGGAGGGTTAAGTGTTGTGGTGTGTAAAATTAAGAATACTGTGAGAAAATGAGAGAGAGAAAAAGAGAGAGGAAGCTGAGAACCTTCGCTGTATTGATCTGAAAAAAAGACCATGCAGGGAGAACAGAGAGAAAAACCGTGCACGCTCACAGAGGAAGAAAAAAGAATGATCCAGAAATCCTGGGCAGAGGTGTATAACTGTAATGAAGTGGTAGGAGTCAAAGCATTCATCAGGTACTCGTCTCTTGTGTCTCCTCATCATATTGGGGGTTCTCGAACACCACGGTTCAGTGGGTCTTCCTGTTTTCATTTGGTATTTTGAGCGGTATGGAAAATGGATGTATGGATGGAATTTGATGAGGGGTAATACCCTGTCTTTTGACCTCAGCTCATAATTTAGACCATGACTTTAGAATGAGCTTCACTAAAAGTCTTCATTCTGCCTTCTCTCGGCTGTTTCTGAATAATTTCGAATAGCGAAAGAACATGGCTTCAGCCATGCAGTTTTTTTTTTTTGTTTGTTTTACTTGTTGACATTTTTACTTATTTGATTGTTTTTTTTAAAATTATTTATTCCAGGGTGTTTACATGCTTCCCATTGTCAAAGCAGTACTTCAGTAATTTCCAGAACATGAAGGATTCAGGCAAGCGGCCTGCTGAAGAAACACGTACTGCGGGTGATGACTGGACTCGACACGCTGATGATGAATGTCCCAGACGTTGAGAAGCTGGTGTCCATGATCTCGTTGATGGCTAACTCATATGCACTCGGACACAACATAAAAGTGGCGTACTTCAAAGTGAGCAGAGGTGTTTGTTCAAAGTATAATTAAAAAAATAATAATTTGCACAGAACTGCTAAAACACAATCCGTACCAGGAGTAAAGCAACCCAATGCAGCAGAGATGACAGCAACCCAACTCGCTCACGATCGCAAACTTCAAGCTAATTTCAGGTCTGAAATAACTATTTAAATGTGTGTTTTTATCGAAAATATTTGTTTGTTCCCACAATAAACACTAATCACAACATACTGTAAACGCCAGCATGGTTTATACTCATTTACATCAAAGCTTTGTTGAATTCTGGATTCTGATTGGTCAGAAAGTGCAGGTTTATATTAATGCGATCGTTCTAATATGTAATCATTTCTGTAGTAACAGCTCATTTACAGTGACACAGGTTAAAATAGTATGTGGTAAATTTCTGTTGTATGAGAGGAATAACACTCGGGGCCGTGCTTCAGGGTGGTAACAGTAACTGCTTCATCACACCACACCGTTACTGACCGTTTTCCTATTACAGCGTGACACAGAGACTTTTATTCCATTATACATTGTCTCATTGTAGGTCAGATTGTAGACCCCTGCTTAATAAAACACTGTTATTGTTACTATTCAATTTACTTCATTAATCCTCCTTGATAAGCCCTGCTTTTCTCTCAGATCCTGATCAGAGCCATTCTAGAAGTGCTGGTGGAGACTTCCCTAGAGTCCTTTGGGGCAGAGGTGCAGTGGGCGTGGTCTAAACTGATCAACTTGTTCTACTGGAACATCACGCAGGTCCACTATGACATCGACTGTGCTTCCATGTGTGAGTGAGACACACAGTTTAAGGGTTTAATGAAGAAAATAAATGTAAAATATATATATATATATATATATTGTTTCACAAGAACCCTTCATTATAAAATATTTGTAAAAAATTATTAAAGAAATTAGCTCATTTACGTTCATACTGTGTGTCTTTGTATGAGTGACATATACAGTAACACTTCATATAAAAATAAATACTAGTACACCGTTTTTGTATTCTTTTTTTCTATTAAAATTATGGACTAGAGACAAAAGACATCATCCTTCTTTCGGTTTTTCTGCCTTTTAAAAAAAATTATAAATTCTCTCTTACTTTTCATTACTTCTTACTTTTTTTTTTTTGCTCCTTACTCATTATTATCAACCCCTCACAAGCAGTTGCACATATTTTCCAAGGTTGTCCATTTATTTTTGTTCATTTATGTATTAATTACTTTCTTTATTGTGCTAGTATTATTTGACATGTGGTTCTGTTCATGCATATACAATCACTCCTCTGTGATAGACTTCAGCAGCGTGTCATATAACATGTTATCTTATATCATATCTCACGCCTCTCTCTCTCTCTCTCTTTTTTTTTTCTCTCTCTTTTCTTTTCTTTTCTTCTCTCAGAGTGAGCAATTAATCATAGACCAGCGTTTCACTCTAATGCTGATTGCTCGGGTCACACTTAAGTTTAGTACATTTTACCATTAGAAAATCCAGGCAGTGGTGTGGCCTGGACATGTTTCTGAGCTCACACTTTTCTGAGAAATGGATTTCACCATCCCACCAGTTCGATTTCCCCAACAAGCAGGAACACGTACAGGAAATAAAAAGCTTAAGTGGCTTCAGATAAGACCTATAATGTGATTTTTTTATTGTGTAGAGATTTAGTATGTATGCACATTGCTAACAAAACAACACTTCCTGTTGACGCAGCATTGCAGCGGATTGTAGGCTTAGACTCTTGGTCCTACTGATTTCCCACCACAGAAAGAGGCACTTCGAGATGAGAAACTGGAAGATTTTACTCAAATTTACACACTGTTTCCCTAAATGTCAATTGGCCGAGACATATTTGGTGCCTTATGTTTGCTTTTTTAGTTTTGCATTGGAGATATATGGTTAACATAGCTACCTATGCCAAATGTCCAACCCCCAAGGCAGAGACGAAAAGTTAAAAGTATTGGTATTAGAGAGGCCAGCAGGGGGCGCTCAGCCTGTGGTCTGTGTGGGGCCTAATACCCCAGTATAGTGACAAAAATAGCACCATCTTTCAGATGAGACGTTAAACCGAGGTCCTGATGCTCAGTGGTCATTAAACGTACCAGGACACTTCTCGTAAAAGGGGTATAACTCCGGTGTCCTAGCAAAATCCCCCCATTGGCCCTTCTCTATCATGGCCACCTAATAAACCCCATCACTGAATTGGCTACATCACTCTCTCCACTAATATCCAGTGTGTGGTGGGCGTTCTGGTGCACTATGGCTGCCGTCACATCATCATGGTGGATGCTACACACTAGTGGTGGTTGAGGAGATTTCACCCATACTATGTAAAGTGCTTTGAGTGTCTAGGAAAGCGCTATATAAATGTAACTATAACTGTAAGTAGCACAATTCTGCAGATCTGGCAACCCTATGTACATTCTCTATAGGCTGTAAGACTGTAATATGTTTTCCTCGAATGCCAACTGAACCAATTTGTCAATTTTTATTGCTGAAACCCTACACTAGTGCAGTGTGTCAGGACTCAAATAGCACATACAGTGTACACCCTTCATTTTAATGTAGCTTATTTGACTGTGACTCCCAGTAACATTTCAAAATATTGGCACACAAAATCCCCCATCATTGTTAGAGCGATGTTTTTCTGGGTTACTGATCAGAAGGTCAGGAGGTCAAGCCCCAGCACTGCCAAGCTTCCACTGTTGGGCCCTTGGCAAGGCCCTTAACCCTCAGATGTATAAATGAGATAAATGTAAGTTGCTCTTGATAAGGGCATCTGCCAAATGCTGTAAATGTAAATGTAATGTAATGTGATATAAATGTGTAAAATAAATGAATAAAATAAAAAAGGAGATCTCTGGTTTGGGAACCTCTGCCATAGTTGGATATGAGATCCTAAACTGTACCTTGTTGTGAACAAGTGTGTGAATGGACGAGATACTGTTGTTACTGTAGATGAAGTGAAATTAATTAAATGTTACTTCCAGAGTCAAATTAAATATGTATTAATGCATTTATTGGCATGCAAGTACTCATGTTTTTATGTGTATGTGTGTGTGAGAAAGAGACATCAACAACGGTTCTTTTGTAATTACCCAGCATGCTCCTGGCTGACTCATTTCTCCCTAATTCTGATCATCTCTAATCCTCTGAGCTAATCTCAAACGCACACTAGATCTGGGCTGAAGAGAGACAGAGAAGCCGAGAGACATTTACAAGAAGAAGGAAAGAGAGAAAAACAGACTGGACACTACATACTGGTGTCCATTTCTCTATCCCTGTTTGTGTCTCTTTCTCTGGAACTGCTAACCGTATGTGTGTGTGTGTGTGTGTGTGTGTGTGTGTTGATTGGAGCTCCATAGGTCAGATTCAGCCATGTGCACCACAACAATGGTCCTGATCTCACTGGCGATGCTGCTGTACCGATACTTCTGCAACAGAGCACAACTGTGAGTTCACTTCTTCCTCCACTTTCTCTTCTAATAATAATAATAATAATAATAATAATAATAATAATAATAATTGTTATAATAATAATAAAATAATAATAATAAACAACAACAACAATAATAATTTTATTATTAATAATAATTAAAGTTGTTGTTATCATTATTATTGTAGTGGTAATCATAATAATAATAATAATAATAATAATAATAATAATAATTTGTTGTTGTTGTTGCTATTATTATTGTTGTTGTTGTTGTTCTTCTACTTCTTCTTCCGCTTATTATTATTATTATTATTATTATTATAGCTGCAAGCAGTGATTAAGGGGCCAAGCACTTTCTGACCCTACCCCTTAGCAATAGAAGACCATCAGTGCTTGTTCCCAAGGAGATATACTAAATTGTAAGCCATTGCTGAGATATTCCCTCATTTTCTGTTTTTAATATCCATCCCAAGTTGGCAGAAAATCTAATATGGCAGAAATTTACATCATAATAAGTATGCCTTGAACTCACCATGACCCAAAGAATCAAGAGAAAGTTTCGTTTCTATGGCGTAATGTTGCTGAGTTATTGTAAATGTGTGTAAAAATTGCCCTGTTGTTGGTGCCAGAGTGCTTGAGTTGTGTACACCAAAACTGCTGAGTAAGTAGCTGAGATTGTCCCCTACCACTGTGCCGATTTTCATTACAAAAGCGTACAGACTGTTCTATCGGTTGCCATAGACTCCAAGTAAGTGCTCGTTTGTGAGCTGTGATAACTTTAAATATATGATTACATCAGATTTATGGTTTACCCATACAAATTAAGCTGTGACACTGTGACATATGTAGTTAAAGTAGTAAAAACGATACAGTATATGTGTAAGCAACCCAAAAACATCTGACGTTTCAGTTTATAAACTTATAAACATCTGCTTGCCATAATTATTTTTATTTTTATTTTTGCTAAGTTATTCAGAAGGGTTAAAACCTTACACGAGAGAGTTAATCTCCTGTGGAGTTTTAAAGGGTCTACAGCTCTCTAGGGTTGTGATTGAATTGAGACTAATCCAACCTCTTATTCTGATGAAGTCTCACCATCTAACACACCAGTACAACCACAGCAACACTGAAACAAACACGCTTTTAATACAACTCCTCTCTCAGCTCCTTGCTATCTTGCTAAGTTTCCTGTGAAAGATGGAGGAGTTTGCTCCATAAATCACTGCGTGAATTAAACCAATGAAATGTTGATTCCGTTTGACTATTCATGATGTCATCATTTATACTTTGGCCAGCTGCATCAAGCAAATAATCAGCAGTTGTAAACAGGGTCTCATGAAAAGATCATTACCAGGGAATTTTCATGGTAAACAGTTTTGTGTATCTGGAGATACAGCAGCTGAGATCCAGATGAGTCCATCTACTACCAGGAACCATGATTAGGAACTTAAAATAGTACAAACAGTCCATAAACAGTGTGTTTGTATTGACAGAGAGTGGTAGGGACAAGGAAATCCCTTTATTCCACAGCAAGTTTTTTTTATTTATTAAAAAATAATGTCATACACTTTATCCCTTTATAGTTATATTTGTAAACAAGTTTAGCTCCTGTTCTCACTTACGTTATAGCAGCTATAAAAAGTCAATCTCGCACCAGCCCTGTCTTGTAGTTAATAAGACCAACAAACAAACAAAAATAAACCCAGTAGCTTGTCATGTTTCCAAGAAACCACAGACCGTAAACTCCCCTGTCCTGAAGGTGTTGGAAACCTTAAAGTTACAGCTTTACCTCTGAAAGCGCTGACACTGGAGACTCCTTCCATAAATGCTACCAAAACTTCTCCTGACACAAACCTTCACCATTCACCATTCTACCGCTTCTACAGTTGCACTCTTACATGCGTCTCTTGGTCCAAACCCAGGCAGCCGGATTCTCCTGGAGAAACCGAGACCCCGAAGACCAGCAGTGAAAGAGACACCGGGGGAAATGAAGACATTCGGTGACGTGGCTCGATCTGTGCAGGCAGGTCATAAAAGAGTTCATTTTCAAACACACAGCAAAACAAAACAATCCCATGTTCTTTCACTAACACCATGACAAGTTTAGAATAAAATTCACTCATCACTTTTACACATATGATGCTGTGAGCTTTGTTAAATCAGAGATTATTTTTTGACCATAAAAGCTTTTTGTCCATTTATTTTTGGTCAAAGTGCATAAACATGACATCAGACTGCAAAATAAAAGACATATGTAGTAAATGTATTAAAACATCATGTACAGATTTGGCAAATGAATTAGCTCTACAAAACACAATATGGTTGTGTTATGTATGGAATACTGAAAGGTATGGACTCTTGGTATGGATATTTAAAATGTACACTGTATATTTTCACCATATATAACATATTATTTTTTATGTAGCATTATATACAGTACTACTGTTTGCATTAGTAGGAGGTGCAGTCATGTAATTATTACTGGAGTATCTCAGTCATGTCAGTAATTATTACAGTTTGCATTTTTCCTCTTTTAACCTACTGTAAAAGGACATCTACGGTAGAAATAATCCCAGCTAATGTTCATGTGAATCGACATGTTGGTAATAAGTGTGTTTAAATACAGTTACTTAAGAGTCTTATTGGTTGTTTTAGTTGTAAAAATTAAAAAAAAATGTAGCATCAGATCACAATGCGTTCTTGGTAAGTCACAGTTAATGAAGTTTACTTCACATTCCCATAAGACGGAATATGAGCACTTCTTACCACCTCACTGTGCACAGCGAATCGGCTCGCTTCTACGGTGTCTAATCTCAAGCCACAGAGTTTAACATTCGTTTATGTTTTTTGATAATACCAAACAGATAGCAAAATATTTGACCTGAGGTGTGTTTTTAAATCAGAATTAATTTCAAGTGAATTTCAGTTGTTTTATTTGTATAGTACTTTTAACAATGGCCATTGTCACACCTCAAATTTACAGAAACATATTTAGCAAATTTTAGATTCCGGATATAAATTTTAAATTTATAAAGGTAACCCTAATGAGCATGCCAGAGGCATTGGTGGCAAGGAAAAACTCCCTGAGAGAACATGAGGAAGAACCCTTGAGTGGACTCAAAAGGGAATCCATTCTCAACAGATTAAAAATTAGAGCTCCAAATTTGGCTAAACTGCCTGTATTCCGTGGCTCTTAGATCTCGGGCTGCAAAGATCACAGAGGCACGGGGCTGGTGTTATTTGAAACCTACTGAAAGGTGCTTTTTAACTCATATAATGAGTCTTTGCAGTCCAGAGTTATTGGTCACTTCACAAGTGCAGATGATTCCTGTTTTGGTAAAGGCTGTTCATGAAAGAATGTGGTCATGTGACCAGTGCGCTCTTCTTAGAGTGCAGTGCTAATTGATACCCCACCACCAATAACAAATAGTATGAAGTTGAAAGGCGATGTGCAGAATTGGATTGGAAGACAGCAGTGATGCGAACTGTGTGTTGTTCCATCGCTTAACCCAAGTCCTTTTACTTTGCAGTGTTTGTTTGGTGCCCTGCAATGGACTGGCATCTCATCCAGGGTGTGATCCCAGGATAGGATCCACCACCACTGTGAGTAAATGAGTTCGTGTTTGGCTAAATCTAAAACAGTCTAACTAACATTCACAGTACTGGAAGCTCACTGACGAGACTATGACTTGCCCTAACAGCATGTTTTAGATTCTCTTCTCCTCAGACGGAGGATCTGTGACAACTGGTGCTCTCACGCGGCTTTAATCAGTTCCAATGTTTCTCATCGCAGGACTTGCTATGGCTGTTATTTCTGCAGCTTTTTCCCAATCCCATGGGCTGGACAAGCAGGCAAACACAGCTGGAGGAGAAGAGGACGAAATCAGAACCTGCTCTTATCTAAACCATCTGCTCTGCTGCCTGATACACGATAGTTCGTGACTTACACGCACATATACAAGTGGTCCTTCTGTCCAAGGAACTTCTAATCCTGAGAATGTGAACTTATCAACAGTGTCGCCCCATTACAAATTCAGAGAACTTCACCCCACCAGCTGGTGTGTGAAGTTCTGAATGGTTAAATTACCCATGAAATCAAAATGCATGTTTCAGAGTGTGTGTGTGTACATTTCTCTAGCTGCTGTAGATACCTTTATAGACGTAGATACTGAGAGAAACAATGGAAAAATCTTGTGTTGTTGATACTCTCATTATAAATGTAAGGTTTTTTTTAATTCTCTTGATGAATCATTCTGCAATCAGTCCTCTTACTGAACCCTCTAGAATGCTTATGCCCCTCCCTCATTACCACGAATCCTGCTGATTATTAATTGTTTAGGTGGAGGTGTGGTGTATCTTAAAGGCGCCATTCTGTACACTTCAGTATTCTGTACTTTTCACTATTCTATACACGTCAGTATTCAATGCACTTCAGTATTCTATACACGCCGGTTTTCAATGCACTTCAGTATTTCCTACACTTCAGTATTCAGTACACTTTGGTATTTCCTACACTCAAGCTTTCCGTACAGTACCAAACCTACACTGGAGTGTTCAAAACCAAGAACCTGAATATGTTACAATGGCCCAGTCAAAGCCCAGATCGCACTCTGATTGAAAATCTGTGGCAAGACTTGAAAATAGCTGTTTATCAACAGTCTCCAATAGAGCCTGAGCAATTGTACAAAGAAGAATGGACAAAAATATCCGGATCACAGTGTACAAAGCTGATAGCGACATACGCCAGAGGAGTCTGATGAATTTCATGTGAATCAACATGACCTGATTAATCTGAGCATGTCTCTTATGTGGGACTTCACAGTGATGTAAACCCCTGTGTTTTGCTGTAATGGTTGTTCTGACACTCTGGTGGTGGAGTGAACTTCCTGTGGCTGTCTGATCAACTGAGTCACTTATAATTTTCTATAAGTCTGCTCAAAGACTGATTAAATAAAATCTTTGGGTGTCTGCTTAAATCATAATACCATTTAGATCTAAGCCTATTCTACTAATCAAACAACATCCGAAATCAAACCATGAAGAGAATTTCTGATACACATTCTGAAAAGTAGAAAATAAGTATACACTGATCGCCACCTGGTGGTCAACACACTTAAATATTATTATTATTATTATTATTATTATTATTATTATTATTATTATTATTATCTTGGCAAAGGGAGGTAGCACAAAGTATTGAC
>JANDJT010000021.1:25980750-25998086 GCA_024331685.1 Stegophilus panzeri | reverse complement strand
AGCTCCACGCCGAGGCCCATAGACACGGACCGAGACGTGGAGCTCCACGCCGAGGCCCATAGACACGGACCGAGACGTGGAGCTCCACGCCGAGGCCCATAGACACGGACCGAGACGAGGAGCTCCACGCCGAGGCCCATAGACACGGACTACAAATGGTGTGTGTGTGTGTGTAGACTGGAGACCAGCCGTGATGACCTGCGTGTACGGAATGAAGTTTTGGATAGAGAAGTGGCCGACCTGCAGCATCGTAACGAGGAGCTGACGAGCCTCGCCCAGGAGGCTCAGACTCTGAAGGATGAGATGGACATCCTTCGGTACAGACACGCGTTCATATCACTTTTGTTTTACACTGTTTGTGTCACAAAATATAGCATCACTGCAAAAGTTCAGTAAAAACAAGGGCTTCGCAAAAAACCTTCTGAGGAATTAAAATAATATTAATATTAAGTTGATTTAATTTATAATTGATTGAAGCCATTGAAAGGCCCTTAGCTGTAGGAGGAAACTCAGGGCATTGGGGGTCTCGTTAGGTTAGGCTCATGACCAAATCACATCGCTGCTTCTTCCTCTCAGGCACTCGTCGGACCGCGTGAGCCACCTGGAGTCGCTGGTAGAGACGTACAAGCGTAAACTGGAGGATTTGGGAGACCTGCGCAGACAGGTGCGTCTGCTGGAGGAAAAGAACACGGTGTACATGCAGCGTACCTGCGAGCTGGAGGATGAGCTGCGCAGGGCTAACGCAGGACGCACACAACTGGACTCCTACAAGAGACAGGTACAGCCCACACACACACAGAACATATGGGACAGCTGCGAGCATGTAGTCATCTTGGAGAAGTCATGGAGATTCTGGCATGTCCTCATATATATTATACACTGAGGAAACCAGCATAACATCCTGCTTCATGACACCTGACTTTCATATCTCTCCTGCTTGAGCAGGTGCACGAGCTTCACACCAAACACTCGTCAGAGGCCATGAGGGCTGAGAGATGGCAGTTTGAGTACAGCAACCTTGACGACAAATACGAGGCTCTGCTCAAAGAGAAAGAGGTACGACACAGACTGTGGGTTAAAAAAAAAACCTGTTTTGGTCATACTATAATTCCAATAACACGCCTAAGACACGTGTGTGTGTGTGTGTGTGTGTGTGTGTGTGTAGAGGTTGATATCTGAGCGGGACACACTGAGAGAGACGAACGAGGAGCTTCGCTGTGTTCAAGTCCAGCAAAAGTGCCTCAATCAGGCAGGTTAGTCGAGATAAAAATAAATATAAAAATGGTTGAAATGCAAATCAACGTGTTGTGCTCTTTTATAAAACACCGAGTTAGTCTAGACTTGAGAGTTAGCATTCACAAGTAATTATTAGAATAATAAATTAACAATATAATAATAGTCCTCTCTAAAACTATTTCTAAAACTAAAATACTAGTACTACTACTACTAATAATAATAATAATAATAATAATAATAATAGTTTTTTTATTTATATTGCACTTTTTGACGTGCTTTACAGACAGCGAAGAATTAATCAAATGATAAATAAATAAAAATAATGTAAATAAATGGTTTATTTATACGACAGTGCGGTTGAATTCTCGAGTCTGATTGGTCAGAAAGTGTGTGCATTCATTCATTCATTCATTATTAATGCGCTGGTTCTGATGCGTTATCGTTTCTATAGCAACACCTCGTACAGAGGGGCTTGTACGGCGGATGCGGCACGTAATCGAACACTGATGATAAACGGGTTTAAAACTGTGTTGTTTAGAAAGGTAAAACATGTAAGCATTGATGTGGGGAATATTTTTTTTTTTTTTTTTAGTTAGGGAACATTTACAGAAGGAGTCTCGGGTGTCGGCGCTTTACACGCCGTGCTGCGTCACTTTAATACTAAACCAGCCAGTTAGGAGCTACTTTTAGCCCTTATTGTAAATATAGCCCCTGATTTTGGTCAGATTGAACTGGCCTGAACCTGAAGTTTAATTTAGGTGGGGGTGTACGCTGTGTGTTACGGAAGTGTGGTGGTGATGGTGACGAGTTTCTGTGTGTTGACGCTCGCAGGTTCTCTGGTTTCTGACGGCGGCACAGTGGGAAACTTGGCGTCTGAGATCATGCCCACAGAGTTCAGGTAAACACACACACACACACACCCCCTCATTTACATTCATATGTGTGTTATTTATGATCAAACATGCCCCAATGATGTATGTAGCTGGTTGCCATAGCTAAATTATTTACTGATTCAGTGTCAGGACTGTGAATGTAGTATTTATTGTTATTGATGATACAGATAACGAGGGAGATGACTTGAACCATGAATCATGACTGTGTATAATGTTACACTTCAGTTTGATTTACTCCGATGCAGCAGGACGATGCAAAACTCTGAGCATCCACGGTCTTTACAATCAGCTCTTTCAAGTGGGGTGCTCGGTGGCTTCGTGGTTAGTACGTGTGCCTCGCACCTCCGTGGTTGGGGGCTCGAATCCCGCCTCCGCCCTGTGTTCTCCCCGTGCTTCGGGGGTTTCCTCCGGATACTCCGGTTTCCTCCCCCAGTCCAAAGACACGCGCTGTAGGCAGATCGGCATCTCTGAATCGTCCATAGTGTGTGAACGGGTGTGCGATTGTGCCCTGTGATGGGTTGGCACCTCGTCCAGTGTGTCCCCCCGATTCCCCTAGGATAGGCTGGATGGATGGATGGATGGATGGATGGATCTTTCAAGTGCATGTGCTTTTTAAAAATAAATAAATAAATAGTAGTGTCTAAACAATTGCCCTTCCTGTTTGTGATGCATCATGTTCAATAAGCAGTGGTCGTAACCCTGATGAATTACTGACCCTATTATCTCCGTATTTCACTCTGATGGTGATTTTCATCTTGACAGCCTTCTCTCTCTCTCTTCGTTGAAGGGAGACGGTGGTGCGTCTTCAGAACGAGAATAAGATGCTGTGTGTTCAGGAGGAGACGTACAGACAGATGCTCGGTGAGGTGCAGGTCCAGCTTGAGGAAGCACAGCGCAGCCAGAACACACTCGAGACCCAGAACAGGTTATCTTTCATCATCATGATGTGTCAGGGTTTTTTTTATTTTGAGTGAAGGGTATGGGTAAACCCATCAGCATTTAGGTCAGTTTCCGAAAACTGTGTATGTGTGAGCATGCCTACGCTGTGTGTGTGTGTGTGTGTGTGTGTGTTTTTATGTATACGTGTTTGCACGCATCATTTCCCATCCTCAGAAGGCAGTGTGGGCTGATAAAGCAACAGATTGCATCACAAATGTTGCCTACACTCTGCATGCCTGGTAGGGGTGAGATTTACGGGCTATTGATGCACTTTCCATTGAAAAGAAAGAAAAAAACCATTTGTGATGAGGTCATTTATGTGTAAACCCCCTATGGTAGTGCTTTGTACAAAAGAGTGTGAGTCTAAACCCACACTGCACGGGTTGTGTGCATGCATGTATGTATGTATATTTTATAATATATACATACGTGCATATATATAATATATTAGTACTGTGCAAAAGTTTTAGGCACCCTATTTTTTTTTTTTTTTTTTTAAAGTTGTTATGGATTTATATTTGATGATTTCTACATTATCGAGTCAGTACAGAAACATTTTAGATTCCCAAACATCCAGCACGAAATGAAATAAAGTAAAGAAAGCAGAGTATTTAGAGGTAAGAGACACCTTCTCAGAGAAAAAAACATGAAGAATGAAGGCTGCTGGGTTTCGCTGCGGAAATAAGACGCGAGTGCGACGGTCGAAGTCTCCAGAAGAACCGTGTCCGGTTCTGTAAGACTCTCAGTAACACTTACAGCTCATTTCATTATAAAACCGCACTGATACTACCTTATCTGGCTTTGTGCGCAGGGGCATGGTCATGCTGGAGCAGGTTTGGGCCTCTGAGCTCCAGTGAAGGAGAATTGTACAGATATTCTGTACAACTGTGTGCTTCTAACTTTGTGGTAACCGTTTGGAGAAGTAATGGTCAGGTGTCCACACACTTTTGGCCTTCTAACGTATTTTGGCGTATACTTTCCTCGCGTGTTCCAGAAACAGCTTGCGCGTACTCGCTACTTAATTACATTTCCCAGAAAGAAAAAACATGCTACTCACTCCTTACATTTTTATGTCGAACTTCAATGTACCGGTTAGAAATCTCGAAAGTCTCTTCTCTCACCTCGCCAGTGACTGTACGCTATACGTATAGATCAGTCTAACACACTCCCACGCTTTTCACTTCCATTTCAGTTTAGAGCGTCCAGTCAAATTCTTCAATACGTCGGGGGCGACCGTCAAGAATTGTGACGGTTCGTTATCTGTTATCTTATTATCTGCTTAAATCCGTCGCGTACTTTTGAGTACGTTTTAAATAAAGTAGCAACTTTCACTCGAGTACATCTCTGGTTTCAGTTTTAAGACTTTATTACCTTATCTACACTTTTCATCTTTACTTTCAGTCTCTTTTCTCTGTGCTTTCTCTCCACCCCTGTGTATGGACCCAATGTAATGAAATTTCACTTCTTTCTGTCTGAAATAATGTTGATCATCTACAGTCATCTAGAGCTTCACAAACGGTTCTAACCACTCTCACTCGTTCACACCTCTCTCTCTCTCTCTCTCTCCCCCTCCCCCCCTCCCTCTCTCAGGTTGAGTCAGCAGCAGATAGCCGAGCTGCGTTCTCAGGTCGAGGACCTACAGAAAGCTCTCCAGGAGCAGGACAGCAAATCTGAGGATGTGAGTTGTTATATGTGTGTGTATATATACACACACACACACACACACACCCTTAATTTGCATGTACACACACACTTTGGTGATTGATGCTTTGTCGGCAGTCACTCTTGATTGACAAAAGTGCGGGGGAAAAATAAAATGTGCACAATTTCCTCTCTCGTCTCTCAAGTGGTCTGTTTGTTTCATTAGACTTGCCCTGGAGCTACGACGTCCATGTAGCATGTAACACATTCTGCAGCGTATAGCCACCAGTTTAGCATCGCATCCCAAAGAAGAGAACTGACCTCAGTGGCACCGTTTATATATAAACAGTTTCTTCTAAAAAAAAATCAGAACCTGTTACTCAGATTTGAACTGATGTTATCAACAGATTTAATTCTTCCGAACTGTAAGCCTAGGAAATGTGGAAAGCCACGCCTCCTACCCGCGAGCCTGAACTTTAAGTTGCGCGTGTGCTGATTTAGACATGCCGTCTTGCTTGTTAGCGACGTTAGCGCTGCGGTTGGTGAAACCGTTCCCATTGGAGCTGAGAGGGGGGAAATTGTGTACTTTTTCGACTGTGATCTGTGAGTACTGGTAGATCTTTACCCGCACGATCTCGTCAGATCACGGTTGATGATTTGGCTTGGAGGTCGAAGTGTCATTTGAAGTGATTTCCTGCTATACGCAGAGTATAAAATGTACTCGGATTGCTGCTTGTTTGATGTGTGTTTGAAATGATAAACACCTTGTTTGCTTTGCGCTGTGGTGAACTTACGAATTAAACTCCTGCTTGATTCCGTCTCTCCCCGCCGACCCTTCCCAATCCACCAATCGGCTGCATCTTAGGCCATCGTAAGTACCGCCCATACACGCCTGTCTGCCTGCTGTTAAGAGTTATTAAATGTACGTTAGGGGTTGCGCTAACGATAGGACATGTGGAATACACAGCTTCTCTGCAGTTCCTCTGACATTCTCATATAATGATGTAAAACTGTGAAAACTAGTCATGCAACCCTACTGTATGTTTATACTTTCTCTATAATCCAAGGGCATCAGACTCCAGTCCAAATCCAGTGAGAAGTTATCATGGTCAGTGTAAGTCTGCCGGCAAAGAGAGACGTCGCAGTGCATTAAACCCAAACCGCAGTAATGTTCCGTATAGTTTGTGTCTGGTTCATTTTTATTCATTTTATATTTTTTCTTTCCCCATATACAACAGTTCTCGATTCCGATTGGTCAGAAGGTGTCGATTAGTGCGGCCGGTCTTTAAAGTCACAGGTTTTATATTAACGTGCCCGTTCTGACACGTTATCGTTTCCCGTACGCTCCACAAGAGTTCAGTGACGATACGTCCGTTTGCCAATTGTGGAAGGAGTCTCCGGTGTCGGCGCTTTGTAACGTGGTTTGTTTTTTTTTGTTTTTGTTTTGTTTTGTTTTTTTTGTGTGTGTGTGTTTTCTGTTTGTAAGTTCGGGGGAGGGGGGAGGGGGCTGGCGAGGGAACGGCTGGTTTATAGCTGCTGTAGCGTAAGTGAGAACGGGAGCTTGTCACATGGATGTTCCGCAGCATTAACTGTAACTATGAATGGATACATTTTCAATTACAACGTATGGTTCTTGAATAGAATAAAATAAAAAGCGCACTGTTGTGGGGTATAAGAGGAATAAAACACTTTGGGCCATGCTGTTCGTGGAACAGAATCAACGTCGGGGTGGAAACAAGTCACTTCACTCCATTTTGGATTCTTTTATTTCTTGCGTATTACACGTTCAATTCACTGTGACGTCACTCGCTGCCACTGACTTGCATTCTAAAAAAAAAAAAAATAATAATAATAATAATAATAATAACTGCTTAAACAGTCATTTTATATTCATTTCTAGCGTACAGGAAGCTCTGTTTTAATTACACCACTGTTGGGCTGATGCTTATAAGTCATGTTGGACATGATGATGATGATACTCATCACACCCTTTCTTTCTCCTCCACTCCTTCAGTCATCTCTGCTGAAGAAGAAACTGGAAGAGCATCTGTGAGTATGTGGTCAAGGGAATGAGTGAGTTAGTTACAAGCTGACCATGTGTATGATCAGAGGGGGTCTAAACGTGTGTGTGTGTGTGTGTGTGTGTGTGTGTAGAGAAAAGCTACATGAAGCCCACTCCGATCTGCAGAAGAAACGAGAAGTGATCGATGACCTGGAGCCCGGCGTGGACAGTAACAGTAATCCTCTGCTTTTATAAAGCGTTTCGTTCACGTCGCAGTATTGATACACACACACACACACACACACACACACACACACACACACTCCTCCGTTACTAACCGAACACCGTCCCTCTGTGGCGATTACAAAACGAGGAGTTTAGAGCGGGAGAGAAATGAACACGGGTCTCGCTTGTGTGTCTCTCAGTGGCGAAGAAGATCGATGAACTGCAGACGATTCTGAGAAAGAAGGATGAGGACATGAAACAGATGGAGGAGAGATACAAGCGCTACATGGGAAAAGCTCGGACGGTGAACACACACACACACACACACACACACTCTCTCTCTCTCTCTCTTGCAAGAGATAAATATTTCAGTCATCATCAATCCTTTAGCTTCTCTTATACTCTAATATATAATGAAACCTTTATTATTATTATTATTATTATTATTATTATTGTTGGTTGTAGTTTGTTGTATTGTGTGTATTCATTGTAGTTTGTTGTTTATTATTTGTGTAAGTTCATTGTAGTTTGTTGTATTGTGTGTATTCATTGTAGTTTGTTGTTTATTATTTGTGTAAGTTCATTGTAGTTTGTTGTTGTTCAGTGTTTGTTGTAGTTTTCTTGTTCAGTATGTTTGTAGTTTGTTGTGGTGTGTTTGTAGGAGTTTGTTGTCTGTAGTTCACTGTAATTCAGTCTGTTGTTTGTGTTGTAGTTTGTTGTTCATAGTGGTTGTTTGTTTATAGTTTTTCAGGTCGCTGTTGGTTGTAGTTTTGTTGTTTGTGTGTGGTTTGTTGTTGTATGATGTTCACTGCTCTGGTATGTCCACGCAGTCGCGTGTGTGTGTGTGTGTGTGTGTGTGTGTGTGTGTGTGTGTGAGTGTGTGTGCGTGTGTGTTTCCTGTCCTGCCCGAATCGTCCCGTATGGATTTGGAGTGTGTCCGTTAGGGCTGGGTGATTATGACCAGTAGAACTATCATATCGCGATACTTGACTACATCTCTATCTAGGATATTCTCAGTATGCATCCTGATATTTATTCCATGTTTTGCTCTCTCGGTTTATAAGCAAGACTTAAGTTTCATGATACTTGTATTTAAACGAACATTAAACAGGCTCCTTTCAAATACGGTGTGTACTTGTACAAAAATACTGACTCGCAGTTTGAGAGACTTGTACCGCGATGTAATTTAATCAGAACGCCGGAGTTTATAACCGTTATGTTGCCGAGCCCTAATGTACAACCCGAGTTCTCACAACTCTTCTTGAGGCGCGTTTGGGCGGACATGTTTGCCCTGAGATTAGAGCTGAAGAGTAAAGGGTTAACTGATTTGCGTAAGGGCCTGACGGGAACTGTGTGTGTGAGCCGTGCCGAGATGTGAACTGCTTTCAGTTACTAGTGCAAGAACCTTAACTACTGACCGCCCACTGAGTTTATATAACATGTACGCACTACACACACACACACACACACCTTTTACTGGCAGATGCATGTTGAATATAGTGTGTGTGTGTGTGTGTGTATACACTTGACTCAGCACTGTAGCTGCATTTAGCTGCTCCTCGATGCTCAGTTTCACAGTTTCGTTATTACGATGGTTTTCTTCTTTCTGTTTGAAATACTGTACTGTATTTCACCTGCAGTTTATAATCTGGAACAATTTAACTTTCTGTGACTGTCAGCATCGTGTGTGTGTGTGTGTGTGTGTGTGTGTGTGTGTGTGTGTGTGTGTGTGTGTGTGTGTAGGTGATAAAGACTCTGGACCCGAAGCAGAAGCCCAACTCTGTCGCTCCTGAGGTCCAGGCCCTGAGGAACCAGCTCTCGGAGAGAGACAAGAGAATCCTACATCTGGAGGTGAGATAGACCCGAGACACCTCGCACTCTGAGGTTTGTGCTGAGGATCATGGGTAAACGGTCACGTCCTGTGACTGACCGATTGCCGAGATGGAGAATTCCCGAGGCTGTACGGTTTAGCGGGACGGTCGGGATGTCTGTGCTGACGAGGCTCCGGAGAAAATGTGTCCCCAAAAAAACCCCTAAAACGAATTACAAGCACCCAATACAAACGAATAAACGATTATTTTCCATCACTGCTGTTTGTGATCCACACGTACCTCCTACGTTACTACATTTATTAAGAAAATATTCCGATTTATTAAGAAAACTTAGTTTCTTCAGTTCAGATTTTTATTTGTAAAGCTCTTAATATCACACAGCAGCTTTACAATAACACGGATTATAGATTATAATCTCCTTCATACCATGTATAGTGTGATTTCTGTGTTTATATTGGAGTATGCTGCTGTGATTACTTCTAAAAATGGAAACCGTGCAAGTCAGCGCTAATTTTTACGACTAATTTTACAGCCTTTTTTTGTGTGTGTGTGTGTGTGTGTGTGTGTGTGTGTTTTAGTGGAATTGAGTTTTTCACACCCTGGGGCCCAGCAAACACCTTCTCACCAATGCTCTGAAATGAATTTATTTATTTATTTATTTTCTGTGACGCCAATACAGATTTTAATGTTGATACCCGGTTAATATCGACCGATTTTAACTTTACACAGACCGGAAATGAATGTTGGTTCCCTGTGACGTCACTAGCGTGAGTGAGCATTGCTGCTGTTTACTTGGACATGACACGTAGCAAAACACTTCTCGCTAATGCTAACAGCTTCGAAACAGGTCACTTTCCTAATATAGACTCTCAGCGCTTCAGCAGCGGTGTGTGACTGACGAGCGCCCCCTAGTGTCCTGCAGTGTGCTCGCTCTTTCATAACACGATAGACTTCTTGAATCATTTTAAAAATGATATATTGCTCGTGTCTCTCTCTCTCTCTCTCACACACACACACACACACACACACGCAGTATTATTGCACAAACAATAACACTCATATGCTGTGTGTGTGTGTGTGTAGCGTGATTTTGAGAAGAGCCGGTCCAGACATGACCAGGAGGAGAAGTTGATCATCAGCGCCTGGTACAACATGGTAAGAAATCGCTCTCCGATCTAGAACAGTATTATTACTTTTACTCCCTAATCCCGTCGTTACGGCTTTGTAGCGTGAACTAGATGAAGTTTCTCCTGTTCCTCATTTTAAAAAAAAAAAAAAAAAAAAAAAAAACCACATTTTTCTTTTTCGTTAATTCACTGTTCAGAGTCGATTAAATACACACACCCTCTGATTGGCTGTTTACGAACGTATCCGAGTCGTGATTATAGTTGCCATGCGTGTAACTTGTTTCCTGGACGTCCCACAACGTTTAACGTAACTATAAACGGATAAAAATAAAGGTTTGATGTGTCGTTCTTTAATAGAAAATTTGACATTTTCTGTAAGAGGAATAAAACACTTCAGGGTGTGCTTTAAAAAGACAAAACAAATTAATAATAATAATAATAATAATAATAATAATAATGAAGGTCACAGTAGTACTCTGTGTAGTAGTAACTCTGCTTCATCACACCGCCGCGTGGCTGATTATTTTCCTGTAACAGAACGGCACGGCGTGATTTATTCCTCCTCTTAACCTCCTCACTGTGTTGTCTGTGTGTAGGGAATGGCTCTCCATCAGAAGGCGGCGGACGAGCGCGCCGGTTCTCCTGGTCCGGCTCAGTCCTTCCTCGCCCAGCAGAGGCAGTTCACACAGGCACGGAGAGGCCTGACCGCTCGCCTCCAGCCCAGATAACACACACACACACACACACACACACTCACAGTGTGAGTTTAATACGCCACATTGTGATTCC
This sequence comes from Stegophilus panzeri, assembly GCA_024331685.1. Classification (NCBI taxonomy): domain Eukaryota; kingdom Metazoa; phylum Chordata; class Actinopteri; order Siluriformes; family Trichomycteridae; genus Stegophilus; species Stegophilus panzeri. The sequence continues at coordinate 25,987,402 of JANDJT010000021.1, read as the reverse complement.
TGCCTTAAACTCTCCTCTCGCTGTTCTGCTGTGAGACTCTTCCTGTTCCTCCAGAGGATGTGACCCTACATGCTGCTGACTGACTGCTGAAATACATCTCTCTCTCTTTTTTTTTTTTTTTTTTTTTTTTGAAGATGGAATAGGAGTGAGGAAGAGGGGGGATTGTCGTCGTCCGTCCGTCTGTCCTCTCCTCTCCTCTCCTCTCCTTAATTGAATAAGATGAACAGGGTTCAGTTTAAAAGCGCTTTCGACCGCCGCCGTTATTATTTGCCGAGTCAAATTTTTCTATCCGCAAAGCGAATGTTTATAAAAATCGCTCGGCCGCCTGATCAGTCGGGAATCAGGGAATTAACAGCGGACTTTATCGCTTAGTAGTTTATTTGTTGTTGCTGCACTTTACTTCTTTTCTCTTTCTCCGTCTCTGTGCATTAAGCCGATCCGTGTTCGTGTTCATCTGTAGATGATGATGAAGAAGTCGAGGCATGTGTCTGAGTTTCGAGGTGGTGGGGTTTTTTTTGGTTTTTTTTGTTTGTTTTTTTGCATTTTCTTTAATCACATTGATTTTAACATTTTCCTATTTCCTCTTTGTTTAATTTTTATTCTTTATCTCTTTTAACCATTCTAGATATAGTTTTAGCCAGCTTATTATTATTATTATTATTATTATTATTAGCACTTCCTCTTCTCTTTTTTTTTTTTTCTTTTTTTTTTTTTAAATCCAATCGTCTTTTAGCACCTTAGCGAAAGTAAAAATGTGTAGGCGGTGATGAAGTAGCTTTTCTTTAGTAATATGATCCTGTTTTTGTGTGTTTTTTTTTTGCCGTGACACTGTGAGAGTGAACACAGCTCGGTGCCTTTCTCTCGGTGACTGTTCTTCCCTCAGAGCGCTCGCTACTCCACTGATGGACGCTCTCTAGCTGGGCTTCGTCACGTGGACGAGAACGAAAACAAAAAACCAGCACGTTGATGTTATTCTATTGCTCTGCGTCTCAGAACGTGTCTTATTTATTATCATGACCAGGTTTAATCGCTTACCTCGGAGCAGGTAAACGCCAACACACTGGAACTTCAGAGCACCGATCGGAGAATGTAAATGTTGGCGTCGCACCATGTCTTCGTCTGTAGTTTCTCCACGTAGAAAAACACTACGGATTCCACAACGGAAGTGCAGGACGTGAACGGCGATACGACCGCGTTATTAATATCCTCACCGGGAAACACGTGAGCGTTCCGAGAGGGTTTGTGGACGCGCTTGTAAACACGCAGTACCCGATTGGACGCTGCTTCCTCTTGTTCCTTGCGAAATACTTTTGTTTTGCGTATCGCGTCAAAAGTATGGTGACGTGAAGGTTTCGCCGTATCGCCCGCCCCTGCGTGACTCTCGCACCGACTGATCTCGAAGCCGTCTGCGGTTTATTTCTAACTAACAAACCACCAGAAGTCCGTCGAGCGTCCGATACGTGAGCTGCGTTTTAAACCAGCTGGAGATCTGGAGCGGCTATGACATGCTGGAAAAACTAATTATACACCGTGTTCGCTGTACTCCAAAGACGCACTCCCTGCTGAAACAACAACAACAACAACAACAACAGAAACCCTCATAGAATTTGTAATGGTTATAATGGGAATTATATTGGTTTTAATGGAAACTATAATGGTCCCTGTGGACATCTACTGGTAATTTGTTGTTGTTTCTAATGGTGGAATGTTATGTTTAGCGGATACCATTAAGGACCAGTAACAGTTCGCTGATGGTTTGTAATGGCGTTTGTAGTGGAAACCATTCGAATTTCTGTCATGGTTTCTGTTTATATCATTGTTGTTTTTTTGGATAACAGCAGAACTGATTATATTTACAGGTAACCGGGGAATTCTGGTTTTAGGCTTTTCTTCTTTATTGTAGCGAATATCTCAACCGAGTGTAACTTAGACAAGCTACAATGGATTTTTATTTTTAAGTGATGAGCATACCAAAGTATGATGAGTGATTTTTTTTTTTTTTTTTTTTTTTTTTTTAAAGCTGTGAATGAAGGTACATGATGTTGACACTACTGTTTAGATTTAACACTAAATAACTGTTTTCTGGCTCCAAAGCGCTTGAACAAGATAACCCAATGTGGCTCGTGCTGAATGAGTGACCTGTTAGCTTCCGTTCAGTAGGAGTGTGTGTGTGTGTGTGTGTGTGTGTGTGTGTGTGTGTGTGTGGATCCATTTTGGAGCTGTAAAGTCTTATGAAAATGAATGTATTGGGGGTTTTTTTGTGTGTTTTTACACTGGACACTTGTTTTATTCTGAGGTGTGTTGATTTGTGTGTGCATGTTCATTATTTTGATTATTTTGGGGTGTGTGTGTGTGTGTGTGTGTGTGTGATGAATGTAGCAGGGAGGGGATGACGGGTCAACACTCGGGTTGTACACCACGTTAATGTTCAGCGTGTGGTTTTTTTTGGGGGGGGGTTTTTTTTGCCCCGCAATAAAAATCTTGACGGATCCAGAAAACAGAACGCGTCTCGTGCGTGTGTCGTTATTGATTGATTGTTCATCAGATTACTTCCTGCCACTATAAAGACACGTTTAGAGAACATCACACCACGCTACTGCTGCTGAGCTCTTAACACATTCTGACCAATCAGAACTAAGTTTTCTATAACAGCAGCTCCGACCGTAGCGCAGGTTCACATTGATGCGCTCGTTCTGATGCGTTATCGTTTCTATAGTAACAGCACACTCACACAAACATATAATTAAAAAAAAAAAAGTTGTTAATAATTGATATGGTGAAGTTTTCTGGAAGAAGACGTTTATGGACGGAGTCTCCAGCGTCAGCGCTTCGTAACAGTCGGAGGTAAAGCTGTAAGGTTTTCAGTACTGAAAGAGAGAAACTATATAAGGTCAGCTGTTTTACTTATCATTAAGTGTAACAATAAATGGATAAAAAGTACTGCTTGTTAATTAATGAATAAAATGTCATTGTTGGGACGTTACTGTGGTATAAGAGGGATGAAACACTCAAATTTGTGGAGGTGACAGTAACTCTGCCTCAACGCGTCATTGTGTCACCGATTATTTTTCTAAAACAAACAAACTGCGCAACATGGAGTGTTTTATTCCTAGAGAGACATTACTAGTGATTTTCTTGCATTATTTTAGATTTATCCAACCAATTACATAACAAAAGTGTTCTTTAGGCGTTATTTAAGGGTTCCTTGTATAACTAAGGGTCTGAATACACTATATGGCCAAAAGTATGTGGACACCCGACCATGCTTTTTCCCCTAAACTGTCGCAACAAAGTCGGAAGCACACGCCTCTATAGAATGTCTTCCTTTTCCCTTCACTGGAACTAAGAGACCCGAACACTGTTCCAGCATGACGATGCACCTGTACACAAAGCGAGCTCCATGAAGACGTGGTGTGTTAAGTGTTAAGGTTGGAAGAAGGTGGAAGATCTGGAGTGTCCTGCACAGAACCCTGACCTCAACCCCACTGAACACCTTTGGGATGAACTGGAACTGGAGTCTCCTCGACATCCCAACATCAGCACCTGACCTCATCCTCACTAACGCTCTTGTAGCTGAACGATCACAAATCCCCACAGCCACGCCCCAAAATCTAGTGGAAAGCCTTCCCAGAAGAGAGAGTGGAGCGCGTTATAACAGTAAAGACGGAATCAATCTGGAACGAGACATTCAATAAGCACACGTGTGCGTGTGATGGCCAGGTGTCTACATACTTATGACCATATAGTGTACTTAAACTCCTTCACCAGGGATAATGTCTCTTCCCTCGCCTGAAGGCATCATCTGAATGTTTTCTGGGAGAACCGTCATAGCCTTGGATTTTGACATGGTGGTGTTTCAGCCCAGCAGCGGAACTTTAGTGTACTGGAGATCCACTTTGGATATCGCTGCTTGACGTGAAGAACTGTTCCATTCTAGTCCATTCAGTCTGCAGCAAGAAAACTAATCTGTTCTGTAAGATTTCTTCTATACATCTATACAGGATTTTTCTAGGCGGAAAACCGAGGTCCTGATTCTCTATGGTGATTAAAAATCCCAGGACCCTTATCGTAAAACAGTAGGGGTATAACCCCGGTGTCCTGGAGAAATCCCCCCATTGACCCTTCTCTATAATAATATAATATATTGGCCCCCTAATAATCCCCATCTCTGAACTGCCTACGTCACTCTCTCATCTCCTCAACACTAATACCCGCTGTGTGGAGGGTGTTCTGGCGCACTATGGCTGCCGTCACATCATCCACCAACCTCCACACAATGCAACGCGCTTTGAGTGACTAGAAAAGCGCTATATAAATGTAAGTGTAACTCCATCATTATACATATGTATAAATCCGGTACATGCGGTGTGGTGTGGTGTGGTGTTGTTGTGTTGTGTTCAGACTCCATTGCAGTGCACCTTCATGTCCTGCGGGTGGCGCTGAGGCGCGTCTGAATGAACAACAAGCAGAAAGAGACGAAGAAGAAGAAGAAGAAGAAATCCAAAATGGTGGCTGAGCGACGATAAAGCGAAAATTAAAGTTGTCTGGAAATTTCCGTCTCGAATTGAAAATGTTGCGTGAATAAAGCCGCGGTTTGGTTGTGTTTTAGTCTAGTTTAGTCGCTGGAGAGGTTAAAGGAGTCGGTCTGTGTGGCGACTCAACGCGGTTTGGGGTTTTATTTGGACATTTTTTGACGCCGTTTTCTTTTTGTGTGTGTGTTTGTGTTGAACCTGTTAAAGACTCATAACCGGTCTGGGAAAGCAGTGTATCGGTGACCGAGAGTAAAACCCGCAGCATGGAGGAGAAAAGGAGGAGCGGGAGGGGCAGGGAGAGGAGCAGCAGCAGCAGCAGCAGCAGCAGTAGCAGCAGTGGAAGTGAGTCGAGCAGCAGGCCTTCTTCCCCCGCCAGACCCGGATCCGGAGCGGCCAAAGCGGGCAGCAGCAGCAGCAGCGCCGCCGCCGGAGGAGGAGGAAGAGGTGGTGGAGGAAACGCCTTCGCCAACGACGGCAGCTTCATGGAGCTGTTCAAGAAGAAGATGGAGGAGGAGCGGCGGAGAAAGGAGCTGGAGGAGGCGGGCAACGGGCAGGCGACTGAGGACAAGAAGCCCGTTAGCGTGGCCAGCTTTGTAAGGGGGTTTATAGCAGTGTGTCTCACTTAGACACACACACACTCAAGAGCCAGATCAGATCAGATCAGATCACTGTGTCCTAGCTAGAGAAGGTCAGGAATCATCTAAAATCACGTGCACACCTTTTTTTTTTTTTTTTTTTTTTTAATCATGGCAGCTTTTCAGATGTTAAAATCTCGCTCAGTAGTGCTAGATGATGTGTAAGATGATCTCGTAGTTGAGTGTTGGAGACGGAAAGCTGTTAGAAAGCTTCCCTCCAGGTTCATCTCAGGCAGTGGTGATAGACCTGTTGAGCTTGATTTATGTGTGAGATGATGATGATGATGTTAAGCTCCATGAGCCCTGCTACCGTGAAGATGGTGTTATTGAGACGGTCTGTTGAGGGGCGGGTGATTGGCGCCTACTGTATGCTGCTTTGTCCTTGCTGTCCTGAGAGAAGGGCAGGCGTGTCCGGGTCGGCCCGTGTAACGGTTTCAGTCTTCTCCCCCCCAACCCAGGTGGGCAAGCGCAGAGGCGGCGCCAAGCTGGCACTCAAGACCGGAGTGGTGGCCAAGAAGCAGAAACACGACTCGGAGGTGAGTCTGAACCACCCGTTTTCCAAAATACACCAAGCAACCAACACCTTGCAGATATTTCAGTGTGGAGCTTTCCTTTAACATGACCTGATACCTTCAACAAATAACACCATCGTGTCATTTAGAGAGAGAGAGTGAGAGTGTGTGTGTGAGAGAGAGTGAGTGTGTGTGTGTGTGTGTGTGTGTGTCTAAGAGAGAGAGAGATTTGAATGTTAAAGCGCTTTGTGTTGGCGTAAGTGTGAGTTGAACTTCAGTAGGACCTGGAGCATGTCATGTACAGTCAGGTCGTTAAATAAATATTTGGACATTGACACGGTTGCGATTCAAAACAGACGCATTAGAGAGAGCGCAAATACCTCAGGCGTGGCCAAATCAACTATTTGGTACGTTCTTAAAAAGAAAGAAGGCACTGCTGAACTCAGGAACACCAAAAAGGCCCGGAAGATCATTGGTCCGGATGAAGAACATCTCCGGGAGGTAGGTGTGTGTGTCAAAGTCACCGATCAAGAGAAGACTTCACCAGAGGGTTTACCACAAGATGTGAACCTCCGATGGGATTGCAGTGGCGTACGGTATTTCTCACGAGACTTGAAGGCTGCGTCCGATTCTGTGGAACGAAAAGACGCCGAAACGTTCGGCGAATCTGGATTTACAAACGTCACGTTCGAGCTACGAACGTTACACACTTATTATATGATAAAACGTCTCATACACACACCGCCGCTCAAAAGTTTGTGGACACTCGACTGAAATGGTTCTCATGATCGTTAAAAACCTTTTGATCTGAAGGTGTGTGATTAAACGTGTGAAATCGGCGTCGTAGACACAAATATAACCGTGCCGACGTATTCGTTTATTCAATTAGAAAACTGACATTTTATTTACAAAATAAAGCTTTATTTAAACGGACGACTCGGAGGGAAATGTTTTCCGAAAAGCAGGAGATGAG
>JANDJT010000021.1:25959994-25974307 GCA_024331685.1 Stegophilus panzeri | reverse complement strand
AGAGAAGGGGGGAGAGAGAGAGCGAGAGAGAGAGAAGGTGGGGGGGGGAGAGAGAGAGAGAAGGGGGGATGAGAGAGAGCACGAGAGCGATTACCTGAGAAAGCGAGCTGCAAGTGCGGAGGCAGAGCAGCACCTGACATGAGACCCTTTAACAGATCTGAGGAGACAGACGGGGAGAGAGAGAGACAGACAGACAGACAGAGAGAGAGAGAGAGAGAGAGAGAGAGAGAGCAGGACGACAGGAAGCAGGTTTACAGAGCGTTTAAACAGGAAAAAAGAGGACACAGAAGGGAAGAGACATTTCAGCAGGGAAAACATGGAACATGAACACAGAAGAGTGAAGGAAGGAAAATGTACAGGAACACACACACACAGTACAGGGTTCAGCACGAGAGACGAGCAGAGACAGGACATGGACAATCGCATCATGCTGTCTCGCACAACGCGCCCCAAGTTTACACTCACGTGTGGATTAGTGTAGCTAAAAACAATCCTGTCCTCATTATTCAACTCCACACACACACACCTGAACTCTGAAACGTTCTCTTTAAAACTGTAACCAGGACAAGGGTCTTACCAGTCCCTGCTCATATCCGCTAACTAACTAGCGTAGCATGCTCTACAGATTAGATTGACCGTTCTCAGTAACGCAGGTGGAGTAAAGATCGGCGTAACTGATGGTGACGAGTGTTTTGTAGGCGTCACGTCACGTCCTGACGAACCCCCCGAACGCCGTTATTTTCAGTTACACTGCAGCGCTGGAATGCTAATAATGAAATTCAGGCACTTTTCCCCTCCAAACGTGTTCCTGTTCAACTTCCTGTTGAGTTTACACTACTCTGCAAATTCATATCGCTTGACAATACATAAAATACTTTTTATGCAAAATGAGCTCCACTGGGATTATTTTCCATCTTAAGCTCGTCGTGATCCGAGAGAGGGAAAGCTTTATAGTTAACAACTCCTGATCTCCAGCGATCGTCTGATACTCGGAGCTCTGAAACTAGCTTCTGACCCTGACCTGTGTGACAAAGCCTGCTGTGTAGTTTGGTGTGTGTGTGTGTGTGTGTGTGTGTGTGTGAGATGCTCACTGGGCTGTAGGCTGTATCCTGAGCTGCTCTGGTTAGCAGTGTTAGCTCCAGCGCTAGTTCCTGTCACAGTGGGCAGGTTGAGCAGGCTGGGGAAGGCGAAGGGCAGCGAGACAGGAGTGATCCCTCCCAGCATTCCGAAGTTCAGCGGCAGGTTCGGAGCGCCGGGACCCAGCAGGCTGGCACTGGACGATGACACCTGTGCACAGAGAAAACAATCAGGAACGGTGTAAACTCTCACATTACACAGCTTTCGCCTTGATTCACAACACACTCCGGTACCTGTGCTAGCTGAGGAGCCGTCGCTGAGGAAACAGTCAACATTGGCTTTGCCACCTGATTAGCCACACCTGCCGGCCTCTGCCGCGGCCCGTGATTGGCCGAGCCGGCTGAGGTGGTGGTGTGCTTGGTGATGGGGGTGGAAGTGCTCGTTAGGCTGCTGCTGTTCACCTGAGAGGGAGTCTTCTGCTGCCCCGCGGGAGTGCTGTAACCGGTGCCGACGCCCGAGAACCCCGCGTGGAAGCCTGCGGTTTTAGGAGAGTACTGATGCATGTTGGGTAACGTGGGCGCCCTGGAGAGGGCGGGTGAGGGGGAGCTGACCGGTGTCACACGCGGAGTAAGCTTGAGGATGGGCGAGTTGGAGCTGTGGGGCGATTTGGTGAGCGTGGCCTGCATGGGCGTGACGAACGTGGACTGCTGTTGGTGCTGATGCTGCTGCGGTTTGGGCTGCGACGGAGATGGAGACGGAGAGGAGGAGATTTTGGGCTGCGTTTTGGCGTTGAGGTGCGAAGAAGCAGAGGACGAGGAAGCGGATGAAGAAAACGAAGAGGAAGATATGGGCAGCGCTGTTGAGTGAGACTGAGACGACTGCGTCGTCGTGCCGCCCACGTTGATTCGACTGATGGTACTGCTATTATTGCCGGGTTTATGGAGGCTTTGGGGTGTGGCCATAGGAGAATTTAAGCTCTTGTGCGGCGGGATAAGGGGCGAGGCAGTGGGTGGCGGCCTCGGTTTAGGCGGAGACGTTGCGCTGGTCTTGTTGCTGTTGCCTGCAGCAGTCGTAGCGACGGGTCGCTGCAGCGCCGCCAGACCGTGTCTCTGCACCTGAGTCAAGCCGACCGCTCCGACCTTGGCTCCTCCCATTCCGTCGCTCCGGATGGAGGGAGAAACGGACACGGACGGAGGCCGAGAGATAGCCGGAGAGGGAGAAGAGCTAGAGGACGAGGTGGAGGAGACGAAAACGGGGCCAGCGGTGGCCGGGGAAGCGGACGCAGTGGTATTGATGGTGCTCTTTCTAGGAAGCACAGGGGTGGAGGAGCTGATTGAGGAGGCGGGGCCAAGCGTAGTGCCCGAGTTAACAGTCTTAACAGTCTCGGGGGAGGGCGGGCTGTTGGACTGGATTAACCCCTTGGCGGCGCTGCTGAGCAGAGCCAGAGCCTGCGAAATGGAGTCCAGAGACGGGGCTCCACCCAAATCCTCATCCAGAGAGTCCGACAGGCAGATGGGCTCAGAGGGGGAGGGGGGCCGCTGAGGGAGGGGCACCAGGTTAGAGGGCGTGGTAATGGGCGTAGTTGACTGCTGGAGCCAAACGCCATCCTGAGACTAGGGAGAGAAGGAGAAATAGGAGTTCATATAAAAGTTTTATAACTTTGCTAATACGAGGCTAATCACCTACCACGCTAGTGAATTTATAAACACTAATGATTACATTAGCTAGCACGTTTAGCTACCTGTTTAATAATCAGTGGAGCTTTCAGGACGAGAGATGTTGCTAAACTGTCATTAAAACCAGTGTTTCAGTCTAAACACTACAACCAGACCAAAAGTAAAGCTAGCAGTGCGGTCGGGGCGCTGATGTGTAGGGGCGCTTAGACCATCGCTCAAACATTAAACTTACTTTTGGTTTAGCTTTGGGAGTCTTCTTCACTCTGCAACACACACACACACACACACACACACACACACACACACACCCCATTTAGCAGACAAATACACATTTCTAATGTGTGAATCAGCAGCTCAATCTCAGTCTCAAATGATTTTTAAAAAAAATTCTATGTTAAAAAAAATACTATAAGTGTTAACACAATGTGGTCTCAGAGCTGAAGAATCCCAGAACGCTCTCACCAGAGCACATCAGCCTGAACATCAAGAAATGGATGAGAGTCAAAATGAGTGTGTAACTAAAACTAAGCATCATTTCCAACACGTCCTCGTTAAGGAGGACGCTGTCGTGAAGGTCCCCGTTAAGGAGGACGCTGTCGTGAAGGTCCCCGTTAAGGAGGACGCTGTCGTGAAGGGGGAGGTCCCCGTTAAGGAGGACGCTATGAAAGAGGTGGTCTTCTTTAAGGAGGATGCTATCATGAACGAGGTCGTCAGGGAGGTGGTCCTCATTAAGGAGGACGTTATCATAACGAGGTGGTCGTCAGGGAGGTGGTCCTCATTAAGGAGGACGTTATCATGAACGAGGTGGTCGTCAGGGAGGTGGTCCTCATTAAGGAGGACGTTATCATGAACGAGGTCTTCGTTAACGAGAACATTACCATGGAGGAGATCCTCCTTATGGAAAACGTTTATACATACACATCACCCACATTTAAAAGTTTAATCAAAGCTCCACAAAGCTCAGTGCTCCTCAAGAAGGTTTCTGGAACATTAGTTAGTGCTAGTCGTGTAAGAAGCTGGAGCTGAACTCTGCACACAAACTGCTCAGGTTTTTTTTTTTTTTTTATATTTTATAAACTACACTATCAGCACGTTTGAGGAAAATCTAAAATAGTCGACTCACGTGTTTCCTGTGAGGTGGCCGTGTGCCACGCGGCTCTCTTTAATCAACATCCTGTAAAACAACACACAACAGGAAGTGAGTGCGCTTCACTACACCTCACTCTCACAGCGGGGAGCTAAATATGCACAGATACACCCAATCTGAGACTGGATCAGACAGTGGTGGAGGAGCTATTAAAACACCACACACACACACACACACACACACACACACACACACACACACACACACTAACCTGGCCTGCATCCAGCCTTTGGGCCAGAGGGGTTTCACCTCAGTCTCCATAAAGGCTTTGAGGTAGTCTTCAGGAGAGGGAGAGGTCTGACCCTCAGCCTCATAACAGCCCAGCTTCGCTCGGACCAGATTACACAGCAGAGTCCTAACACACACACACACACACACACACACATTAGAAAGAGAATATTAGACGGAGAGAACACGAATCAGCGAAAGCTGAAGTTTTACCTGAGTTTATCGTCCCACACAAACTTCTTGCGGGGTCCCATCACCCGTTTCCCCGGCCTCTCCTCGTCCTCCTCCTCTGAGCCGTTCTTCTCGCCCTCCTCTGACTGCTGCCTGGAGTTCACACACACACACACACACACACACAAAATGTTAAAAGAACATTTTCTTTACCTCAAATGTAGTGGATCAGAAGCTGGAGTGACGAGGCTATCATATCATAAACTCATCTCGACATCAGACACCCACCACAGATATTTACAGAAAAGGTTTTGGGAAATCGCACACACTTCGTTTCTCTCTGCAAGACGTGCTTATAAAAAAATAAATGATAAAAAAAAGTTTTTACATCCATTGTGACAGCGAGCCGTACGAGAAGACCGCGATTGCTTTGGGGCGCGCTTACTTTGCCACTTTGGCCAGACAGTCCATGTTGTAGCGGGCGATCTGCTCGGGCATGGCGCTGCAGACGGCCAGCTTGAGTTTGAGCAGCGGGTTCCTCAGCCTGTCGTCCTGCACGTTCAGACTCAGCTTCTTCAGGCGCTTCAGCAGGGCCTCCTTATTACACGGCACAAAGGCCTCCAGGTGAGAGTACACGGCCGCGCGCACGTCAGCCGGCTGCTCCTGCACCTGCAGCTCGATGCTGCTCTCACACACACACACAGAGAGAGAGAGAGAAAATGACAAGGGGAGAGGAAGTTTAAATATATAATAATGATAACTAGACCTTGCTAATATCACTTTCTTGTTCCTGACTGGCTGACCGGTGTGGATTATTTAACATCACTGTCTGTGAACCGTGACTATATGTAGATTATTTTATATTCGCCATAACCCGTTGGCTTAGCGCGAACACCCGTCCTAGCCTTAGCGTCACACGGGTTTATGGGATCTGAAGTTTGTGCTGAACGGTATAGAAACCCATTCAGCCGCTCGTCAAATTCAGTGATCGAGTTATGGCGTCATGTTCGGCGACTGTTGCAACGGATCTTGCATTTGTGGCAATCTATTTGGGGAAAAAAAGAAAGAAAAAAAAAAACCCCCCGTTAGAAAGAATCTTTTCAAATCTTTACAAAAGAATCAGTTTTTCAAAATCTGATCAAAAGAATCTCTTCAAACCTGTTAAGATGACCGGTTTGAACCCGTTACCAGAGAGTCCGATCGAAATTACCTGTTCAAATATCGGTTATAAAAAAAAAAAAACTGCTGAAATGAATCTGTTCAAATCCATTAATCCGTCTGAATCGACAGAAAGAAATCTGTTCAAACGAATCTCTTCACACCTGTTAAAATAACCTGTTCTAATCTGTTCAAACCTTTACAAGAGAGTCTGTTGGAAATAATCGGTTTAAATAAATCTGTGATAAAATATGCTAAAATGAATTTCTTCGAATCCATTCAAAAGAATCTGTTCAAACCTTTACAAATGAATCCGTTGGAAACGAATCTGTTCGAATCCATTAAATGAACCTGTCAGGGCGAATGATGGGTTCGTGAGTCGGACATCACTAGCTGAACATGAACCGGTCGATCTGTGCACCTCTCTACGTGGTGGTGTCAGACGTGTAAGATCAGACCGGGCGTGTCTCAGGGGTACGACATGAAGAGTGAGAGCTGCATGAGAAAGAGATGGACGGGACGCGTGATGGGTGCGAGAGTCAGAACAGACACACACTCACTCCAGCAGGATGTTGTTCATGTCCAGTGTGAAGAACTTCTTCCTCCCCTCCATGTCAAACTGCCGAGACGCCTGTAACACACACACACACACACACACACACACACACACACACACACACAACCTTAAACACTAGCACAGATACACTTCTGGAGATCAGCTCTACTGAAACATACAGGATGTCTTAAATAATCCTGCCATTTCAATCAGCTGTGTGTGTGTGTGTGTGTGTGTGTGTGTGTGTGTGTGAGAGAGAGAGATGCTGTATCATACATCACCCACCTCATCACACTTCTTCCTCTACTGCACTCTGTCTCTTTCTGCCTCTCTCCTTTCCTCATCCTCCAGCTCTTTTCTCTCAGACTCCTCCTGCATCTCTCTCTCTCTCTCTCTCTCTACCTCCGCCACACTCGCCTCTCTAAACTTCATACTTTATTTACTCTCGCCTTCACAGTCTCTCAGTCCTCCTCACCAGTCCATCACTCAGTAAACAGATCAGATGGATTAGACAGAGAACGTGCTTTTACACAGTCACACGTATCTTCTCTAACGCTGCACTTTTGAACCTGGTTTAATTCTGACCTCGCTGTACAACGCTCCTTTTACCGCTTACGTGCTTTGAAACATGAGGAAATAAACAATATATAATATAAACAATAATAAACAAACAATATGAAACGATCTCATATAGAAAACATTTCATACCAGTTACATTACGTGTGTGTGTGTGTGTATATATATATAAAATAACATCTTTACACATCTGTTAGATCTTAAAAAAATATTGAAAAATAAACAAACATGTAAAAAAGGGTAAATATAGAGATGAATTATTTAATATATAGATAAATCTATGTAGATAAAAGGGAAAATACAAAATTTATTAAAACTGAAAATGTTGATAATGAATAAAAAACAAAAACAAAAACAACAAAATTAATGTCTTGAGAGACATGAATAAATGGTGTGTGTGTGTGTGTGTGTGTGTGTGTGTGTGCACGCACCACTCGCAGGTCCTCGATGCGTTTGGCGAGGGGGGCGGGAAGGCCGCTGGGCAGTGGAGGAGGGGGGATGAGACCGGTCCTCTGGACGCGTCCCATTGAGGCGGCTCCTGGTCCTCTTTGCACGGCGGCGTTACCGTTCTCGCCCTGACCCTCCAGGCCCGACAGCTCAGGAGGATCCAGCAGCGAGAAGTCCAGCTCGTCCATCAGGTCCTGCAGCATGTCATCGTTAGCCGGACCCAGCAGCGGAATGACGGCCGGGTCGTTGGTGAGGTCGGCGAGGTCATTACCAGGGGCAACGGAGTGCGAGTTGAGGACGGTGCGGTTGGCGTTCGGGGGCTTGAGACCCGTGGCGGTGCCGGTGGCAACGGCAGCGGTGGAAGTGGCAGCGGGGGCAGCAGCAGCGGCAGCAGGGTTCTTTTTCCTCATCTCCTCTTTCTCGCGCGCGAAGCGGCGGATCATGGCCGCCAGAGAGAGAGAGTCCTTCATCAGCTTCTTCCTCTTCTTCTTCTCAGGCCGGTTCAGAGCAGACACGCTGAGGGACGCAAACAAAACGGCAGAAAGTCCATATAAGGAAACGTTAAGGAGGGCAGGAGAATTAGGGACGTGGGTGTGGCTTTCAGACTCAAACCTCACCCCTGCTTTGACACTCGATTCTTTCTGGGTTTCTTCTCCTCCAAGGTACCGTCTTTTTTCTTTCTTCTCTTGATCGCTCGCTCCTCTCCGTCCTTCAGCTTCTGGAGGCAAAAAAATTGGACACAAACACACCTTAAAACAACAACAAACCAAAAAAAAAAAATACCTCAACACAACAAAACACAGACTGTCTAAAACTCAAAAACGAACGAATTCTTAAAAAAGTCGTTCTTTAACGAATCGTTGACAGAAATCCGTCTGGAACACGGCTCCCGCGGTCCTCGAGGCGGTGTGATCCGTACGAACCTTGAAGTGGTTTCCGCCCTTGCTCCCGTCCTCGTCCTCGCTCTCGGACGCAGGTCTGAACTGCAGCGTGCCCGTGTTGATGTAGAAGCCTCCCAGTTTGGTGGTGAGGGAGGCAGGAACCAGTTCGTCGTACTGAAACACACCAATCGCCATTTCAATATCACATCATTATTTTTGGACCTAAACGCGTCCAAACAACGATTGTTTACAAGCAAAGCTCTATAAATAAACTCTAACATCAGAGCACTAGGACTGAGAGAGAGAGAGAGAGACTCTCACAGCCTCGGAGTTGTCGATGAACGGATCCGTCTCGTCGTAGCCGTATCCGATGTCGATGAGGTCCTGCATCCGATCCTTCTTTTTCTTCTTCGCGGTGCCGCCCTGTCCGCGATACGACCAACGATTAGTCAGAGATTAGCATTAAAACCCTCGCTCTCTCGCAGAGCCGAGCGCAAACTGTTTATTCGTGATCGTAGTCGTGGTTACATTCCAACATGACTTAAAAATAAATAAATAAATACATCAAGAATTTTACAAAAAGACTTGAATTAAAATTTCTGATATAGGAAATTAACACACTTGTCATCCAATCAGAAGGAAGTATTTCTGAGGCCTTATTACGATAGGTGAGAAATACTGACGTATAATCACGTGCTTTAAAAAAATAAATAAATAAATAAATAAATTACTTTCGTTTTCTTCCTCTGTGTAAAAGAGCGACTTACATATTTACTCTCAAACTTCCTGGCCAGGGCTTCGACCTCTCGTCTCTCTCGGTCCTGATCGGCAAGCGGGTCGTTCGGGTCCAGAGCCGGCGCGAGTCCTTCAGGAGCTTTCCTCACCTGCGGAGATGAAAGAAAAGGGGGGAAAAAAAAAGGACGACTAAGAGGAGGATGGAGGGAAAGCTTTACACGTCTACTGAAGTCCCAACAGCCCCTTTCGCTCTAGTTAGGGGCACCTGAAGTAGTGCTACGAGCCGACGGAAGATAAAGCGGATCCTTGAACCCTTTCCTCTGATGAAGATCCTCCGATGCTGGACCTTAACATCGTTCGGCGTGACCCGGAGATCAGAAAACAGTGACGATGTCACGCCCAGAGAGCGCACGTTTAAAAAGGTAGAGAAGTAACATTTATTATCTGTCCGCGAGCACGTGCGATAGCTTTACTCCTCACTGTACGCGGGGTCACGTCACGTTAATAAACGTCAGCAAATCGGGATTGGTTTCGAGTTTGTCGTCCTAGTATTGGTGGACTTCATTGGTGGAGTGCTGCAGCAGCGCCCGTGTCACGTTCTCTCCACTCACGACCTTTTAAAGTGATTCTCTACATCAACACGATACATTGTTACCAAAATCTACCGAAAAATTGTAGAGCCAGTTTTAGACTCTCTAGCTCTTCTCCACCACCACCACCACGATTGAAGGAGTATCTTCTAGAAGAACGTCGTTCGTCGTCACTTCAGTACTGCTCCAGAGACACGTCGAATCGATTCAACGCTTTTCTGAAGCTTTACTAAGACGCTTCGACACCTTCTTTAATTTGTCCCCCGTCTGTATCCTGAAACTCAAGCTGGGTCAATACAGAGTCACGAAACTCCTTAAAACAACTGTTTAGTGGCGTCTCAGCGGGTACAACTCTGAGTGACTGATGTACGCTATACAGCCAAAAGTATGTGCACACCGTCCATCACACCCACACGTGCTTGTTGAACGTCCCGTTCCAGATTTATTCCCCTCTTTACTGTTATAATGCACTCCATTCTTCTGGGAAGGCTTTCCACTAGATTTTGGGGTGTGGCTGTGGGGATTTGTGATCATTCAGCTACAAGAGCGTTAGTGAGGAGGAGGTCAGGTGCTGATGTTTGGTGAGGAGACTCCAGTTCATCCCAAAAGTGTTCAGGTCAGGGATCTGTGCAGGACACTCGAGATCGTCCACCTTCACACACACACACACACACACACACACACCACGTCTTCATGAAGCTCGCTTTGTGTACAGGTGCATAGTCACGCTGGAACAGTGTTTGGGTTTCTTCTTCGTTCTGGTCGTGCTACAGGTAAGAGTGTGGTGATGACGCTCATGTGGGTGTGATTTTTGGGTGTCCACATACTTTTGGTCAAGTAGTGAACGAATTGTTCTTTTGAATTGAATATGCACGAGGACTGGAAGCTGGAGGGAAGTGATGTCAGGAGCTGAATGATTATTACAGATCACTTGGATTCACTTACATACATCATCATCATCATCATGAGCCTTCATGAAGGTAAAGTACCAAACAGGCCAGAGTACCACACACACACAGATCAGTGACATGATGTCTGAGCTGAAAGTGAGTGATGGAGTGCTGGGCCTCTGTGTGTGTGTGTGTGTGTGTGTGTGTGTGTGTGTGTGAGAGAGACAGAGAGAGACTTGCCTGATGGATCAGCTCGGTGTAGCTGAACTCCGTGGATCCTTTGTCACTGGGCTCGGACAGGGACAGACTGAGCCTCACAGTGGATTTGGACTCGGCGGGATCATCCCCGGAGCTCTTCCCGTTACTGAACAGCCCTCCGTCCCTCCCGTGGTGCTGGAGACCGCCCTCGCCCTCTTCCTCCCTCCGCCGCTTCTTGGACTCCGGCACCGGCGTAGAGGAGGTGTTATAGGAAGCCAGAGTCACGAAGGGCACTTTCCTCGGATCGGCCATTTGAGGAAAGAGAAAGAGGAGAAGAAGAAGAAGAAGAAGGGGGAAACTTGCCGAGAAGACTAGCTTTACGCTAGCTAAAGTAACTTAACCGCCGCACGAGCTAGCTAACATTTAGCAAAGGGGGGGGGGGGTCTTCAAAAAGAGCTAACGTTACGAGCTAGCCGGCCAAGTAAACATGTAGCTTAGCTTAGCTTAGCTTAGCTGACATGCTAGTTCGTAAAACAAACTCCAACCGACTAAAGAAATATTTCAGTATTCCTCCTCTTCCTCCTCCTCTTTCTCCGGGGTCCCTCTTTATCCCTCTTTATCCCTCTTTCTCTCTCTCTCTCTCTCTCAGATATCTGTGCAGAATCCGGAGTTGGAGATCTAGCTAAGGCGCTGGAGCCGCTGCTGCTGGAGCTCGAGCCTCTGTGGTGGGGGCCATTTTAAAATATCACTAAATGGATTTTTACTCCGCAGGGTCACTGAGCATGCGCAATGGAGCGAACCGGAAATGGAGTACAGGCGCGTGCCAATGGGAAGTCAGAGCGCTTCTTTTTTGAGGCCCCGCCCACACTCGCAAACTCGCGCGAAAACGAGGCGGTGCCGTGTGTGTGTGTGTGTGTGTGTGTGTGTGTTTTCCTTTTTTATTTTAAATGTACTTTATTGAGAATATTCCACAATATATATTACAGTTTGTCAGCAGTACATCCATTTGCAATTACACATGCACAAGTTTTATATAACATTAATAGGTCTTCAAACACACACACACTGCCGGTCAAAAGTTTGTGGACAGTCGACTGAAATGTTTCTCATTATCTTAAAAAGCTTTTGATCTGAAGGTGTGTGATTAAATGTTTGAAACCGGTGTTGTAGACAAAAATATAATCGTGCCGACGTATTCGTTTCTTTCATTAGAAAACATTTTATTTACAAAAAAAAAACATTTTTAAGCGGGGTGGGTCAAGAAGATTTCAACCTTCATTATTCAGAGTTTCAAGTATGTCCAAGGATATCTTTTTCCTTTGCTGTCTTCAGTTCTGAGACTTTTCAAATGATTGACAGTTTTGTTTGAATACAGCATCAGCAGGTATTTTACATGAGTTGATGATCATTTTACATTTTCTGTGCACCGTGAATGTAAAAAAAAAAAAAAAAGCATGTTATGGCACTGGGGGTGGGTGGTTTGGTGGGCACGGGGGTTTAGTGGTTAGCACGTTTGCCTCGTACATCCGGGGGCTGGGGGTTTGAATCCGCCCTGTGTGTGTGGAGTTTGCATGCTCTCCCCGTGCTTCAGGGGTTTCCTCCGGGTACTCCGGTTTCCTCCCTGGCATTTCCAAATTGTCCGTAGTGTGTGCATGTGCGTGTAATTGTGCCCTGTGATGGATTGGCACTCCGTTCAGGGTGTCCCCCGTGCCTCGTGCCCCGAGTCCCCTGAGATAGGCTCCAGAATCACAGTGAAGGTGGTAAAACCGTCACAGAAATTCTAATGGTTTCCACTACAAATACCATTACAGACTATCAGCAGCTAGCCATTAAAACTATTACCAAATGGTTTCCATTACGTAGTAGGGCGTATTAATAACGTATGACCTTAATGGTATCCACAAGACATAACATGCCACCAATAGAAGGCAACAAATAACCAGTAGGTTTAATTGGTTTCCATTAAAATCGATACAATTCCCATTATAAGCATTAACACCATTACTATGGTTATAATTCTATGAGGGCTTCTATTGTTTTGTTTTTTTTCAGCATGTATCTTAAATACAACAGTTAAGAAATAACAATATTAAAAATACAAACACAAATGTAATATCATTGTCACAGTCACAAATGGTATCTTTAATAAAAGGAAATATAAATAAACCAAGAGGATTTTGAAAGGCATTTACAGAACCTGGGTTCCTGATATCCTCTAGAACACACTCCGGAGTGTAGGAGTGATATAATACACACACATACACACACATATATATATCCAGCACTGGCTGAGCCAAGACCCCCCTCAGCTGAATGAAATGGGAGAAGATCAGTAAGAATAAAAAAAAACTAATGAAAGTAGACAAAGCTAATGGCAAAGATTGTCTAGGATGTCTTATTGGTTGGAAACAAAGCTCCAATTACTGCCTACTTTTTCTAGAAACCATATTGTATTGGGAATTTTGTTGGATGACAAAAAAAGGCTGAATTTTTTTTATTAATGTAATGTTGGTTCTGGTTAAATCCTTTATCAATAAATGTAAGTATATGAAGACAAAACCTTATTTCTCTGTATTTAAAAAAGATTTTGCTTGTAGCTATCTTCCATCATTCAAATGTATGAGGGGACTTTGTTGGTGAATGAAAAGACCCCTATTTTTTGTATATATATTTACTGTACTGCTTTATTTATTTATTTGTATTCATGAATGCCATAATAAACGTATATTTTGTATTATGTTCAATAAAAATAAATAAATCAAAATAAATATACTAACTGCAAAAGTACCCATACTCCAGTCCTATAGGTGGCAGTAATACGTCAAAGCCTCGACTCAAATAAACAAATGAAAGTGGACACAACTAATAGAAATATTCCAATATTCCAGTCCTGTAGGTGGCAGTAACACATCAGTCTCCGATCAAATAAACTAATAAAAGTAGACAAAAGTAATGAGACAGTGCCAATACGCCAGGCCTGCAGGTGGCAGTAACACATCAAAGCCGCGGATCTTATACGAAGAAGAAGAAAACCGGAAATAATTGAAGTGAGGCTTCTTGGTTTTGAATGTTATGAAATATTGAATTTTAATTAGTTTTAATTAATTAATTCAATTGATATTGTTGTAAAATATCAGTAATTATTTGAAACCTCAATCTCATTGCTTTTATCGCGATTTTTCCACGAACAAACACAGTAACACTCCGTGTTGTTGTTGTTGTTTACAGCGGACAGGAACATGGACATCCGCTTCACCAAAGGGAAGTCTTTAGTGCTGGAGCGCTCTCTGTCTCGGCCCAGGACGGAAGTGAGTCTGAGCGCCTTCGCGCTGCTCTTCTCGGAGATAGTGCAGTACTGCCAGAGCCGCGTGTACTCTGTGTCCGAGCTGCAGGGCCGCCTGGCGGACATGGGCCGGGGAGTGGGAGCGTCCCTGCTCGATCTGCTGGTGCTGCGGGAGAAGAACGGCAAGAGGGAGACCAAAGTGCTGAACATCCTCCTCTTCATCAAGGCACAGCTTCTGTTTAAATTTTTTTTATTTTATTTTATTTTTTTATCACACACTACATCACTGCCTGCATCACAAAAAATTTGAATATCGTGGAAAAATATTTTTTTTCCCATAATTTAATTCAAAAAGTGGAACTTTTAATATATTCTAGATTCATTACACATAAAGTGAAATATTTCGAGCCGTTTCTTGTTTTAATCTCCATGATTACGGTTTACAGCTCACGGAAATCAAAAATCCAGTATCTCAAAATATTCAAATAAAGAATTTATAATACAGAAATATCGACCTGAGACGACTCTAATCAGATAATTCATTGAAAACACATGCGAAGGTTTCCTGAGGCTTCAATCTCTCAGTCTGGTTCAGTACACAACCACAATCACGGGGAAGATGGAAGTAAATGTTGCATTTCATTTGGAAATCAAGGTTCCAGAGTCTGGAGGAAGAGTGGAGAGGAACAGAATCCAAGCT
>JANDJT010000021.1:25931822-25945775 GCA_024331685.1 Stegophilus panzeri | reverse complement strand
TGAGTGAGGCTGGTATTGAGTGAGGGAGGGAATGAAGCAGTGAGTGATTGAGCGAGGCATGCAGTGAGCGAGGCAGGCAGTGAGTGAGGCTGGTATTGAGTAAGGGAGGGAATGAGGCAGTGAATAATTTAGTGAGGCAGGCAGTGAGTGAGGCTGAGCGCGACTGAGGCAGTGCGTGATCGAGTGAGGCAGGCAGTGAGTGAGGCTGGTATTGAGTGAGGGAGGGAATGAAGCAGTGAGTGATTGAGCGAGGCATGCAGTGAGCGAGGCAGGAAGTGAGGCAGAGAGAGAATGAGGCAGGGGATCACACTCGTTAGTTGTGACATCACCACCTGTCCACTGATGGTTACACATGCACAGATTAATGAAAGCATGTGTTGTGTTTTTGTATGTGTGTGTTTCCATAGCAACAAGCTCATGAGGCTCCTCATGTGTCAGACCTGCACATGTTCATCGCTCAGTGCATGGACACGCCCACCTCGGGAAAGTTCCAGAGCCCAGATCCCCCAGAGTCCTGCTCACTGTTCTGCTGCTTTAACTAGACAGGGAAGAGTGTGTGTGTGTGTGTGTGTGTGTGTGTGGTGTTTTACTTCCTGTTTGTAAATATTTGGCTGCCGTTCTTATAGAAGTGCATTCACAGCTAATGTTTGGCATCTCCGGTCTCTGGGTCGACGTGGGTGGAGCTTAAGTTCATCAGCCAATCACAGACCTGATCATATGACATGAGCACAATAGTCGACCTCACATCAGCTAGCTTATTTGTTTGTAAATATTCGGCTGTCCTTCTTATAAAACGTAACCCCCGGTTACTGATTAGCGTGCTAGCCGCCCTGTTCACACAGTAAATATTAGCTAGGGCTGGAGAGATAACCTCAACCTAAACTAAGCTAGATTAGTGTTGTGTTTAGACAGCTGGCTAGTTTAGCTAATGATGCCTGACTGTTATATTGTGGAATGATTATCGGTGTTTTATGCTAAGCAGTACAGATCAAACACCTCGCCCCACTGTCTGTGGTGTTTGTGAATCTGGAAGACAGCCGTCTGTGGTAGTTCTGAGGCCGGTGATGTTCCTCAGTATGGTGGGAACGTGTAGACGTTTGGTCGGCCGTTGACGCTAAACAGTTAAACGTTTTGAGTCATGCGGTGTTTTTTTCCTCTCAGTAATTCACCGAGGAAAATGTTGACCTTCCTGACACATTTATTCTGTTTTCTGTGTCACTCTGATGACCAAAAAAAACTCATCAGAAGCTAAATCGCAGTCTTACAGCTGGCTCGTGTTCGGTGTCCATACGTACCCACTTCCCAGCTGCCTAGAAAGTTCTACTTGAAAATGCAAATTAAGCTCCACCCCCTTTTGACTCCGAGACTATATAGAGTCACTGTATAAAAATTGTATTGTTTTGTGGCACAACGTTAGCGCTCGTATACACTTCACACCCACACTCGTACCTTTTAGCAACATGTCGTGATGTTCATTTTGTCTTTTTTTTTTTTTTTTTTTTTTTTTTAACATTTTATTCTTGTTAATTTATGGACGGTAATGTGCTGAGCACTAATCGCTCAATGATTTCATTCATGATGTTTTATTGCGTTTAAGTTATTTATTGAACCGTACGTGTTCCAGGCACGTAACTGGATACGGACACGTTATTCAGAACGAAACGGACGATGTGGTTTTAATCAGATACGGACGCGGATGTCAATAGGAGGGGCGTTCGAGGTGTGCGTCGGGACTGGGATCCTGCGTGGGGATGCTCGCCGGAACAAACACAGCCCACGTTCGTTAACTGCGTTAAGCGTGAACCCGTGCGACTTGTTTTACAGCGTTCGTGCTTTCTTCATCCTTAGTAACTGCCTGGTCAGAGTCGCTGTGGTTTAAGATGGGAGACACGTTTGTTTATATTTTGGGAAGTAAATGCGCAAAAAAAAAAAATTTCACAAGCAGGTTTAAAGAAAACTTTGTAGGTGGGATTAAAAACAAAAAAAAACAAAACAAAACAGCCTCGCCCGTATCTCTGTTTGAGACCGATTATGAACTGGAGTGATGTAGCTGAGGATGAGGAACTGTCAGAGCCAGAATTCACACACCATGCTGACACTGCTGACATTTATACATCCAGGTTTCACATTGAATTAAATAATAAAAAAAAATTTTAACAGATTTAGGCCACGCCTACTTCAGGTTTCGATACGGATACAGATAGTAGCATTGTATTATATTTAATGGTCTGTGGTCAGCACATGATTCTTCACACACACATATCCAATTCTGACCATCACACAGAAATCTCCGGTAGCCTTATTCACAGCTGGCTCACCTCTCTGTTCATTCCTGTCTTTCATTTCATCCCTGTGGTGTGTGTGTGTGTGTGTGTGTGTGTGTGTGTGTGTGTGTGTGTGTGTGTGTGTGAGAGAGAGAGAAAAAAGAGCGTAGCCCGCAGCTTCACCAAGGCATCAATATTTATATGCGAGAACCGAGAGTGTGTTTAATGGAGCCGCAGTCGGAGTCTGGCTCCGCTGGCCTTTTCATCCACGCCGTCCCTGCCGTGAGGGAGAAAGAGGGAGAAAGACAGGGAGTGACTCTGACCAGGGGAGGTTATTATCCACGGGGCCATTCTCTCCCCCTTCTTTCTTACTTTCTTTCTTTCTCATTTCTGCTCTGTCTCTCTCTCTCTCTCGCATCCAAGTCAGAGTGCGCTTGAGCTTCTCCGATGCTGCAGAGAGTGGACTCGGAGGCCTTAAAGATTTCGAGTGCGTCAGCTTGGCGTAATATACTGGATTCAATTCAAAAAGCACATTAAGGGAGATTAATGAAAAGGACGTGTTGTGTGAAGGAGCGGCTCTCTCCGTGCAGGGTTTAGACGTTTCTCCTCACCCGAATACGTCCCACTCGACTCGTCGGCTAATGATCCGATGCTTCGGATCAGTAAACAAGCGACCTTTTCAAACGAGACCAAGCTGAAAAGTGTGTGGTGTTCCTCAGAAGTTTGTGTCTTTTTATTTATTTATTTTTTTTATAAAGTTTTGCAACACATAAGGAACGATGATCGCCGCTGCACGTCTAAATCACGTTTCAGGAAACGGAGGACTGCGTCTGTATTAAACATGCGAATCAACTTTATCGTCCTTTGAATCCGTTCTAACATACAGCTCAAGCCTTTAATTTCAGGCCACGCCCCTTAACCTGAATCCCATCCTATGCCGCTGTGACCGTTTTATTTGTTTGTTTTTGTTTTGCTTTTAAAGCTCTGTGGTGTCCTTTTCTTCATGTTTATCGATCGCAGCCTGACGTACGATGACTCGGGTGTTTAGCGTTTTAGACGTCCAGTTTGCACGATGCGGAACTGTCCGCTTTCGGCTTTATTTCTCAGCTATTTCTCTCGTGAGCCCTGAGTAGTTTCAGATGTACGCCACTTATCGTGAAGCCATTTTTATTTCAAGTCAAACAGTATGTAAATAGATTCCTGCTGTCGAGCGGGTTACTTCACAAACATGGCCGCCACCTGCCAGTCATTTCACAGCACACGCTTGACCGTGTTCGCACTGAGCTCCTGAGCAGTACCTGAAATGAACTGGATGTACATTCATGCTCTATGTTTATGTTCTATGCTACTTGGCAACAACTAGCCACTAGGTGTGGGATCTGCAAGTGGTGTGGTGCTTGGCCCCCGCAGATCGCCTCTTGTGGCTATATTAACATATGACACAGTTTTGTCAAATTGCAAGCTTTTAGGTTGGATAAAAAAAACCCATCCATTCATTCAGACGTGTCCAAACTAGTGGGGGGACGGACGATTAAATAACATTAACTGTAGTTGAAGTTAACCATTTCCCTCTCACATTGTGTGATCAGATGTACTGTGTAACGAGCGTCATAACACTGCAGCTACGTCTTCATCTCGCAGATCTCCAGCCCTGCTTTATTTCCCCTCTGTTTTGAAGTGTAAATTCCAGGCGCAGGTACAACAGGGTTTTTTGTTTTTTTTTTTTTTCCTGAGGGATGACGAGCCGTCTGGGGCTCTCGAGGCGAGCACACGTCTGTATCTGCACGCGGAAGAAGGGAGATGAAAGGAGGAAGGGAAAGTCGGAAAAACAAAGGCTAGCATGGAGGGCGACATGATACCCAAACCACACTTCTCAGGTCTTCTAGCTGATATTCCGGAGGCGGATCTATTTCAGAAAAGGTTTTCCAGTTTAGTCCCTTGTTATTATCCCCGTTCCTGAAACTGAAATGATTTGCGTAGCCCGTGTGGGAGTCATTGAGACGCTCTTAAAAAGGGATCTTCTTCTCTCTTTAGAATGGAATTCTCGCTCAAGCCAGCATCTGATTTTGTTTTATGTCATTTATTCGGATTTATGTTTAAGTGTATTGAATTATCTCTCTCCTTCTGTGTGCTTTAATTCCTTTCCACATTTTATGATGAGAAGTTTGAAAAGAACGATGAATCGGTTTGAGGTGTTCACGCTAAACCGTCGCTCTCGATGCTCGGATCCGTTACGTCGACTCTTGTGTTTTATGTCTTTTAAAAATAAAATTAAAAAAATGTAAAAAAATAAACCTCGTGTCTTCTTTGTGCTGTTAAGGAGAGCGGACCAGACACGCTGCCGAGTCAGAGTAATTCACATTAGCAGAGGACGGGTGTTTAGCATCGGATTAATTCTTTTGTTTTGTCCTTGGTTTTTTTTTTGTTTTTTTTGAAAAAGAGAGATAATCCCTAAGCAAGGGGGCGATTAAACACAACACAGCTGCACAGGAAGTCGTTCAGACGGAAGTGTTAATTGCCAATGCGATGCTTTGTGTCTCTGGCTGCTCTGAAAGCCACCAATTTGGACGGCTCCTGATGTTTGGACGAGGAGTGTATAGGAGCAGACGCAGTGCGTTAGAGGGAGCGCTGAATCCCGGATAATCGATATACCGCCTGAGGAGGGAAGAGGGAAGGGCTGGAGGAAATGGATCTAATAAAAAAACTAAATGTATGTCTGCTGGGTAAACAATGCCAACAGTATTCGTTTATACGCCGCGGCGAGTTCATTAAGTGACCGCTAAGTCATCTCTTTCACATTCTCTCCTAATTACAAATGGGGTTTTTTGTAAAGTTCTTAGCAAGGGATTTACTAAGATAACTGCATCAATCCTGCGATTCGGTGACATCATCAAATTTTTGCGTTTTTCTTTTGTGTTGCATTTACTGCAGCCTCTTACATTCGTACATTCTAAATTGTTGTTGTAAGTGCTTGTGCAATGCGTCTGATCGATTTTTCCCCCTCTTTGCTCAGCTTCAGAATGGCTCGCTTTTCTCCTATAGTCAGCTCTCTGGTCTTCATGTTGGTTTATCCTTTTTCACAACAAATGCAGTCTTCACAGTTGAAACCTAGGCTGGTTTTGGTCAGACCAAGAGAAGACATTCAGAGCTGTTAATTCTTTAAACAATCAGTTTGACAGGGCACACCTGGGCAGCAAGAAACACCTGTCAGTCACATGTTCGGTGGGTTCAAACAAAACATGCCGTGTTCTAAGTTGTGTAATACGTCTAGATGTAAACATGAAGAAACGAAAGCTGAAATTCTGATCTGTCGTCTCATGTTCGTCTTTTGATCTCAAAACCGAATGTCTTCAGTGTTTAGCGAAAATATTAGAATTGGCCTTGCCGTTCCAGTACTTTCGGAGGGGACTGTAATAACGCTATCGCAGGTCTGAGTGTTGATAATGATTAGATACTGAAATCCTACACTAACCGAGGAATCTGTAATTATGTCAAATATTCGTATTCAATTCTTCCAATAATCATGCCACAATTCCTGATAATACTATTGAGTGTAAAAGTTTGTGCCCCCTACAGAAACCCCCCCCCCAAACGTGCACAAAATGAAAATAGCGTGCTAGGTTTTACAGATGTACTATTACAGATTATAGATCTATTATTATGACGAGTAACAAAAACGGCCACGTAGTCCAAGTTAATATATTAAACAGTCAAAAAAAATCTCACAATTTAAATGTTCATATAAAATTTCATTTTCGTTTTTGTTCTCAGAAACCATAGGGGACTCAACTGCACTCAACTGCCAGCAGACAGTCACTGACAGTACCAGTGTTACAACTAGTCTAATAACCCTCGTGGTGTAAAATAGGCCCTGTATACATAGAACCTTTCATTTAAGGCTGTTTTTAGAAACGTATCAGATTTAAATCCCCTCCAAACTTTCCTGATTTGAATCGCTCCCATTAAATTCTGCTCCTCCAGAAATCCAACATGGCCGACAGTGACGGACGTATCACGCGACATACGGGTGACCTTTCCACGCCGAAAGATTTCATCTACAAAAAAAACTGTAACGAACGTTATTAGAATTTTTTACAACAATGAGACATGCGGTGTAACTTCAGTGCCAAACTGTGTTTTTAAAAAATAGATTTAAAATGTAAATATGCTATCATTTTCTAATTTGTTCTGCAAAAAAATAATGACGTGATGTTTTAGATTTAAAATGTTAGCGAATAACTTTACACGTTGCACATAGCAGTGATATCACATCACTTTTTAATATCACTGATTTCTGACAGACAGACAGACAGACAGACAGACAGACAGACAGAACTATATTCTCATTGTACAGTACAGTTACTCAGCAATAAAATGCAGTTTAGCATCTACCAGAAGTAGTAGCATTGTGAACCAAATGCAGGTTGAATGTGTAAATATACTATATATACAGTAAATAAATAAATAAATAAATAGATAAGAAGGCAGTAGATGGCCAGTGAATATGTGCAGTAGCTACTGAGTAGATAACGGTATGAATGTTATAACTGATATAATAGAAAAACTGTAATAGGTATCATATATATGTGTGTGTGTGTGTGTATATGTATGTATGTATGTATGTATGTATGTGTGTGTGTATATATATATATATAATGTGCAAGTATTACACATAAATAAATGTAAGAGATCTTTACATTGAATATACAACAGTAACCCGATTATCCATGGGTTATATACAATGGATATACAGATAATATACAGATATATAAGTATATAAAGGTATCCTAGGATATATAAACATATATCACCAATCATGTACACATGAACGTGCGTGTGAAGATGAATAGATGGAAGTGTGCTTTTTATATGGTGGGGGGGGGGGTGACTAAAAAAAAAAAAAAGGAAGGAAAGAATGAGGGATGATCCGGTCAGAAAATTCACTATAGTGACAGG
Source organism: Stegophilus panzeri (assembly GCA_024331685.1). NCBI lineage: Eukaryota > Metazoa > Chordata > Actinopteri > Siluriformes > Trichomycteridae > Stegophilus > Stegophilus panzeri. Next base: position 25,938,555 of record JANDJT010000021.1, on the reverse strand, counting down.
ACAGCGGTGTGTCCGATACCCTCGACTCTGTCATATATTATTCACTCAACAATAGAGCCAGGACACAGGAAGCACTTACCATATCACCCCAGAGAGAGAGAGAGAGAGAGAGAGTGAGAGAGAGAGAGAGTGTGTGTGTGTGTGTGTGTGTGTGTGTATATCAGGTCTGTTGAGAGTCTGGCCCCAGGGGAGAAGCGAACCCCACGAGCACTGGAGCGTCAGGAAGCCTGTCTCTGTGTTATGCTTTTAAAAGCGCCTCATCACCTGTCAGTCTGTCGTCCCCGAGCCTGCATGTTTAATCCAAAGTGGCCTTTTTGCACTAATCCACCACTCTTTACTGATGAAAGAGCGATCTTACTGAATCACATAAAAGCCTTAAGAGGAGCTGTTCTCTCTGCCGCTGTGTGGAAAACTGGACTCTTTTGGCTTGATGAAAGGAAAAGGAGCTTTATCTCTGTCAGGGTTTATTTATTTATTTATTTATTTATTTATAAAGAAAGAAAGGAGCTGCATTAAAGCTGATGGCCCGGGAACATTAGCATGTAAAAGACCGTCTTGACCAGACCGAAATTCCAGCTGTGAAAATCATTCACTGTACAGAACAAAATACGTTGAGTAAATCCAGTGGAGGAAATCGGAGATGATAACGTTATCGGCGCGTACGGCGTGTCCACAGAAAACACACCACGTCACTACACACTGTGTGTTATTTTCCTACGTGAGGACGCCTCTGAAGTAGATCCGGCCCGGCTTTAAATCAGTGCTCCTCGTGCTGATATGGAACAGCGATCATAAACTAGGTCTATACTTCACTATCCTAAACTAAATAAAAACAAGTGAAAAATGAACGACATGAAAATGTTTATAAGCAGCAGGGCTTGGAAATGTTAAAAGTGCCAAGATCGGGAGTGGTAACGTAGCCATGGTAACGACGACCACCTCAGCATAGAGTATGGGAGGATTTTAATAAAATGTAACACATGTAAACGTCATCACTGATAGTCTAACGTTGTCCTTCAGACACGTCATTCGTCCTAAAGGAACTTCCGTCCGTCCATTTTCTCTACCGCTTATCCTACACAGGGTCGTGGGGCGCCGGAGCCTATCGCAGGGGACGTTCTGGATGAGGTGCCAACCCGTCACAGGGAACAATCACACACTACAGCACATGTCTTTGGACTGGGGGGAGGAAACTGGAATACCCCCCCGAAGCACATGCAAGCTCTTCACACACGCAGGGCGGAGGTGGGAATCGAACCCCCAAACCCAGAGGTGCGAGACAAACATGCGCACTTAGGAGCCCTAAACATGTTGAAATTCTCACAGATGTACTGTATAGCATAGAACTGGTTTCTGAACTCCAACCAAATTATGTGAAGTTAAAAATACTGAATAAGTTCAATTTAGTTGAATTTATGTAATATTTCCCATTCTGACACGATAGTGTTTATATGGAGATAAATGCTTAAAATAAGCTAACCAACTGATAATTTCAGGCTTGAAAAATATACAATATATAATATTAAAAATATAGATAGGATTAAAATACATTAGCAATAATAATAACACCACCAATAATAAACTTTATTTTACAGAGTGCCTTTAAGAGCAGCTTCTCAAGGCGCTGTACACAAAATAAGCAGTATACAGGAATTTTTTTTTTTTTTAAAAATAAATAAATAAATAATACTAATAATCATAAAAATAAAAGTAAACATCAGCAAGCAAATGCTAGTTTAAAATCGTATGTCTTGAGTTGAGCTTTAAATATGTCAAAGGTCTGATCTTCCCTAAGTTCGACAATAATAACAATAACAATAATAATAATAATAAAAATAATAATAATAGTTTGCCTATATTTAAGATTTTTTCACTTGCTAAGATCTCGTTATTCGCATTGAAGAGACACTGAGAGCTGATCCTGCAAGTCTGCAGAACTTTCCAGAGAATCTTGTCTGTACTCGACTGAAAAGCACTATCTTTTTTATTTTGACCGTGTCTCTCTGGCAGTTGCTGGGATTTGAATCATAACCTCATGACCTTTCGATCGTTACCGATACGTCACACTGCTCAAACCCGAACCCAGCTCAGAGAGCTGATATTTACCGTCTTGGACCGCTTCTCGCTGTTAGCATGGATTAGCCCGTAGCTCTCTGCATGCACCTCTGTAATTTTCCTAATGTGAAATATGCTAATCAGGTGCTGTTCTGGCACGTTCTGGTCTCCCGGGAAACCACGCTCCCTCAGAGGCAACCCGGTTAGCACGAGCGCTAACCTGCAAGGCGTATGCTTTCTTTTCACATCATCGCCCACAGTTTGCATCTGCTCCGGCTCGAACCGCGTCCATTATTTATGTGCAGGCCTGAAATCCAGTGGTTTATGAACTGCGCTGGGTGTGCCTGCATACTTCCGTCTAATCACACACACACACACACAGTTCCTTTGTGCATTTGTACTAACAAGTGGAATCGAGTATGTGCAGCACGCGCGCGCGTGTGTGTGTGTGTGTGTGTGTGTGTGTTCAGCGTGAGTTGTAGGACTTGCAATTGCAAGAGCGTGTCTTGTGCAGGTGTTTTTTGAGATACCTGAGATGCTTCTGTGTTTGACACGGTGTGTGTGGGTGTGTGTGTGTGTGAGTTCATCCTCAGGAGCAGTCTGAGTGCCAAGGCTGGGCTTGACAGTGTATTTGTGTGTGTATTGATAGAGGCTGTACTGTTGTGTGTCTGTGCTGGTCTCTGTCAGCGTTTGACCGTGTGCCAGCTCCTTTGTGTGGTGTTGCCCAGCTGCAGAGTCAGGCGCGACTCCTCGATCACACACAAACACGCCGACTCTAATAGCGAAGGGAAGGGAAGGGAAGGGAAGTGAGTGGCGGCTCGGCTGCCCTGCCCCTTCCTGCGTTTCCAGTATGCCGCTCCTCTGCTACCGGTACACTTCCTCCCTTTGTGTGGGCGGCTGAGCAGAGCCAACACCTCCGTCCCGGCGGCCTCTGAAATGCCAGCCTTGGCTTGCGCTCGGTCTGTTTGTCCTGTTGATGGGGTGAGATCATGGCCACTGTTGTGCTGGAGAAAATGGACGAGAGCATGAAGAGGAGGAGGAAGGGAGCAACAGGACTCGGAGCGAGTAGAATGTTCTGGTTGTTGGAGGAGCGATTAAGGGCGTGTCCCGAATGCTAGGGTCAAGCAGCGTTGCCAGCTCCTTTCAGGGGAAAGTTGCGAATGTGTACTCAAAAGGATGCTAGAAATCTCCATACGATGTCACAGAGCAATTTGCATGCTCATTGAACAGTCACAGTCATTTGCACATCAAAACATTAGAACGAAGATTTTCTGAAGACGCTTTTTGTGTCTGAAGGAAAACCGTTTTGGATGGAATAACTCACTTTTATCACTGTAAATAGACAGTCTAAAATGAAGAGTGCTCAAGAGGAACAAACAATAGTGATTCATTAGGAGAAATGGTGATCAGTGATTAGTTGTTGAGAACAATGGTGAGTAGTTATTGGTCATTGGGAACAATGGTGATCAGTGATTGGTCATTGGGAACAATGGTGATCAGTGATTGGTCATTGGGAACAATGGTGATCAGTGATTGGTTGTTGAGAACAATGGTGATCAGTGATTGGTCATTGGGAACAATGGTGATCAGTGATTGGGAACAAAGGTGAACCAGACGAAAAATGGAGGAAACTTCTAATTATTTAAAACATCATTTGCTGTTTTTGTCCTAAATGCATTATAAGAGTTTTCGGTTTTCATTAGTGGTGTCAGTTTTGCTTACAATTCCAGATAGAATTCCAGACAGTAGTCTATTAGCCCTGTTGCTAATGATAACTGTAATGCTAACTATACAGTATATTTCTAGACACGTTAAATGGGTTTCAATTGTTCATTACATTACTTACAAACATGCCTTAAATAAATGTTGCCTAAAAACTTACTAAGACGTGCTGTGACCTCCTCCTCCTAACCTCCTAACATTGTGGAGTAATAGTTTTTGCCCCACTCCTTGTTCTAATCTAGAGCGTGTGTGGGCTGAGGGCGTGTGCTAGTGTGTCAGACCAGTGTGTAGAGAACAGAAGTGTGTTTTGCACATAGTAATAATGCATCAGCGTCGCAATATTCGTCCGAATTAGACGGTAATGATATCAGACCGAGAGGAACGTTGGACAGGTGGTGAGCTTGAGAGAACCTATTTTGTGTGAGACCGAAGAGGACAAATCTAAGCCAGCACAAAAGACTGGCTCCTCCAGACAGGCGAGCAGACACAGGGAGGGAAAGAGGGAGGGGATAATGAGAGAGAGAGAGAGGGATAGAGAGAGAGAGAGAGAGAGAGAGACATATGCCAAAACCCACCCTGACTTCTGCCTCTAAAGTGCCAGTCAGACAGAGAGAGAAAGCGATGTTAGATAAAAAGAGACCAAAAAAAAGCACACCAGAAGACAAAAGGCTCACATGTAACACCGCTAAGGATCAGCAGAGCCAGAGTGCTCCATTTTAACATTTCATTTAAAACACACGTTCGTTATTAAGTTTTTAAATCCAGTGCTTAAATACACAGACAAGGGGATTTTAGGACTACGTACTATATTGGTTCAACTCTTTTGAACAATGAACAATATTTGTCCAACACTTTAATAAATAAAACACTTTAAATCATTTTTCCTCTCATACCACAGCAACAGAGTGCTGCAGGAATGAGTTAGCATTTTAGCACTTCCAGTTCCATCGCCCCGAAAACAATGGGGTTTTTGAATGGGTTTTTGGTCAAATGCCTGAAATAAGGTCTGTGGAGAACAGAAGCTCAAGATATGTTCACGTTTTATTCTACGACGCGAAATACATCAGTTATAACCCACTCACTCGTGATTTTGTTAAGCTTTTACGCGTCTTACAGGACATGAAAGGTAATATCTGAAAAAGCATAATAGGGGCACTTTAATTTGGAATGTTATGGATGGGTTTTATGTGTATGGTGTGTGTGTGTGTGTGTCTGTGTGTGTGTGTGCGCGCACTTACAGTTCATCAGTATGTATGAATGCTGATGTAAATGCGTTTTCCCACTGAAGTGCTACATCTGGTTGGAACCATTTTAAGGTGTTAGCTGCCATTCATTAGTCACGATAACTAGAACAGCCGAAAATGAATGCAGTGAAGTTAACGATGATAAAACACGAGCCCGCTCACCACGTCTCCTCTCCTACGGCGAGGGGATGATGTTGCAGCTGTCGGCCTGGTGGCCTCGCCCTCGCGAGCGACACGGTGGCAGCGGCCAATCTTGAAATAAACCACCCCAACTTGGACATCAGATTCCATCTATGAGAGGCTTATTTCAACTAGACAATTAATGTCTAAATCAACATTATAATGTAATATTTTCAGTATTCACTATATAGTTCATATTCACTTCAGTATTATACACGATATAGCCAATAGTATGTGGATACCTGACCGTCACACCCATATGTGATTCTTCCCCAAACTGTTGCCACAAAGTTGGAAGCACAAAATGGCCGTCTTTCTCCATCACCTCCATTCACATTCACACCTTCACTGGGGCACAATGGATCCAATCACTGGCTGCAAACAAACAAACCAACAACAACAACAAAAAACCTAATTCATCCATCTGTTTTCTTTGCACATCTTTTATTGGTTCCATATATGTATATAAAAAACTGTTCAGAAATTCAGTCTAACAAAGTAAATCCACCATGAGTCAGCTGAAAACGACAGACAGACAGACAGACAGACAGAAAAAGTGAAAAGGGCGGGAACTGGGCATGGCGCGTGAAAAGACTTGGAACTTTCGAATGTGGGAGGGGCGTTAAAAAAAACTCGCGCGCGGAGGAGGAGAGGGCGGGGCTGGCCTGCGTACCCTCGCCTGGCATGTGTAATGATCTCATCCGTCATTTGAATAAAAATCTCGAGCGCGCTGATTGGCTGGATAATAAAACATACTACATGTACTTCATACTAGATACTAGATAGATAAATAGTATGTCCAATATGACCAGAATTCCATTATATACATATATAATACCTACTAAATAGTATATAATCATATCTACTATTGTTAGCGCATTCTATTCAGTATATAGTATACTTTCTTTTTTTTTTTTTTTTTAGCTTAGTCGTAAAACCAGCGAATATTGCTTATAGACAATATTTAAAAAATATTATTGTTATTATTATTATTATTATTATTATTATTATTTCTAGTATATACAGTACATCATGCCAAGATTGACCAGTTTCTGACACTAGTGTACTAGTTTATTACACACTACCCAGTACACCGTTTTGTTCTGATTGAACGTACTATTTAGTACCGCAGTAGATATGCATGCGCGCGCTTTAGGGCGTAGCAATGGCGACAGGTTTAAATCGAGTTTCTGTTCACACGTATACTGATCAGTGTTGTGCGGCAGTGTGTGTGTGTGTGTGTGTGTGTGAGGGGGGGATGAGGGGTTTGGGGGGAAAGTGACCGTTGGTGAGTTTGATTTGACGTACTGCTTAGTGCGGAAGTATGAGCGTTAGAGCGTAGTCATGGCGACAGGGTTAAAGGAAACCGGTCCTGAGGCTCTTGTTCTGGCGTACTAGTTAGTAGGGTAGTATGCAGTGTGTGTGATGATGGTTGAGATGAGATGGGGTTTTGTGTGTGTGTGTGTGTGTGAGAGAGAGAGAGAGAGAGAGAGTGTGTGTGTGTGTGTGTGTGTGTGAGAGAGAGAGTGTGT
>JANDJT010000021.1:25918813-25930753 GCA_024331685.1 Stegophilus panzeri | reverse complement strand
TAATTAGTTCTCTCATGTTGCTACCAAACATGTCGTATTTTATTGTATTGATAGATATCAGTTCTTCGATTGTTCTTTAAAAATAAATAAATATATATTTAAGCGTTCGGGCTGATTAAAGTTATTTGCCCCCAACACCCACCCACCCCCACCTTCACCCCCTATATATCTCCCCTCCCCATGTCTCTATCCATCACTTTGGGTCTCTATTGTTCTGTAGCGGGGACGTCTGGATGAAACCGGTCCTCCTCCTTCTCCTCCTCCTCCTCCTCCTCCTCCTCCTCTCTTCTCTTTCTCCTTCAACCACTCGAAAATCAAGCAATTTTCAAACCCTCGAGGATCCGTGGTTTGTTTGCAGGTTGAAAAACTGATGCTTTAGGACGCGTCGCTGATGTGGATTTCTCATGATGGATGAAAATGAAAACGGAGAACGCAGACACTGTGGTCAATATTGTCTCCTTCCTCCATCGGCACAATAGCAAAGAAAGAAAGACGTGGGATCCGTGCTTCAGATGTCCTCCTCTTTATAATTATGATCATCCCACCATATCTGCCGAGATGGTATCCCACGCCTCGTCGGATAAATCATCCTACAGCGCTATGATCTGAGCAGGAAGAAGCTCCACGATCTTATTACGGGTGAACGCATGTTGAGCGCGACGCTTAAGACAGCGAACGCCTTGATCCCTTTTGCAATCGTAAGTCAAGACAGGAGAACAAACAGGTTACAGTCTGGTTGGTTCGCCAAATTCTGACTGTCCCTGATGAAGATGATGATGATGGAGTGAGTCGCGTCAGTTTTATAACCAGATTGATTCTATACCACGTAAGTCTTGAGGCCGGAATCGGTTCTGATCTCGACGTCAGAGCCCACGTTTACTCGTCTGCGTCTCAGCAAACAAAAGACCCAAGATGGCCGTCATCTTCTTTCAGAGCCGTCTGTCGCTCTTTAAACGGTACACGAGGAAAAGAAATTATCGCTCGAGTCAAGGATGTCACGAACGTATAAATAAGGTGCATTTGTAGATTGAATGCATTTGATACCGGAGAAGCAGTTACAAGTTTATAGAACCTGCGTGATTGATCATGACGGCCTTGCATTTTTTACGACTTTAGGATGTCGTAACGTCTGGTTTGGCCGGCCCGGTGGACTAGCGGCTAGCGTGCGGCACTCTCGCCCAGGTTCGATTCTCGGTCAGGGAACCGACCCCCAGCCTCTGGACGGTCACAGGAGCTAGCGCACTCTCGGTGCCAGTCCCAAGCCCAGAAAACTTGTGCCGGTTTCAATATGCGGTCCGCTGTGCTGACCCCAAAACGGGAGCAGCCGAAAGAGGGAGGGGGGAAAAGAAACCCGCCCACACTGCAATGATACTAAAGCTCGTCTTTCCCAGCCGTTCTCTCTCTTCTGATACCAAATGAAACGTTGGGTCCAGACACCGTCGTGTTGGTCTGGTTGTAGTAGTCATCCATATCTTGATGTTTAGAAGATATTATTGTGTTCCTCTGGACACACTTGTGTAAAGGAGCTTACTATTACTTTACTGTTAACAAACACATTGTGTCGTGTACGCCCCTTTTTAAAGAACGCAATCCCATAATCCTCCTCACCGAACGTCAGTTTCATGAAAGCGACACAGCGGATAGAGCGGTCACTTGGGAACGTGGTTATAAAGCGTATATTAATATAATGTATAATATATAATAATAATAATAAAAAGTATATCATTTATTATAAGATAATGTGTATGACAACGTAGTATATCTTATATACACACCACGGGTCAAAAGTTTGTGGACACTCGACTGAACCGTTTCTCATGATCGTTAAAACCCTTTTGATCTGAAGGTGTGAGATTAAACGTGTGAAATCGGCGTCGTAGACACAAATATAACCGTGCCGACGTGTTCGTTTCTTTCATTAGAAAACTAACATTTTATTTACAAAATAAAGCTTTATTTAAACGGACGACTCGGAGGGAAATATTCCGAAAAGCAGGAGATGAGAGTCCGGCGTCGGTGTGAACTCCTTTAATACTGTTTAAAAATCATCTCAGGGAAATTCCTCAAGAAATCGCTCGAGAAAACGCCACGTATACATTTCTGCAAATTCTAGATGATAAAATATTAAATTATTTTGATTTAATTTGGATTTTATTTCTATCACAACATAATTCCCATAGTTCCATTTGTGTTACTCCAGAGTTTTGATGACTTTATTATTATTATTATAAAATGTGGAGAAAAATATATGACATGATTGAGATATATATATATATATATATATAATAGTGAAGTCTATATACAGTCATTGGTCAAGGCCTCACAGACTGAGCATTGTGCCATGCCATTGTTTTTTCCCCTCGTTCACACTGAAAGCCTGATATTCCGGTAGACAACAATAACTCATGTATCATGTCATGATGAATAGCCGCCATTGCAGCCCGGGGATGGTGCGCATGACTCAGCCGTCTTCTCTCTCTCTCTCTCTCTCTCTCTCTCCGTGCTCTGATTGGCCATCTGGCTCCCTTATTCCCAGAATAATTACGGGAAAGAACCGAATGACCCCACGAATGTCACAACCACCTCCATTAATAATCGTGGTAGCTGGCACACGTGTCTGCAGCGGAGCGATTATCTGAACCGCAGCAGCCAATCGATACTCTCCAGGGCGACCGCTGCATGGCTTTTCCCAAGATGGCCGTGCCAAAACAACGGAGCTGTGGTTTTCCTGCAGTTGCTTGTGCTCTTCCCAGATTATGTTACCCTGCTGCTACAGTACAGATAAAAGGCTCCACAGGCGAGGTGCAGTTGTCACGCAGGACAGTTGGCCGTGGGCTTTTTCGGGGCAGCGTCGTGCTCGTTTCCACTGTCACTGCGTGCTCTGGATTGTTTTAACGGGAGGCGACCTTTGGCGGAGGTCAATTTTCCTCTAAAACCGCTGCATGCTGGGATTTACAGACTGTAGCACTGGAGTAGGATTCATACTGTAACGTCTGGAAGCTTAGTCTGGAAAAATACGCTCTATATGTATAACTGTAACTAAATTTATTATTATTTTACATAAATCGGATCACTTATTAATCAGATACTAGGGCTGTTTGCATACAAAGCCACCACAAGAGCCATGTTCTTTGTTAAATGTTATCAGCGAGCCCGAGGTTAGGAGTCTGGACTGGGATGGGATTTGCATTTCCTTCTTGTTTTATTATGATTTCCTGTTTCAGTCCTGTTCACCACACTGAGCCATGAAATAGGGAAGATAAGATGTAATGCACTGTAGTACAGATGGCAGGATACCACCTTCACTGCAACCCTGAGTATCGGCCCATACCGATACCCATCCCAAGAGTAAAGTCTCTGTACAGAATATCTAATCATTTCCAGTTAAAACCCAATTCCAGTCTTTTCCGGATTGACTCAAATACCTTCTTTTTCTTCCTCCCATGTCGGATCAACCTTTGTTTTTTTTCTTTTTCCAGGTTTTCCCTGAAAGGTCACATGACCAGATCTATACATTCACTGTTGCTGAGTGACTTTAAACATTATTAAATATGATCCAGAGTTGCTCTGAAGCAGGATTTACCTCTCGTCACAGAGAATAAATAAATTAAGAGACTCTTCTGTCACCGGTGCGAGAGTGCTGTTGGTTCATCTTTATTTATTTTATCCGTGCAAACTCTTTATTAATAGGGCGTATAGCGCAGTGCGTGGAGCGCACGTGACCCTCTGAATACTGTGAATACTCACTGAGTGCAAACAAGCGCTCCACGGAAACCTGTTTACAGTCAGAGGGAAAAATGGAATAAAATGGGTATTGTTGTTGCGCTGTTGCGGCGATGAAGCGCTCTTTGGTGTACGACTCTGTCCCGTGAATGGGTCTATAGCGAACGCCGCACTGAATTAAAGGGTGCCGTCAACTTTTTGTTTGCTGTAGAGAGTCCGGAGCGCATCAGTTGACTCAGCTGTTCGTTATTGTGCGTTCGCTCACAGTAGGTTGTGTGTGTGTGTTCCATCTGTGCCATGCCTGGCGGAAAGGATGGGTAATCCTCTTATAGGTAGAGTACTGTGTGTGTGTGTGTGTGTGTGTGTGTGTGTGTGCCTTTCCCTTCCATAACTAGCCAGGAAAATTGGCTGCCTGCCACAGATGTTATCTCCACCCATCATGGTGCATGTGTGTGTCAGAGAGGACCATGTGCACACATGGACACACACAGTCCAGCGCTATTGATTGAACCCCACCAGCTGCTCCTGATCACTACTTATCTAATTTGCCCCCCAACCCCCCGCCCCCGGCAGAGGCTCTCGCTGTGAGCAGGATAATGGGTAATGGGTTTTGGTCTTCAGGTTACAAATGTCTCTTGAGATCACCTAAACGCCTTCCTACTTCCTCCTACACTGACGAGTCACGGGCAGAACGTTGATATCTGTGGCGTTTTAGTCCACGCAGAGTGAGTGCTTATATGCATAGTCATTTCCCCCTCTGCTCCGGTCTCGAGACACAACGCTGCATTTGTAATTGCCCCTGCTGGCCCTTTAGTTCGCCAAGACTAAAGCTCATCAAAATGAGAACGTTTGTGGCGTTGACTGGTGTGGTTTGTGTGGTTTATTTGTTTGCTGCTGTACACTAGCTCTCTGTTTCTCTTTCGCTCTTTGATTTCTTGCCCCGTAGGCCGGAGGATGGTCAGGCAGATCAAGCAGGATTAGCATCAGGCTTTTGTACGGGGTTAACGAGCCCTGGCGTGTTTTAATCTTTCTGCCCCAGGGGGTCAACCCCCACCAGAGCCTGCGGCCATGATGACTCGTGCCCGTTCCGCCTGCATGTACGGCCTAAGCCTTTATCAGAACCGGTGGGATGACGGGGCATGTGTAGCCCCAAGGGCAGAATAATAGACCATCCATGAATGGAGAGTACAAATGATTCCCAGTTAATTACACCAAGTCAAAAGTTTTCCCTTCCTGATATACTAGGATGCTTGGTGAACTAAAATGGCGTTCACTGATGCCGCGTGGCCTCCCTGATCCGCAGACAAAAAACTTGCCTAAATCCTATTTACAGTACACGGAATACTTATCCTACAATTGGACAGAGCCCAGGTGCCTGCCACACATAAGCTGTTGGCCTACCAGCCAAGTAACGACAGCAAAAAAAGGACAACATCCTTACTCATTATGAAGTCCCACTCTCTTTCTAAAGCCCTTGGCATTCCCCCAGCGATTCGGTTTTGTTTTCCCACTTCCCCCACAAGCCAATGGCCTCAAAAAGGCATTTGTTATGGTCTGACATCACCACCTGTACAGGCATTCCAGCTCCTTCCTCTCGGCCTCCTCCTCTGCATGTATTCTGGGAAGAATCTGCTGGAGTCCAGTGAGCTTTGTTTCACAGCAGTTTATATGTGCACCGAGCCAAAGTGGCTTCCTGACCTTCTGGCCAAGGGGTGTACTGAGAATGTCCTCAGATTTTGTAAACATGAACATAGAGAACATCATGTGCACCGGGTCCTCCCCTCTAGCAGTGGTGATCTAACGCTTCCTTCCGGAGTCCCATGATGGGTCGGATGACATAATAAAGGTGTCAGTTCAGCCTGCTAATGGTATCGGTCTCGGCAGCAGCAGCGCCTCGTCGGCGTTATGGACACAAACAGCCCGTGGAGTATTTCTGCGGTTGTGAAAGACACCGCTTGTTTAACTAAAGGCAGCTCTGTTCCATGACCCTCTCACGGGCTGAACATTCATGTAATTTCTGCACCAGAACCCTTAGTTCTTAGAGATGAATTTAGTTTGGAAAGTAACATGAATAAAATGATCCCAGTTGAAAAGCCAAGTCACTGAAGGGGAAAGGTGAGCCAATAGAAAACAAATGGGTGGGGCTGTGTTTGGTAGAAAAATGGAGGAGCTACTTATAATTAAGTAGCGCTTATACCAGACTTTTACCTCGCTGTTTTCTTACTGCTGCTTGGCCCACACCTGAAGAACAAATTTGTAAAAGCTCGTCATCTAATCTAACGAGCTGCTTTGATTTTCTTGTCAAAGCGGGCACCTCTGTATGTCTTTTTCAGGATAGGGGTGACCAAACTCTCAAAATGAACACCATGAAGATTTTTGTAACTCATCCAGTCATTGTTGTGCAGTTTCTTGACTGCATTCGTACCATCTGTTGGTCTGTTGTTTCAGGGTCAAGAAGGTTCATGTGGAAGGTGCATGACTGCTTGGTCGGCTAATCCAACCAATTCAGACCGCAAATGTAGGAGCAGTCTCTGGTACGTTTCATTAGTAAATGGAAGAAATAACCCAGGGGTTCTGTGTTCCTGTGCATTTAGGATCGGGGACATGGGCGAGGGTCCACTACCGCCTCTGGTGGACACGGATAATGTGGACATGCTGGACAGAGATGCTGCATTGTCTCAGTCTGGCACTCAGGGATTGGCTGCGGTTAGCTCAGGCACCACGGTGCATTAGCGAGACCAGCTTGGTCTCAGCAAAATGCCAAACGGTGATAAATTGCTGATGATTACTGGGTCAAAAAGCTTTAGCAGCACCCCTTTAAAGCGCCAAACCAGAGCCTTGGAGAAGTGAACAGCTGATGAAAGCTTCTTTCCCAGAAACAGTCATATAAAGCGGAGGATTTCTGCGTCATCTTTTGCTGCATGCAAACCCCCCCTCCCCCTCCCCCCTGCAGTTCCTCCACTGATGGCTATTTAAAGAAAAGCCACAGTGTCTTACAGGCCAAAAAAAACCCCACACACTATGGACTGCTATAGCGAGCTATTCATCAGCGCTATTAGCACTGGCTGGGATGTTTAGTTGCTAGCAGTTTGTGTCGGATTGTCGGACGCTGGGTGTAAGCCACCAGCACAGTACGTCCAGAGCTGGATGGCATTAGCTCACTAGTTCCTGCTGGGCCTCATTCCTCACTGATTTTGCTCTTGCTTTTCCACATCTGAAGGCACATTCAGAAATGCATTTATTCATACATGCATACATCCCTGTGTTGCGCATGCCCTCAAATCACAAGAGCAGAGTGCAAATTGCCCTTAAAATATGCTGATGACCTGATTAGACAGTGGCAGCACTCGGAGGACCTCGTCTTCTCATCTGGGAGGAAAGGATTGGATGGATCCGCTTTGTTGGAGGACAGCCAAAAAGGAAAATGATGTAGGATGTTCTCAAACAAGAGGGGTTTTTTTCAATTGGTGTTTAGCTGGGTAATAAATGGGTGTTTTTTATTTTATTTTATTTTTTTATTTGACCTTTTTATTCATTCCGCAGGAGGTGTCGGATTTGCTACAGGAAGCAGGTCATCAGGCGGTGTGTATGCGTTGCCGAGAACGAGGTTAACGATTTGTTAACCGCTACACTAGTAAAGAAATGGGTCTGGGTAATGGGTCAAGAAAGAAGCTTGGACTTACAGCCAGTTTGACCAATCAGAGCAAAGATCATTAAAATGTCTGGTTTTCTGGTGATTTAGCTTTGTGTTTGAGTTTGTGAGATTTGGGCTTAACCTTTACACTCCTACACCACTGTAAACATAAATAAATAAATATCACATCCCCAGTCCATGACATTAAGGTACAGGACATCCAGGCGGTTTTCTTGGTAATCATCCAGCCATGGATTTACAAAAAAAAAACCCAGACTGCTCGTGTCTGCACTGCGTGTGTGTGATTTATCGCTCTAACGCAGGAGAATAGACCTCACCCGGGCCAGCACCCTTTAACCAGAAGGAAGACAACGGGACAGCGAGGGCGCCGCAGATGAAATATTTGACACTTACCGTGGTCTCGGTGTGCAGACGACTCTCCTGACGGAGAGGAGGACCAGTAACGTCTGGGGAAGGAGTTGTGTTTCTGCTCGGCGGATGTGTGGTTGTTAACAGGTTTTTGAATGTGGGTGGAGGGTGATGTAAGAGACTATGAGGCATGTTGGTGTTTACAAAAAACCCCCGAGGAAAAGAAAAACCCCAAAAAACGAGTCGTCTCGGACAAAAGGCGTAGCTTCTGGCGTAGTTTCAGGTTCTTGTGGAGGGGATTGCCACTCCTGTCATCATTTTTTGAGTTTGAGACTAAAGCCATATTTTTTGACTAGGAAGGCCCAGACTTCCCTCTCTCTCTCTCTCTCTCTCTCTCTCTCTCTCTCTCTCGCTCACTCTCTGTCTCTCTCTCTCTCTCTCTCTCTCTCTCTCTCTCTCTCACTCTGTCTCTCTCTCTCTCTCTGTCTCTCTCTCTGTTAACATTCAGAAATGAAGACAAAGTGAGGCAGATCTGTCTGGCAGTGTGTATAGCTACAGGGATCCTCTCCCTCTAGACTTCTCCCTCTCTTCCACTCTCCGAGTCTTTTCCCTCTTTCTCTCTCTCTCTCTCTCTCTCTGGGTTTCATCAGCTGTTAAGGCCATCTGTCCAAACACTCCTAAGAGCACTAGTGTAGATCTTTTTGCTGGACAGAAGGAGGGAGGAGGGGTGACCGAGAGCAGCGTGGGGATATGCATATAGCACTTAAAGACCTTCTGAGAAAGGAAGTGGCCGTGAGGGGAGGGGGGTTGGGGGATTGGAAGGGCAGCTCAGGCTGACCAGGATGATGTAATGACTGTGGGTGTGAGAGAAAGTCATATTCAGTGCGGAAGTCAGAACATCGAGTGTCTTCCTCCTCGGGTCCAGCGGGACCTCAGGCTTCTTTTTTCTTTTCCCATACACCCCCCCTCCCCCCCAAGGGCCAAGCCACAACCTCCGTCTGGCTGCTCCGATGCATTCGTGTCGCTCTTAAATCCTACATGAAACATCTGCAACAGCAAAGGCATCATGGGTAACAAGGGTTTGCAGCCAAGGCTCAAGCACTCACAGTGGTATTACGACTCTAATACAAACCACTTCATTTTCTCGCTCTTTGAAACCGAGCCCTTTAGAGAACCGAGACACTGTTACAGTCGGGCCAGAGGTTATTAACGCTCAATATCGACTGTGAAACTCTGAAATAATGGCTCGATCCGTACACGTCTGTGCACTGTGTCGATAATTAACAGCATGCTGAAAGCCTAGAGATGAGTCGTTAAGGTACAGTTGTTCCCGGTAGAGCTCAGCTTCTTCTGTTTCCTTCCAGTTGGAAGTCTGAATACATTTCACCTTCATTTTCCTTCTCATGCCGATTCTGTTTCCCTGATTCTGATTCTCAGAAGGCAGACCTAATTAATGACCTGATTATTCCCAAGCTGCCTTGATTCTCACACCATTTTCCTGTGTTTTTGTAGGTTGTTCACTGTACCCGATAGTGGTTCGAGTTCCCTGTTTCCCAGGATGAAACCAGACGGGGTCGACTCTGGAGCGGCAGAGCCGATGGTAGCGCTAGAGGCGGATCCTGTGATCCAGGGGCAGCCACTGGGGGAAGGCCAGGAGCAGGCTCCGCCCGCTTCCCAAACGGAAGAGATGGGGCAAGGGGAACCGCAGACAATCGAGACGTCCGCGGCCGCCACTAAGCCCATCAACGACAAGCCCGCAGACCCGAAAGCAAAGACAAAGGGTGCCACCAAAACAAAGACGTCGGCCACCGGCGCTCGTCCCAGCACCACTCAGAGCCGCATGACGAACGGAGTACAGAAGCCGCCGCAAGCCAACGGCGTTGCCAAGAAGACCACCGCCGGTGCGGCTGCCGAGAAGAAGACGGCCACCACAGCTTCAAAGAAGCCTGTAGGTACCATGGGGGCAGTGACCACCAAAACCGCCAGCAAGACCACAGAGAAGAAGCCCGTTGGGGCACCAAAGACCACCGGCACAACGCAGCCGGCCAAGAAGACACCTGTCAATGGGGAGAAAGCCAAACCAAAACCTCTAGGTAAGAGGCACTGTTCAATGAGTAATATCTATAAGAACGAATTTAAGGCAGTGCCCACCAATTAGCGTTGTGCTAGCATGTTTTGTTTGCTTGTTGCTATGGTTGATTACATCACATTCATGTTGGAATTGTCAAGAAATTTAGGATTTAAAATTTTTTTTATCATAAAACCAGTAATGGCTGAAACGATGCCATCGCAACACAGAGTACGTATATACATATTAGTATACGTTGGCGTTATTGTTAGAGATAGTTACAAAATCCAGGATTTTCTGAGCAACCTGTTTATTTAAATTGTCTTTTAACCTTTTTATAAATTTTTTTACCAGCTTCAGCTCCCAGACCTGCCTCTGCTGCTACTGCCAAGCCCAGCACAACTTCCTCTCCCAAAAACGACAAGCCACCTGTCTCCAAGACATCCAGGTAGGCCTCTGATTGGTGCAGACGTTACCAAGCGGCCTGCCAGATGGAGTACGTTCATTAGGATCACAGGGCATGGTGTCTGGTTGCGAAGTAAAGTCAAGCCCCTCTCTCGCTCTCTCTCTCTCTCGCTCTCTCTCTCTCTCACTCTCTCTGTCTCTCGCTCTCACTCTGTCTCTCACTCACTCTCTCTCACTCTCTCTCGCTCTCACTCTCTCTCACTCTGTCTCTCACTCACTCTCTCTCGCTCTCACGCTCTCTCACTCTGTCTCTCTCTCGCTCTCACTCACTCTCTCTCACTCTCACGCTCTCTCACTCTGTCTCTCACTCACTCTCTCACTCTCTTGCTCTCACTCTCTCTCACTCTGTCTCTCACTCACTCTTTCTCTCTCTCACTCTGTTTCTCGCTCACTCTCTCTCGCTCTCTCTCACTCTCTCTCTGTCTCTCACTCACTCTCTCTCGCTCTCTCTCACACTCTCTCTCTCTTTCTCACTCTCACTCACTCTCTCTCTCACTCTCTCTCTCTCTCTCACTCTCCCTCGCTTTCTCTCTCTCACACTCTCTCACTCTCTCTCACTCACTCTCTCTCTCACTCTCTCTCTCTCTCTCTGAGCTCTTTATTTCAGCCCACGCGTTACTTAACATTAGCTTAACATTGAACATTTCAGCATCTGGACAGGAAAATGGGCTTCTGGGAAACATTTGGCTTTGCTCCGTGAGGAGGCCGTTAGTCCCGCCAAGTCACGCAGGGTTCAGATCAGAGATTACGCCGCTCTGGAGATAAGGCCCGGAGACGAACGACAGACGAGGCGGCGTGACGTGCTCATGTGGACCTTCAGCACTCGGCTCAGATTATCGTGAATACCTCGCGTCGAGCGTGTCCGTCTTGCAGAAACAAACATGGCCTCTCGCTCGGCGCCTCTGCCTGAATGACGCCTTTGTTATTGAGCCACGAGGAGGAATGTCCTGAAGTGCTTCGGTGGTCTCTGTCGCTCCTCACGTCATACATTTGTGTGTGTGTGTGTGTGTGTGTGTGTGTGTGTGTGTGTGTGTGTGTGTTGGAATGTGATTGTTTTCAGCATTGTGATTAAAACAGTAGGTTTTTGTGTACTGTCTGTAATTATATTCTTTAGTGTTTATGTAAGACATGACAGTTTCCCTTCCTGTGTGCTGTTTCCTGTTTTTGAAGGAAAGGAACTCGCAGACAGAGCGGAGGATCGTAGGATTAATTAAGCTTACCATCTTTTTTTCCCTGCCAAGTGCCGACATCCGAGACAGCCCCGTAAATCATCTGGTTTTTGTTTGTTTGTTTGTTTGTTTGTTGTTTTTTTGGCTGATTCTGAATTTTCTAACTTTTTTTCTTTCTTTTTCTTGCATGCCAGTATACTCACATTCCTCAGATCCATACGCACCATTTATATTGCAGTATATTCTTCGCATATACAGTTGAGGCCGTAAGTGTACGTTATAAAAATTAAACTGAGTTTTTTTTATTTAGTACTGCCCCGAACAAATGATTATTTTGTTTAAAAATCTTATTTTCTCCCATTCATTACTGTCCTTCACAAGCTACATACATATTGATATTTCCCAGAAGACAAACTACTAACAATTTACACCGATCCTGTTCAAAAGTTTACACCCCCCTGGCTCTTAATGTATCGTGTTGCCTTCTTGAGCATCAGTGAACGTTCGCACCT
>JANDJT010000021.1:25792292-25802774 GCA_024331685.1 Stegophilus panzeri | reverse complement strand
TCTCCCCCCTCTCTCTCACGCGCTCTCTCTCTCACTCTCTCTGTCTATCTCTCTCTGTATCTCACTCTCTCTCTTTCTCTCTCTCTCTCTCTCTCTCTCTCGGCTGGCGTGCGCTGGGTAGCGGGGCTGTAGCTGGTCACACGTCCCGGGTGCTAATGCGGAAAGCGTAGACGCCATTCAGACAGACGAGAGCCGGAGTTCCACGCTGTGTCTTTTTTTTTTTTTTGTAGTTAATCAGCAGCGAGGGGGAAAACCCAGCAGTGGTTAGAGACGCGGCTGAGCCACGCTGTTGACCGTCTCACTAACTCCATCATGCTGCTCACACACTGTTCACACTAATGTTCCTGTCTCACTCCAGTTTACTAACAAACCACGCTGTCTTCCCCAACCCCTCACCACACACACACACCCCCCTCACTGACCTCTCACACACACAATAACCCGGACCCGCGGAGAACCCGCCCGACCCGCTAAAGTCCAGTCAGCTGCCGCGACGTTGGCTTTCCCAATAACTGCATTTTAAATTAAAGAGTAACACAGCATACTTTTTATCCATTTATAGTTACATATAATGTTGTGGAACGCTCAATGTTCCTTTCTCTGTCTAAATGTTAATAAGACCAAAAAACCCCACACACATCTACTCTACTCGGCTACACACAAAAACCGGAACGATCCGGTCTGTCTGAATGGCCTCCGTCTTCATGTTTGTTGTCCGTGTGTGGGTTCGGGTTTGGGATCAGCCGCTGTGCTGTGTCTGATGTGCGTGCGTGTGCTTGCTCTGCATCTGTGTGTGTGTGTGTGTGTGTGTGTGTGTGTGTGTGTTGTGGTTTGGTTATTAAGGACGTACAAAAGCAGAAATTGGGAGTCGTGTGTTTTTAAAGTCACACCGAAACGCAACAAAGTCGCCGCTTCCTATAACGTCTAAGCTAACTGAACACGTTATAGCTCCGCCCACATGCAGTACACGTAACAAAACGAGTTCTGGGACTCTGTAGCAGATTTATTTAAACACGAACACGCTTGTAGTTTGCCAACGTTAATTCCTCTGGAGCTCCTGTCACATTTAGTATGATTAGTATGACAGCTGCTAAACAATGAACGTATAAAATGTACATTTTTTTTTGTAGTACCCATGGTAACGGCATTGTACGGATCCGATATTGCGATGTGTATCGTACAGCCGGGAATCGTCATAGATACAGGAGGAAGCGGTGAGTTTATCTGGTTTAGCGGCGTGCGTGCGTGCGTGTTTGTTTGTTTGTTTGTTTATTTTGACTGCTACACACATTATATATTTGAAGTAGACCATAACATCTTGTTACCATAACAACAAGCTCTTGTTTATGCGCACGCTTTCAGAAGTTATCCGATTATGCAGGTAGATACGGTGGCAGTTTATATCCGATTACAGCCCTCCATCATCATCATCATCATCATCATCATCATCATATTTCCAGACCGCCGCTGAAAGCACCTGGGTTTAGCTCGGGAGGAGTAATCGGATTACTCGGTGCATGTATACCATTTAATCTGATCTCTTTGGTCTGTCTCCATCCGCGTGCACACGAACGTGATCGAGACGGAGCCTGATCCTACCCGATATTGTCCTTCGTAATCTGAATGAAGCAGGTGCGTCATGTAGTCCGAACGTAAAGTCTGATTCGTGTAAACCTGGTGTTTTTCCCCGTGATCGGATTACGTCATCGCTTTGTAAATGGCAGAAACGAGTTTGTCGCGGTTGTGGGAGGTTCGCCAGGCGCCTGTAAAATAAGGGGTTTGAGAATGTATGGTGTCGCGAATGTGTTTGTGATCTTCATCTGGGACTCTGGTCGGATTCGCGTTAACCCGGATCTAATCTAATATGGGATTGGTTTAGGTGATCCAGCTGTGCATGAGGTCATGGGTTTCTCTGAGGTGTTGGGGTTTCTTGTGCTCGGGTTAACACTGGGAACTGCTTTGTGTGTGTGTGTGTGTGTGTGTGTGTGTGTGTGTGTGTGTGTTTGCGCTTTACCTACGCTAATCGTAGGCAGTCGATGAGATGCTAAGCCACGGTGAGTCGTGCAGATTCCTCCCCCGCTCTGTTCCGTCAGGTTTGGGATGTTGGTGTATCAGTGCTTTATATCGTCACCATGCTGAGTGTGTGTGTGTGTGTGTGTGTGTGTGTGTTGGCTGTGTGTGTGTGACTTCTAGGGGGAGCTGGAGAAGCAGCTCCTGCAGGCTAACCCCATCCTCGAGGCCTTCGGAAATGCCAAAACGGTCAAGAACGACAACTCGTCGAGATTCGTAAGAGCCTCACTGTGACCCGGTTTAACACGGCTGTGTGTTTCGCTTTGTTCTTTGATCTGAAGATGTGTGTTTCCTGTGCGACAGGGGAAATTCATCAGAATCAACTTCGACGTTAACGGTTACATCGTCGGCGCCAACATCGAGACCTGTATCCTTTCACTGCTTTACGTTGTTTTTTCCCTCCTCCGCTAATTGCTTTCTGATCAGTCGAAATCGTTAGTGATTAGTCCGGAAGTCCACATAGAGGCCCTGATTGTGTAAAGTGGGCGTGGCTAATCTTGGGTGGAGCTTCATCCTGGCCAGTTGTAAAGCTGATAGAATGCCATCACAGCGTTTGTCAAAACCATAGTTGTGTGTGTGTTTGGGTTTTTTTCATTGTCGTCGTCCCCGTCTGAACAGACTAGCGAGGCAAAGCTAGCCTAGCAAGCGTGAATCAGGTGTGCTCATTAAAATATTAGGCCACGCCCAGTCAGACAGATTCAAAATGAAATGCTGCTCAAGCAACAGCAGGTCTGATTTTTTTTTTTTTTTTTTTTTTTTTTTTTTTTTGAAGAACATCATTTCTTATATTAACCATAAAAAAAAAAAATGTCATGCCTGCAGCTGAGCGCAAAAGTTTGCACGCCCTTGCTTTGCAGGAGGCCGTCGGCGGCAGACTGGATAAACTGTAGCTGTGTCTCGAACCCCATACTCGAGTACGGTTTTTGAGTCTCGGCGGGGGGGGGGGAAAGTCTCGACAAACATGTGCCCGAACAGTTGCTCTGAAATTGCCAGTCGTTTCGGCTCAGACTCGCCCCCTAGTGGACGTGGCTACGTGAAGCTGTCGGATGCCCGCGTGGTTACGCGTGTAAACGATGCCGCGTTTATGCCGAGTACACGCTCTGCAGCGTTCCTTAACCAGCGCTCTCTCTCAGACCTGCTGGAGAAATCCCGCGCCATCCGCCAGGCCAGAGAGGAGAGAACCTTCCACGTTTTCTACTACATGCTCACCGGAGCTGGGGACAAACTACGCAGTGAGTTTCCTTCCAGGACCTTCCAGAAGCCCGCAATCCTTCAGATGAACATGGAGTGAACGTCTCCGTGGCATGCTGTTATGGGAAAATAATCAACGATGAGACGAGTCACTGTTACTACCCCGAGTCGGTTATTTTCCTGTAATAGTAGATCCTGGAGCGTTTTATTCCTCTTGTACCACAGCAACGTCAGTGATTATGACTTATCTATTAAGCAGTGACGTCATACTTTTTTTTTTTTAATCCGTTTATTTGTGCATTTAATGCCACGAAACAAGAGTTTAATGAAATGTGGTTTTACTGCAAAATGACCAACCAACTATGTCCACGTCACAAAATCCCTTTCTGTCGTTAACTAGCGCCCCCTGCTGGATATTTAAATAGTCAGCTGTGTTTAACCATGTGCTTTCAACAGAGGCTGCAGCTTCTTTGGGGAACACAGTTTGGTGTGTGTGTGTGTGTGTGTGTGTGTGTGTGTGTATATGTGTGTGTATATATACACACACAGATATTTTGTACATCAATGATCACCAACGCTCTTCCTCTAGATCTCTCTTCCTGCAGGTTTCGTCTCCAACCAAAATCTAACTCGCCTGTTTTAGCTGATAAAGAACTTCTTGAATCAGAGATTAGATGGTCTAAGAAGTCTAACGGCCATAGCTAGGATCAGATTTTATACTTCTTTTTTTTCTAACTGACGTGTGTGTGTGTGTGTGTGTGTGTGTGTGTGTGTAGATGAACTGTGTCTGGAGGGCTACAACAAGTATCGCTTCCTGTCCAACGGAAACGTGACCATCCCTGGACAACAGGACAAAGACCTGTTCACTGAGACCCTGGAGGCCATGCGCATCATGAGCATCCCCGAGGACGAGCAGATCGGTGAGAGGAACACACACACACACACACACACACACACTAAGAACTCTTTAAAGGTGTATTAAATTATGAATGCATCATATTGTCCTGTATTATAGACTCATTTTAAGGTGATGATATAAAGGGTTCAATCTGATCAGGTATAAATAAACCTCTGGTATTTAAATATTAAATGGGGCGGGGGGGAGAGAAATTTGAAAAAGTGAAAATGAAATTAAACCTATATACTGAACACGTACCGACATTCTGTCACGTAAAATATTTTAGCCACTAACATCAAACTAGCTAACACTTACTTTTTATAAAGGGGCTTTTACTAAAAGGACAATAGGAGTATAAAATATCCTATTTCATAATCAATAAATGAATTTTGTCCTGTATTCTCTATACTAACTGTGTGTGTTGCAGGTCTGCTGCGTGTCGTCTCCTCTGTCTTGCAGCTGGGGAACATCAGCTTTAAGAAGGAGCGTCACTCGGATCAAGCCTCCATGCCTGATGATACAGGTGATATATATCTGAGTCCCAGCATTACCTTTAGAATGGGCGTGGCAACGTATTCGAACGACTCGATTTTGGTATATTTAAATCTGTGGCTCTCTGTTTACACAGGATTTACATGAGATTAGCCCCGCCCACTTGAGTTTCATACACATCTCTGTTGTGATCTTGGGACTTTAATACTAACCCTCCCCTCCGTCTGTTTTTTTTTTTTTTTTCAGCGGCGCAGAAGGTGTGCCACCTGATGGGCATGAACGTGACGGACTTCACCCGGGCCATCCTGAGTCCCCGCATCAAGGTGGGCCGGGACTACGTGCAGAAGGCGCAGACGCAGGAGCAGGCAGAGTTCGCCGTGGAGGCTCTGGCCAAAGCCACGTACGAGAGGATGTTCCGCTGGCTCGTCATGCGCATCAACAAAGCCCTGGACAAGACCAAGCGCCAGGGCGCGTCCTTCATCGGCATCCTGGACATCGCCGGCTTCGAGATCTTCGAGGTACTGACGAGGGTTCCGGATCCTTTCCGGTGCGGCCATGTTGCGGAAGCGCGACGGAGCGTTATAAAGAGTTCTTCTCTTTTTTTATTTCCTCTCTTTTCAGCTGAACTCCTTCGAGCAGCTGTGCATCAACTACACCAACGAGAAGCTGCAGCAGCTCTTCAACCACACCATGTTCATCCTGGAGCAGGAGGAGTACCAGCGCGAGGGCATCGAGTGGAGCTTCATCGACTTCGGCCTCGACCTGCAGCCCTGCATCGACCTCATCGAGAAGCCTGTAAGTCCGAAGCCGGAACGCTTCGACCCTGTTTACGCACGGCTAAACACTCGCGTCCGGTACCATTTCATCCACCACTACGGATTGATGAATTATTTTGACTAGGAAGGTTGCCAGATTTGCCAAAAACAATCCTAGATCACTTCAGACCAGTTGTTAGTCAAACTGTAAACAGCAGTAGAGTGTTTTATTTATTCCCACAATCTAGTCACTTAAACCCTTAGCAAAAACTCCGCCTTCACGGAAAGTCTTTTTTTATTTTTTTATTTTTTTTATTTTTTTTTTTTATTTTTTTAAACAGAATAATACAGTCCCCTCCGAAACTATTGGACCGGCAAGACCAATTCATTATTTTATTTCATTTTTAATTTACTGTAGACTGAAGACATTTCAGAGTTTCAGCTTTTATTTCCTGGTATTTACACGTGGATGCGTTAAATGGCATAGAACGTAGCACGTCTTGTATCAGACCACAGAATTTGTAGGTGAGCAAAAATATTGGAACATGTCAATCGCCAGACTTTAACCCTTAACCGAGCCGAAGAGGAGACTGAAGGGAGGAACCCTCCGTAACAAGCGGCGGTGGAAAGAAGCCCCGGTTAAAAGCCTGGAAAAGCAACACGCAAAAAGAAAAAAGAAAAAAAAGAAAAAGAAAGAAACAACAATTTGGTGATGTCAGCGATTCTCCAGCTTGATGCAGTTATTGCAAGCGAGGGATACGCAACCAAATATTACGTGTTGTTTACTTCAAGACTGATCTGTTCCTATACTTTTGTTCGACCTAAAAATCGGGTGGTCCATTACAAAAGGTTTTGCACGTCGAGGTGTAAATACCAGGAAATAAAAGCCGAAACCCTAAAGTCTCGTCTCGTTGATCTCGAACCCGAATGTCTGTGGTGTACAGCACAAAATAATGAATTGGCCTCGCCGTTCCAATAGTTTCGGAGCGGACCGTAGGTGTGAAAGCGGGCTTTAAAAAAAAAAAAAAAAAAAGTCACTAATTCCAAAATGACATCTTGAAATAGTCTTGTTCTTGAGGTGGTGTTTGTTTGTGTCTCCCCCTCTTACGTGGGTGTTCTGCAGGCGAGTCCTCCGGGTATCCTGGCCCTGCTGGATGAGGAGTGCTGGTTCCCCAAAGCCACAGATAAGAGCTTTGTGGAGAAGGTTCTGCAGGAACAGGGCACACACCCCAAATTCTTCAAACCCAAGAAACTGAAGGACGAGGCCGACTTCTGCGTCATCCACTACGCCGGAAAGGTACACGGGGGTGCGGGGAAAGCGTCCGAGCAGATCTCCTGCGTCCACTTGATGTTAAGGCGTGTTTAAAAATAAATAAATAAATAAATAAATAAATAAATAAATGTCTGGTTCTCAGGTGGACTACAAAGCTGACGAATGGCTGATGAAGAACATGGACCCTCTGAACGATAACGTGGCCTCGCTGCTCAACCAGTCCACTGATAAGTTTGTGTGTGAGCTGTGGAAGGATGGTGAGTGGAGGACCGCGGAGACCGGGTTTCAGCCCAAAGTGTTTCTCAAATCCTCAAGTGCTGTATTTACTTTCCTCGCGAGCTTCCTGATGCAGGACGCACCACCACTGGGGTTTAATGTTGGTTATATATTTCCCCATGCTGACTCTCTTTCACATTTTCTCTTCGTTTTTCTGCCGTTCCTCTGTCCATCCCTCGTTCTCACGTCTTCTCTCCTGCTCCTCTGTATCCGTCCTCACGTTCGTCCTCGTTTTGTTTTCGGCTCTCAGAGGTGCCGAGTTGTCAGAGAGCTTATTTTTATCAGCGTTTTCCTTTCCTCCATTCTGAGTCAGGTGACATCTTTTCTGTTTACTTTTCTTTTCATTCTGTTGTCCGTCTTCTTCTTCTCTCCCCCCCGCTCTTCTTTCTCTTTATGTCTTGATCCTGCTGGCTGTGGAGGTATTTCCTGTCTGACCGAGTTGCGCGTGAGCTCGAATCGTTTTAGGAGTCCGTGCAAATCCACGACCGCTTTATTTATCATTTGATCTGTAAAGTTTGCTGGTTTCTGTTCGCTTTCCGCCCGTCGCGTACGGAGAAGATTCCGTTCCGGATAGAAAAGCGAGTTTTCCGTTTGACACGATGAGTGCGACTGAAAAGCGACACCGCCTCTGCGCTGTCGCTCGATCTCCCCCGTGGAAGGACGATCAGCGGGGGATGGCTTTTTAGAAGAATGAAACGTTGACCGCTGTCGCGTTGCACGAAGTCCGATTGAGAACGCGAGATTTATAACGTCACGCGTTCACATCGACGTATAATTACTCTTGGCAGTAGATACCCTCCATTTTGAGTGTGTGTGCGAGTGACTGTTTCTCGGCCTGCGCTCATCTCTCTTCCTCTCTCCCTCTCTGTGTAATAGCGTGGTTGGGGCTCCCCTGCTCTTGGTCTTGGGTACTGCGGAGATGGGTATATAAACTGCATGGGTTTGCTTCTGTTTGACACACTGACCTTCACAGTACAGAGACACACACACACACACACACACACGAGTGTGTAATCACACCACTGTGGAACTTGATTCATCATTCTAGGAGTACTCACACACATGGTGCTGATGTGATGTGTTCAGGTCTGTACACACCAGGGATTGCACATTGTGTGTCTCTTAACGAGTCGACCCGTCATTTAAAATAAAATAAAAACAGTCACCTTGGTCAAAACTGATTTAGGAAATGGCCGTACGCAGGCTACAGGTCACATGTCGCGCTACGAATCCTATTTATTTATTTATTTATTTAGTTAGTTAGTTAGTTTACGCTGTTAACTTGCTAAATGCATCGTGTTGCATGACCTGAGGAACGTATCGGTTCTCAAACTGCGCTCGTGCGGAGGAAATCCGCGTCTACAGGGCCCTCGGTACGAGGTACGAGGTGTGGACTTCCTTCCACAGACGACGGAGGCTATGTTTTTACGTTTGCGAGGCGTTTAAATCCGACCTCGGCAACTTTTCCTAGCTGACCGGGGTCGCGTAGCTAGAGACGCGAGCCGTCTCCGGCTCCGAAAGCCCGCGTTCGCCGTCTGCGCCGGTGCGGAGGCTTTTCGTTTACATGGAGGATCTCTTACGTTTTACTAGGGTTTGGTTTTGGGTTTTATTTAGCTTTTGAAGGACAACGAAAAGTACTGTGGGAGGAATCGCTTCGAGAGCAGGAGGGAGTTTGAGTTTTAAAAAAACAAAACGCGCACACACACACACACTTTCGCTCACGCCTCTACACTTCGAATAAAGCGATCGCAAAATGTTAATTCCGTTAAAGTTCCCAGATTAACAGCATGGATTATCTGCTTTCATTGTGTGTCTCTTGTTTTTCCAGACAGCGTCGACTAGTGAATGTGTGCAATCCATAGTGTGTACACACACACACACACACACACACACACACACACACTGCATGGTTTTGACACTACATATAGTGTTAAACATTAATTAGTATATTATTGAGATTTGTATTTACACACACACACACACACACACACACTGCACTGAACTGAACTGGGTCCATTTTCCCCATGTGTGTGTTTTCCCTTCACTTCACTGGCATTGTGTGATATCTCCCCCTTCCCCCCCTCCCCCTGTGTTTCCTGCCTCCTCGCTCCTCATCCTCACTCCCACTCAACCTCATCTCACTGTGTGGTTGTGTGCTTTATCACCAGTGTTCATGTGTTGTTGTTGTTGTTGTTGTTTATTAGCACCACAGGATTGTGGGTAAACTTGTGCTGCTCGTGGCTTCATGGGTAAACAAAGCTGCCTCATGTACGTGGGGTTCATTCAGTTCTCGTGTCTGTCCCTCAGTGGACCGGATCGTGGGCTTGGATAAGGTGGCGGGAATGTCAGAGCTGCCCGGAGCGTTCAAGACCCGTAAGGGAATGTTCCGGACGGTGGGTCAGCTCTATAAGGAGCAGCTGTCCAAGCTGATGGCCACGCTGAGGAACACCAACCCCAACTTCGTGCGATGCATCATCCCAAACCACGAGAAGAAGGTACCGGAAACCGTATACCCCCCCCCCCCGTGGCACATGGTCGGAGAGACAGTGTTGAATATTAGTTTCTGTTTAATACTCACCATCTCGCTCGCTCTCTCTCTCTCTCTCTCTGTCTCTCTCTCTCAGGCGGGTAAATTGGACCCTCACCTGGTTCTGGACCAGCTCAGGTGTAACGGTGTGTTGGAGGGGATCCGTATCTGCAGACAGGGCTTCCCCAACCGCATCGTGTTCCAGGAGTTCAGACAGAGGTGCGTACCCTGGAGAACCCGCTGTGGGGAAAGCGGTGCTGCGTGTTTCTCACCTGTCATGTCATAGAGCTGAGGGGCATTTCTGCTTTCTGCCCCTTAGGTACGAGATCCTCACTCCGAACGCCATCCCCAAGGGCTTCATGGACGGAAAACAGGCCTGTGTGCTGATGGTAAGAGTTTACACACTGGCCTCAGGTCAGCTGTCACACTTCTTACTACAGCGTGTGTGTGTAACGTTCTGGGGTTTATACAGCAGACGTGTGTGTGTGTGTGTGTGAAACGTTCTGGGGTTTATACAGCAGACGTGTGTGTGTGAATGTGTTCTGTGTTTGTCACGTGCTCACGTGGTAGTGTTATGACGGTAGACTACTCCAGTAATTACGGTGAATTTATTTGAAGTTGTGCTGAAAATCTCTTCAGACCTTATAAAGTTAAACACGCGCTTTAAACGTTTACAATTCCTGAATACGACGTCTGAAAGTAGATGGACTTGAGAACTGAGATTTTCCACTAATGAGAGAAACACTCAGCTGTAATACACTGCTCGTGTGTGCTGAAGCGCTGTTATAAAGCCGGTACAGACAATATATAACATCTCTGCTGCTCTAAAGATTTTAATCTTCTTCAGTGAATACAGTGATTATTCAATTATCCATCTGTTCTCTCTCTCTCTCTCTCTGTCTCTCTGTCTCTCTCTCTCTCTCTCTCTCTCTCTCTGTGTCTCTCTCTCTCTGTGTCTCTCTCTCTCTGTGTCTCTCTCTCTCTGTGTCTCTCTCTCTCT
>JANDJT010000021.1:25689682-25716180 GCA_024331685.1 Stegophilus panzeri | reverse complement strand
AAATAAAAGTACAGTTATTTACAGTAAGTACTTTCCACCTCTGCTTGCACAGTTGTGTGTACACATGTTAAATAGGACAAGTGGTTGTTTTCCACAAAGGAAATGTAAGAAGAAAATTGGTTATATTATTATAATAATTATGCGTGTCATTGGCTGAGAAGTGCTAAAAGCAGAACTGGTAGATCCGGACTTCTCTCGGCCCAGTCAGAAAGTTGACAAACCGCCTGTTCAGGTTCAGCAGGCAGCAGAAGAAGATCAGAATCGGATCATTTCCTTCCTGTCTACTCATAAACATTTGACTCTTAACATCTCTACTAGGCTTTAATGTTTCATATGGCTGATCATAAGCATGCATTTCAGAGATTTCGGCCACTGTGTCAACATGCGAGTCACTTAAATGTGTAGTGAAGCACTAAAACAGCAGTCATCACATCCAAACATCATCCACATCATCCACATCATGATCCACATCATTCACTATATCTTCAGAGGTTTTTCCATTATTATACCCGTGTCTGAAAGCACAGTTGAGCATATCCTGTGCACTCTGTGGGACGGAGTCCAAATATTGTTCCCCAAAAGAAACAAAAAACCCATAATACACTTTTTTTTTTAGAAGATTCCCTGACTAACAGTATTTACAGCGTTAATTGACATGACCAAACATTGAACTTGTGCATTAACACACTGTATGCGTTAATGGTAAGTCATTAATACTTATGGATTGTATCCAGAGTGTGCAACTTAAGTCCAAAAGTTACCTCAGTATTTATGTGGAGGAACGTGTATACTGTTATGTGTATTCAGAGTCAGGTTACGCAGCTGCTGAAGTCGATTTTCTTGATGCCTGTAGTTCATGCCTCCAAGGTTGCCAGATTATTAATTTTTTTGAATAGAAACGTCCAAGACGGTGTTTTTAAATAGCGTCTAGACCACCGCCTTTAATCACAAGCACTTCTGTTTAAGCCTGAAAAAAGCAGTAGAAATATCAGTAAATAATATATATAATATATATATAATGAACTAACTTTATTAACTAGTGTTTTATTCTAGCAATATGTAAAATAAGTCCACAATGGCTAGTATAAAATAATGACTTATGGTGGATAATTGCTCAAACTGAGGCTGATTTGTGGGTGCCGATATTTACACAGACATGTGCCCTGAATACAATCTCAGATTGAGTGTATTTTGGCATGTAGCTCAGGTAACATGATCAGAGTATGTAACTTAAACTGACCTGAATTTCAATGAGAAAATGGAGAACATGATTGAGCTTAGTGAGAATGGGAGAAATATTCAATGTTTACTTCCTGGTTTTCTTTGTTGACTAAATTGCCTTGGCCACACCCACAATGAATGTTAGTACCTGCGTCTACCTTTTCTTTGTAATTAGTCATGGTATGTCATGTTAGTGTTTGTATTTACAGCCCCCTCCGAAAATATCGGAACAGCAAGGTCAATTCTTTGGTTTTCGCTACACACTGAAGATAGATATTTGGGTTTGAGATCAAAAGATGAACATGAGACGATTAGTCCGAATTTCAGCTTTCGTTTCCTCATATTTTACATCTAGCTGTGTTAAACAGCTTAGAACACGGCATCACTTGTTTGAACCCACTCGTTTTTCAAAAAATATTGGAACACATGACTGACAGGTGTTTCTTGCTGCCCAGGCGTGCCCTGTTAAACTGAGTGTTTAAAGAACGAACAGCTCCGAATGTCTACTCTTGATTTGAGCCCTGGGTTTCGCTTGTGAAGACTGCATTTGTTGTTTAAAAAGGACAAACCAACACGAAGACCAGAGAGCTGTCTACGGGAGAAAAGCAAGCCATTTTGAAGCTGAGAAAAGAGGGAAAATTGATCAGAGCCATTGCACAAGCATTGGGCGAGGCAAAAACAAAAGAATCGGCCTTGCCTTTCCAATACTTTCGAAGGGGACTGTATATCCTGTGTTCATCTCAAGTGTTGCAAATGTGGGGTGGTGATAGCTCAGTGGGTACGACGTTGGAACTCTGATCGGAAGGTCGTGAGTTCAAATCCCAGCACCACTAATCTGCCACGGCTGGGGCCCTTGAGCAATGCCCTTAACCCTCAACTGCTTAGTTGTATAAATGAGATAAATTGCTCTGGAAAGGGGCATCTGCCAAATGCCATGAATGTAAATCTCAAACAAAAAGGTGATATTAGTGACACACCCTCCATCAGGAAGATTCCTCTGTAGTTGCATCAGTGTTGTTTAGAAATAAAATGAAGATATGATACAGTGGGGGCCTTAAAGTCAGTGTCATCCCCGGACAACTGGACCTATACAACATTGCAGTATGTTATTAACGTGTCCTAAAGGCAGTGCGATGTGTTGAAGTGTTTCACAGCAGCAGCTTTTGAACTCTGCTTTCTTCTTTTTTTGGTGACATTCTGCACAGTTCAGAGAAGAAGGGCTAGACCAAAGCGAATTCTGTAGA
The DNA here is from genome assembly GCA_024331685.1 of Stegophilus panzeri. NCBI lineage: Eukaryota > Metazoa > Chordata > Actinopteri > Siluriformes > Trichomycteridae > Stegophilus > Stegophilus panzeri. The sequence goes on along the minus strand of JANDJT010000021.1, from coordinate 25,713,715 downwards.
AACGGTGGGGTGCACATGCGGTTGTGATTATAGCAGACAGAGAGGGCAGGTGCCTCAGCAGTTATGTGTAGACCTGCTACTCATTAGTGCTGTTTGTGGACATGTGAAGGCTAATGCACTGAGTATTTTCTGCTGTACAGTTAACAGTGACTGCATGTTTTGAAGCACAGTGTAGTCAGGGAGGGATGCAAGAGAAAACACTGTTCCTACTCACACAGCAGTAAAGAAAGCCCTGTGTCTGTGTGCTCATTCACATATCTGCGTGAATGCACGTGCAGTGTGACCATGTGAGCATGTGCATAAGTTGATGCTTGCTACTGGAGTGTGTGTATATATGTGAGCGTTTGCTCATTCACATATCTGCGTGAATGCATATGCAGTGTGAGCGTGCATACGTTTATGCTTGCTACTGGAGTGTGTGTGTGTGTATTTGCTCATTCACATATCTGCGTGAATGCATATGCAGTGTGAGCGTGCATACGTTTATACTTGCTACTGGAGTGTGTGTGTGTGTGTGTTTGCTCATTCACATATCTGCGTGGATGCACGTGCAGCGTGACTGTGTGAGCGTGCATACGTTTATGCTTGCTACCGGAGTGTGTGTGTGAGCGTACACTTTACGGAGTGTGTGTGTGAGCGTACACTTTACGGAGTGTGTGTGTGAGCGTACACTTTTTGCGTGAATGCACGTGCAATGTGACTGTGTGAGCGTGCATACGCATGTGCTTGCTGTAGTGTGGTACTAAGCGCGCGCGTGTGTGTGTGTGTGTGTGTGTGTGTGTTGGAACGTGGAACGGAAATAATATAACAATATATTGCACTGCGGTGACAGTGATGCAGCAGACGCACGCTCAAGTCCACTCGCTCGATGCATGACGTCAGCGTTCGGTCACGTGATCCCACGAGACTCGCGCGGCACGTGTTTGTGAAACGAGAGGTGCTCAAACAAACACACATACACACAAAACCCCGACACATTTCAAAACAAACTAACGAGTTCGGTGTGAACAATATATGTATATATATTACTCTTTTCCCTCACTTAATTAATTAAACGGTTCCCTGACAGTGCGCGTGCTAAGCTGAGAGGAGACGCGCCCGAGTTCTTTCACTCCTGTGCTCAAAGAAGCTCGCACGCTGCCTTTACGCTGACCAATAGGCGTGCGAGAACTTATTATTATTCATAAGTTATTGGACCAATAGGCGTTTGACTTGCTTTAACAGAGCGCACGTATTATGAATATGTGAAAATATGTAAATTTCACGCCGTGGCTGTGGCGGCGGTGGTGAAAGAGCTAGCCAACCAGCGAGCTGTTCTATCGTATTGTTTTGTTTTGTTCCGTTCCAGCCTCAACATTTCGAGCAGGGGCTTTAAGGGTAATTTAAAACACCACCTTTTGCCGTCGTTGTCTTAATTGTTTTTCTTATTTTCCTCACAATATCGCCTGCGGTGTTGAATTATGCCCGGACAGACGACGGTTACTCTCTCCGTTGCTCCTAGCAACAGCAGCCCGCAAAAGCCTTTGCCTTTAGTTTTGAAGAAAATAATGGAGATCCTACCGCCTAACATACTCGACGACGGAGATGATGGTGAGGATTGTTTATTTGTTATTTGTTATTTATTATTTATTTATCGAAATGCAGGTCTGTTAATGAAATGTGGAGTGTCCAGTAGCAGGATACAGGCTAGTCATATAGCATGTGGTCTCAGAAGATCAACAGAGAAGTAAAGAAGCCTGCTTGTGTTTATGTCTGGGTTTGTTCCATGCATTGACCTTCAATCAACTTCAATATACTAGATAAGGAACAAGCTGGGAGAAGGTTTTAGAAACAACCAGAGAGAGAGAGAGAGAGAGAGAGAGAGAGAGAGCACCTCTTTCCATAAAATAAATCCAACAACAAAATGTTCTCCAGTTTTGCTTTCGTTTTAGACAGACAACCTTAAAGTAAAATATACTCCATCTAGCATTATCTCCCCCTCTCTCTCCCTCATAAAACCCACCAAGATTTTAACTTAAATGCTGTTTCCCCATTCCTCTAGCTCCTCATCTGCACAAGTGCACTGTGTACGTTGTATTAAACTTCCTTCTGTCTGTATAAATATTACATTATATACACGGGGCAAGAAATAAACTCCATGTATCACATTACGTCCAATGCTTTGAACCTTGTTCCCAGGGTTGCCAGGTCTCTCAATACATCTAATAATAATAATAGTAATAATAATAATAATAAAAATGAATAATGCACCTGAAGCATGGGGAACAGGTCCACTGTGGTGCGCACGCTTTTCTGATTGACTGTCTGCGGTGTCCTTTCTTACATTAATAAATAAATAACACTGTAATAGTTGGCAAATCGCTGTGATGTAAGTGGAACAGCATATTCCGGACCGCGCTCTCATATACGAAAATATTCAGCACGGTGTAATTCCTTATTCATCATCCCCTTTTTCCCCTCTCCCAGTTTCTTCCAAGTTCGCCTGGCGTTACGATGATATATCAGGAAGAAAAACACATCGAATGGACGGTCTCGAGCCTTGTTGCTCCGCCCGAACACACTCTCAGAACGTGACGGCGTCGCTAGCCTGCCTACGCAAAAAAAACAAACAAAAACGAAGCATTTGGGCTGGAATCACTGTAATATCGGTACAGTTTCTACGACAGACGGTGTAGTCTGCACCTACACTTTCCCTTTGTTTGCCGTTGCGTCTGCTTGTGGAATTTGATTATGTTTACTTTTTTTAAAAAAAATTAGCTTTAAAACAAGATCGCGGTTTTTAAATTAGCCCCGGAAAAAAAAACAACGCAATCCACGGACGTGCTTTTAGCACCTTGTTCCAAAATGAGCCCAATTTGTCGAAAACAAAACAAAACAAAAGAAAACAAAACAATGCACAGACCCTGGTCCTGGAGTACCTCCTTCCCTGTGGGGGGGGGTTCAAGTGTGAACGCTCATTATGTCTTCGTTTGTTTGTATAGAGAAAATGTTATCTTGTGTAGCTATGATCCATGAACAGTCACTACACTGAATAATGTCCTTGTATTATTTAGTCTGTATGTAATAATAATAATAATAATAATAATAATAATAATGGCGTCCATGTTGTTTAGGACGCTGTAATGGCGCGGTGTAGCGCACTGCTCGTCCGGCAGGACGTACGGCTCCACAGATTTGTCGAATCTGTACTGAAGCTGATTTTCTTGTTAACCGACATGCTGCTGTTTCATGTTCAGTGCATTATGGGTAAAATTCACAATCGGTTGGCCACCGAGACGACACTGTACGAACCTCTGAAAATAACAGTTACGGTATCTTTTCATAATTATAGACAGTGTGTATTATATAATTCAAATGTCAAACCTACTTAATCTTTGAAAAGAAAGAAATAAATAAATGAAAGACTAGTCTTTCTTAATGCACCATTACGAACATGAATCAAATGCGAATAGTGATGTTTGGGACACAGCGGATATGTTTAGATACCGTTCCGTTCTGCTTTTGTATTAGGTGTTTTAGGTTTTTCCCAGGAATATAGGAGTAAGTAGACGTTTCTTTTGCATTTCGGTAAGGAGTCTTCAGTGTCAGCGCTTTGTAACAAACGGAGGAATCAGAGGAAAAGCTGCAACTTTGACAACATCTTATTAACTTCAAGAGAAAACTGGTGAGAGATCCAACGGTTATAGCCGTTTTAACACGAACGACCTCGCTTCGTAGACGTTCCACAGCATTAAGTGTAACTATAATCGGATAAAAAGTACGACGTATCGTTTGTTTATTCATGAAAAGAAAAGGCAATTCTTTGTAAGTTGCTGTGGTATAAGAGGAATAAAACACTATAAAACATGCTGTTACCGGGGGGGTAACTCTGCTTCATCACACGTCCTTGTCGCTGATGGTTTTCCTGTAACGGCGCATCCCAGAGTGTGCTATTCTTTATGTAATACTTATCGTGTGAATTTTGTTAAAAAAAAAAAAATTATTCATAAAAGGAGTAGTTTTAATTATTATAAGCCTAGTCATTGTGGAACTCCATAAAGCGCACGTTCTACCACAAAGACTTCCTCGCTCTTTGTCCATCGCAGAGATAGAGAAGGAGAAGCTGAGCTCCATCGGAGACGGGGAGTCTTGCGGAGATGGAGGCGGCGGAGGAGGAGGAGGAGGAGGAGGAGGCGGCGGCGGCGGCGGCGGCGGAGGAGGATCCGGGGGAGCGGGCGGAGTTTCGGCCTCGCTCACTCCCACGATTTGGGACAAGACCATCCCGTACGACGGCGAGAACTTCCACCTGGAGTACATGGACCTGGACGAGTTCCTGCTGGAGAACCAAATTCCTGCAGCTCTGGAGGAGGAGCTGCACAAGAGCCTGGAGCAGGAAGCTCAGGGTTCCCCCGCAGTCCCGGAAGTCTCGGCGGCCGTCCCACAGGTGCCTGGGGAAACGGAAAAAGCTGCAGAAGTGCAGAAGATAAAAGGGGAGGACGAGGGGTGTGAGAGTGAAATAGCTGAGCCGCAGGTGATGGAGAATGCCACAGGTGAACACACACACACACACACACACACACACACACACACACACACACACAAAAGAGAACTCAAGACTTATTTTACAAAGGTAAACCCCTTTTTCCACACCGTGATGTCCAGGATGGTATAATTAAACTGGCTTTATAATAATAATTCAAACGGTTCTCCCCCTCCAGAGCCCAAAGATAAGCCAGAGCGCACCACTCCGTCTCCAGTCAACCCAGAGGAGATCGAGGTGAGTGTGCATTTCCAGCCAGATCCAGCGGACCTGGTGATGTCCAGCATTCCGGGAGGAGAGCTGTTCAACCCGCGCAAACACCGCTTCACCGAGGACGAGCTCAAACCGCAGCCCATGATCAAGAAGGCCAAGAAGGTGTTCATTCCTGAAGATGCCAAGGTCAGACTCTGATCTTCGGATCTGTCGTCTCACGTTTGTCTCTTGATCCCAAACCCAAAGGTCTTCGACGTGTAGCAAAAACGATAGAATTGGCCTTGCCGTTCCAATACTTTTGGAAGGGGCCGTACACTATTTCAGCTCCCGATTCCCTGATTTATCATCTTAACGCACGTCTCGGCAGGACAGTTTGAGATCTGTTGTACTACGAACGTCTGTTTTAACTTCGGGTTTGCTCTCGTTCTGGAGGTGTAGCGTGCAGCAGAATACCACCAAAGTTCTTTCTAGATAATAATCAGCATGGGTGTGTGTGTGTGTGTGTGTGTGTGTGTGTGTGTGTGTTCTCTTGATTTCTACGCCCCAGTTTCCTCAGTTTTGGATTTCAGCTCGTTCTTGGACCATATTTGGATGGTGATGTGGAGCTGTTTATGCTGAGCATCGGACAGATGGCGGTTGTTGTGTTTGGCTCTCGTTCCCTGGATAACGATGCGAGCTGTCTTTCAGCTTCCTGGTGGTCCTAAATTTTCCGGACGGTCGGGACGGAGTCGAGGTCGAAAGTCGTCCGTATCCGTGTTTATTCACAGAGCTAAGATCGGGCTCTGTTTTTAGTCGAGGTTCGTACTCGTACAAACCCGACGCTGACGTGAACCTGATTCGTAAATGAAACAACACGCCCGGAGGTGTCTCTTCCGTATGTTTTCCATGTCTCTCGTAACGTGCGAGAGAGACAGAGAGATTTCACGCCTCTCTTTTCAGCTCCGTGACCCCTCATTCATGTATTTTTATATATATATATATTTTTTTCCCCCTCAGGACGAGAGGTACTGGTCGAGGAGGAAGAAGAACAACCTGGCGGCGAAGCGTTCGCGGGACGCGCGGCGTCTAAAGGAGAACCAGATCGCCGTGCGCGCCAATTTCCTGGAGCGGGAAAACGCGGCGCTGCGTCAGGAAGTGGCCGAGCTCAGGAAGACCTGCAGCCGCTGCAAGAAGATCATGGCTCTCTATGAGGCCAAGTACGGCCCTCTGTAAGGACAGACACACGGCAGGTTCATCAACAACCGTCACGATCAACTATCCGTCAAATATTCACACAGGGATCATGGGTAAATTCAGGAGAAGTGTCAGTGTAAGTGTACGCTTGTAGACGGTAAGGTGAGGAAGTATCGAATAGAAAAGAGCTTTGAGAATTGTTCCTCATATTTTTCTCAATATGAATTATACAGGTTAACGATCTTTACAGGATCTCCCCGGGGGTACTTCTCATTTCTCTTCCTCGCATGTCGCTTAGCTGCTAGAGTATTAAAGGGATCTCCACACACAAAAACATCAGTTATAATATTATTACATGCTTTAATAACGTACATCCTACTCATCACCTGACTTCCCATAATATCAGAAACTTATACTTTTATTAGATCATATTTATATTATATCATTTATTTTTGTTGTTTTGTTTTTGTTTTTTTTCAGAGGGGAGTAGGTGGAGCATTTATACCACAGGTTACAGCACGCTTATAACAGAAATGAAATGAATGGAGATTTTATATCAAACAATACTGAAGTTCTTTTCAAGCTGTGTTTGTTTTTTTTTTTGTTTGTTTTTTTTTTCTGTAAAGAGACACGGTTACAGCGTCGGGTTTTCATCTTGCTAATGAAGAGTTACGCCCCGTAGTGGAACAGCACCGAGCTCTTTCTGACGATTTCACACCGGTCACAAATAACACAAACCGAACTACAGGAATTATGTCGTGATTGTAAAAAATCCAAAATAAATCAAAATAATTTAAGATGCGCGTTTTAGATGCGCTTTTCGCCTAGAATTTGCAGAAATGTATTCTGGGCGTTTTCTCGAGCGATTTCTTGAGGAATTTCCCCGAGATGGTTTTTAAACAGTATTAAAGGAGTTCACACCGACGCCGGACTCTCATCTCCTGCTTTTCGGAAAACATTTCCCTCCGAGTCGTCCGTTTAAATTAAAGATTTATTCGTAAATAAAATGTTCGTTTTCTAATTGAATAAACGAATACGTCGGCACGGTTATATTTTTGTCTACGACGCCGATTTCACCCGTTTAATCACACACCTTCGGATCAAAAGGTTTTTAACATCATGAGAACCATTTCAGTCGAATGTCCACAAACTTTTGACCGGTAGCGTGCGTGTATATTTATACAGGGCGTCCCTAAAGTCTCCATACACAGGGGGACAGTAACACTTTTCAGCAGAATGTCTTCCAAAATATTTCATACTTGGTTTATATTATATATATTTTTCCAGACAGCCTTTGAGAGAAGAAGAACGTACTGAAGTCATTCTCATGGCTGGATCAGATCAATCACGGTTGCCGTGGACTTTAACGGGAAACATGGCGAGCGCACACACACACACACACACACACACACACACACACACGTGACCCCGGGAGCCGAAGCTGGGCGAGACGACCCCGTGCGCGTGTTCACACAGTGAAATGCGAGAGCAATCATGTACAGGATGTTTTTTTTTGTTTTTTTTCTGTAAATAAAGTTCCGTTTTTGCTGAAAAGTGTTGATTTGGCCTAGCCCCGGAGACTGTTGGGACACCCTGTATATACTTGTGACGTGAATTCCAACCGTAATAGCTTTCGATCCGGATCATTCCTATTATTAGGTACCGCTTGAAACAAACGAGAAGTACGAACCCTCAGTTCAAAGACGAAACTGAACACCTAGCCGGGGATTCTCCGTCGCCGAGTTGTGGCAGAGATTCGGTTTAATTTCCGTCTCGTTCGTGAGAAACCGGTTACGGTCGCGAACGCGAGGACGAACAACACGCCCTGTCCCACTTTCTCCTCTGGAATGAAGCTCGTCCTCCAGCATGACCCGAGTGTGGCATGGGAGGAGCAGATTGATTTATTTATTCACTCTCCCAGTGAGGGAGTGTGTGTGTGCGTGTGCGTGTGCGTGTGTGTGTGTGCATGCAACTTCTTCCCCTTTTGTCCTGATCATGTGTTTGTGTGGCTTTGGCTCTGTAAGATAAGAATAGGCAGCGTGCTTGTGTTTTTTAATTATTATTATTTAAATAATACACTAACACTCAGTTAGTTTTCTGTTCTGAAGCACTATCATTTCTCCACACACACACACACACACCCGGGCAGCTTCACAGGCAGCAGCACATTATCAGAGTAAGGCAGGGACTGTTATTCTTACCGACGAGCGCAACCTTTATACGACGCCACCTTTTCCACTCACTCCGCATATTTACTATTAAACAGAAACAAGGAAGACGCCGGACTGTTTTTAAGAGACGTTTTTGGATGAAATCTTTGTAAATACGCCAGTCCTTCGAAATCCTCTTCTTCCATTTACCTTTACTGAGTAAAACCCCCTTCGCTGTAGTGACGAGTGACTCTTAAGCGATGCATACTGTTCTGCGTCTCGTGCGTCAGTGATGTGTACACTATATCTGATCAAAAAAAATGTACAAAAAAAAAAAAAAGATTCTATGATCTATATTTAAAAGAAAAAAAAAAAGCTATATGATATGTAATGACGAATATAATGGAGTTGTATTTTTATTCATGAAGTGTGATCAATGTACTTTTGTTTTCCCCACAAAAACCCAGGGCAATACAGTGTGATTCATGTTTACTTCCAGGCGACGAGTTAGTGAGAATTCTGCTTTTTAAACGGGGGATAAATAGATTCTCCAACAGGGGGCGCTGTGTGGGTACACAGACCACTCAGGACAGGACAGGAGAGAGAGAGCACTTTGTGAGTGTGTGTGTGTGTGAGAGAGAGTGAGCAATATCACATGAGTCTATAAAAAAAAAAAAATATCACTGATTAGGTCAAATCAAGTCTTCTGTTTTCTGAGGCTGGATCCCAAGCGGATTTCTCGCTGTATAGAGCGCGTGCGCTCTGTAAGGTGTGGAGCGACGTGTTCTGATCGGTCCCGTCAGGATTTTGCGATCGCGGGTAATTAACGCGAGGTCAAACAAACGCCACAGTGTTCGGAGGAGCTTGCAGCTGAAACCGCAGGTGTTCTGTACGCGGACACGAGTACAGCTAGAAGGTCTCGTTTAGCGACAAAACTCACTGTGAAAGGCCGTTTCGCCAACGCAGGTAGTTTTCAGAAAAGAAAAAACACTACGGAAAACTACTTGAATTGGCGGAATCGCAGTTTCACTAAACTGTGTTGCGTGGTCTTTCACAGTGGTGTTTGTTGGTAAACGAGACCTTTTAGCCGTACGCATGTTCGACGCACATGAATCAAAGAGGGCTTTGACCGAACACGCGTCGTGACACGAGGAGTCTCGGCCCAAATCTTCGGAAAACCTGCGAAGTTTCCTTGATTTTGCGTTCATTTCGACGCTCGCAGAATCCTGAAGGGACTGATACATGGAGCACTGCACACGTGGCCAAAAGTTTGTGGACACCCGACCATCACACCCGTATGTGCTTCTTGCTAAAGTTTGACGCACACATTTGTACAGAAAGTCTCTGTGTGCTGTAGCGTTAGAGTTTCCCTTCCCTGGAACTAAGAGACCCGAACACTGTTCCAGCATGACGATGCACCTGTACACAAAGCGAGCTCCATGAAGACGTGGTGTGTTAAGTGTTAAGGTTGGAAGAAGGTGGAAGATCTGGAGTGTCCTGCACAGAACCCTGACCTCAACCCCACTGAACACCTTTGGGATGAACTGGAACTGGAGTCTCCTCGACATCCCAACATCAGCACCTGACCTCATCCTCACTAACGGTCTTGTAGCTGAACGATCACAAACCCCCACAGCCACGCCCCAAAATCTAGTGGAAAGCCTTCCCAGAAGAAAGAGTGGAGCGCGTTATAACAGTAAAGACGGAATCAATCTGGAACGAGACGTTCAACAAGTACACGTGGGTGTGATGGTCATGAGTGCACAAACTTTTGTCCATATAGTGTATCTAATGAGTGTTAATTTAGAATTCAGCTTCATACAACTTGTAAAAGTGCACTACCAAGATGGAGAACATACTGGACAGTCCCGCTAGTGCACTTGATGTCCAACAGGACGTGATCTGGCACTAGAGTTGTATGTGGTGTGTGTATAACCTATAATCTTATCAAATTTGCAATGTGATTGCATTATTTATTTTCGCTTCCTAACAATCTTCAAAAGAGGGTTAGAAATAACCGAAGGAGAACGACGACGGGCTTCCACTTCTCAGTCTTAATGACTGATACGGGATATCTCATCTGGTTTACGTTGGACACAATGTATGCTCTTACCTTAAGAGTAGCACACCATGTTGTTTTTGTTGTTTTTTGGTAAACACGGTTGTTTAACACAGAGTGCACACTACATGGTTTTATCCTTGTATGTGATTTGAAACACTTCCCCACCCAACAAAGCCCGAGATATTTTTCCACACGAGCAAGTTTACGAGAGCGCGAGGGAACCCGTTGGGGCATAAGAAAGGAACGATCATCACGGATCCGTGACGTTTGGTGAAGGCCACGTGATGATCTCGGGTAGACGCAGAGGATAGAAGGGTGGGAAATTCTCGCATGTAAGTGAGCGAGCGAGCAACCGAGTCCGTTTAAGTTGATGGTCTTGACTCTCGTGTAGCGTCCACTCGATATCACTACAATCACGGGTGACATTTAAAAAAAAAATAAATAATATTATACATATATATATTAAAAAAAACCCACACACATAATGCAAATGACATGTGTTTCTCATTCCTTTGAGGTGTAACAACATGCTAATGAAATCCTTCTCTTTTTAAAAATGGTCGTGTTTTTCTTTCTTTTCTTCCAACTGTTTATCCTTTCCTGTGTCCTACAGTACTGAGATTTCTTTTATATTCATAAAAGTACGTAGACACAACCGTGTGGAAAAAGAATAGTTTAGCGGTCAAGCTTTACCTTTTAAACGTGTGGTGACGAATCTCTTCCACTGAACCCTGTGACATGTAGCACTAATGCATCGTTCCACCCAAATAATATTTAAACAAAGATTGTAGTCCCTTTTTTTTTTTTTTTTTTTTTTTTAAAAAAGAAAGAATTGTTTTGCTGTAGTGTCATGTAACAATTTTAGATTTTGTGTTTGTAGTAAAAAGTGTTGCATAACATCAGACGTTGTCCTGTACAATAAAGTGGACTTTACATTCATTGACATTGCTTTGTGGATCTGCTTTATGATTGGCCGTTCTTGATGACATCACACTCAGAGGGCATGGGGTGGGGCTGTGTGATCTGCAACTCATTATAAGAAGGACCACACACACACACACACACACACACACACACACACGGTGTAAGAGGAATAAAACATTTGGGGACGTGACGTTAAGAAAATAATACATTTCAGGCTGGTAACAGTAACTCAGCTTCATCACACCACACTGTTATTTTATTCCTTACTTCAGACCCAGTTACACACAGCACTTACTGAGAATGCACGTTTCTCTATTGTCTGTTTCATTAGTATTCCATGAGTGAGACAGGTTACATAACAGCCTCGCCCCCAAAAGCAGGGTTACATAATATATGAGAGAGAGAGAAAGAGAGATATGAGGGGAGCATTGGGAGGAAAGAGAGGGACAATGGGAATCTGAAGATGGTTTCATGGTGGGGTGAGGAGAGAAAGGGGTAAGGGGGGGAGAATAGAGATGGAGGGGTGATGGTAAAATGAGAGGGTGAGGTGGAGGGATGAGCAGAAAGCAATTGGAGAGTTGTAGGAGAGAGGGAGGGGTGAAGGAGAATGAAGTGAGAAATGGAGGGGTGAGGAGAGAATGATAGGATATATAGATTGATGAGAGGGGAGCTGGAGGTATGGGGAGAACGAGAGGAGAGAGGGATGAAAGAGAGTGAGGGGAGAAGGAGACGGGGAAAGTGGAAAGATTGAGGAGAGAAATGAAAAGAGGGATGGGAAGAAAAAGGATGGCAGGAGGGTTGCATGGATGAAAGGAGGTTGGGATGAGAGAGAGAGGGATGGAAGGACGAAAAGATGAGAGGAGCTGGATGAGAGTAAGGCATGTGCTCAAACATGAGATATGGGCTGTGAGTAACACCACCAGGAAGAGGGAGAGAAGGATATTATTACACAGGGGGAAGTAAAGGATTATTACACAGAGGGTGGAAAAGGAGAAACAAATGATCTGCAGCATAACCTAGAGAGAGAGAGAGAGAGAGAGAGATGAATAGTGGTAGATAAAAGTGCAGTAAAGGTTTATGGGACATGAGGAGGATGAGGAGGAGTATGATAGAGAGGGGTGAAGGACAAAACAGCCATCCATATGTGCACCTAACACACACGGCAGCTTCTATAGACCATAAAACAGAGTGCTTCCTTACACATTTTCTCCCTCTCCACCGACCTCCATTTTGTTCTGCAGATTAAGGAACTCCTTTACTCTGTGGTTCTGTCTCAAATTGCCTCACTCCTCACTATACACTACGTACTTCACTATCTAGTGCCTCAGTATGCATTATGTAGTGTGCTAATGTCCCAAACGGAGACATTAATCTCTCTCACACTAGATACAGTAACAGTAGAACCATTTTAAAACCCAAAATGTCCACCCCAACGTGGACCCTTTCTGCGTCTAATCTGCGTGGTCAGCTTTCCCACTCGCGTCTTTTTCACAACCGAAACAATCGCGTGTAGCGCGTGTGCGTTAGCGCGGCGAATGCTACGACAAATCCGATACTGCGCTCTACAGCTCACGATATTCGTCAACTAAACATCTGCTAAACTACCGTCCTAGCTACCGCATAGCTTGATAAACTCCGCTAGCTAGCGGGCTGACTAGCATACTCCTGTGTCAGAGTTCTAAACCTTTATCACAGCGCTGTTGCGTTCTGGATCCTGATCGGTCAGAAAGTGTTGATTATAACAGCAGTGCAGGTTTATATCAACGCGTTCGTTCCGATACATTAGCGTTTCTATAGCAACCGCTCATTCACACAAGGAGACTTACAGAAAGGTTTCTTTAACATTTATGGAAGGAGTCTCCAGTGTCAGTAGAGTCTTCAGGGCAGAGATTTCCAGTTTCTCTGTAAACGTGGCAAACGTTGCAATTTTTATCTCATTAACTTCGAGAGAGAGGATAAAAGCGAGAGAATAAAAGAGAGAGGCTGGTGAGGGAAGGACTGTTTATAGCTGCTATAACGTAAGTGAGCAGGGGAACTTGTTTCGTGTGTTATAACCTCGCTAAAATGGCTCGACGCTTACCACACAGCAGTGAAACTACAATCAGGTCACTATTTCTCATGCTTTCTTTAAGTTTTGTTTCCTTCATATTTTGTTACAAAGTATTTTTTGTAAGAAATCGCTGTAATAAGACGCACAGAAAACTGGTCGCGGCGTTTCGGGACATCAGAATCAAAATACAGACAAAAAGTGTCAGTATAAATCGTACGTCATCGCTTAGAGCCGTTTATTCATCGTCGATAAACTTTACATATAAAATAAATCATCTTTTCTTTTTAATTCAAAGTGAAAAAAAAAAACCCCACACAGATACAGGATGTTTATAAGCAAAAGACCGACGTCTCTGATAGAAAAAAAACAACAACTCTGACATAGGTCCAATAGGTCCTTGGAGCAAGGTTGGTAACGGAAGTTTAACCCTAAAATGATCTTTATCCTTCAAATTAGTCACACAGAATTGAATCTCAAAACTAATACCCAAAACATGCAAACGTTCATAATGAATGCAGATTTATTCAGTCTGTTAGCATTATGCAAAGTGACTTCTCAGCAACTTTGCATTCTTTGTTGAGGCCAGTCTTCCCTGTTGATCATATTAGCATTTGTGAGTCAGGGATTTAAACCCCCCAACAGCAAGCTGCTTTAAAAAACATCGTTTTTAAAAGTTCCACTCAGTAGCATTGAGAATCGTAACATTCTCCATTTACGGTTTCTTCGTCGCTCAGGTGCTAAAAAAAAAAAAAAAAAAAAAAAAAAAGGCTAAACAAGCACTAGTTCCCACACTTGGGCGAGTTGGAACGAAAGATTTGCATAAACCTCTGAAGAATGTAAATAGTGCTCGAATGCAAATATTTAACTAGATGTCGCCAAAAGACGGCCGCGCCCTCGGCCCATGACGGACACGCGCTCGGTTCGGGACGCTCACAGCACGTTCGGTCGATCCTTCCTTCATCTTCTGCAGCTCAGCCTTAGAGACATTTAAGGCAAAAGTCAACACGACATCCTGCTTTCTCTCCACACACCTGGTCTACAGGAAGTGGCAGGTGGAAAGACAGCAGGGATTACAACCACGTATTACGGAGAAGCAGTGATCTACTGCTGCTCTTGGCCAGGAATCAGATCCCAGGCCAGCACCGCTCGCTTTAGTAGCATCCTCTATTCAGATCTTCACCAGTTCCTATGTTAACCCTTCTTCCTGACATGAACTCCATGACTGCTGAAAATATATTTCTCATTAGAGAGAGAGATTTTGCTGCAATTCTTTTGGAAAAATGAACCCAGTTCAACAACCCAAACTAGTTAACATGAAATCGACTAACACGACCACATGGGACACCTTTTAGCCAGCTCTACACTTGATTTTTCTGTCACACACACAAAAGCCACATACTGTTAAAATAATGATTTAAATCTTGGTTCACGAGTTGAGATGAGTGGTCTAACGTCACGGAGACCAAAGCCAGTCGACAACGAAAATTCTGGCTGTGTGAGAAAGTTTCACTGAAATCTGCTAGGATACTCATCTAAAGGCCATCAATAGGAGGACAGCGCGAGATTATACAAAGCTTACCGGACAGTTACAATGCTAGTCTAATGCTAGAGGACAGTCTAATGCTAGAGGATCTTCATCGTACACTCGCACATGGACAGCACACATTAACACACAGTCTGTTGAATTCTGCCAAGGTTTTATTGGGATTTAAGGTTAGTGTGACAACAATCTTAAAGAGACTGCCGAGATCTCGCTGTGTAAAACCGGCTTTAGTCGAGGCAGACCATATTACAATTCCAGCTTAGTAAAGGTGGTCATTAGATACTGTTGGATGTGTTGGGTGGGTGGTAGGAGCTTTGCACTGGGGATTTGAAAAATAAAAATCAGCTTTGGGTGATGTAATGAGAGCGGAAGCTACTGTAAAAGGATTTAGCCACGCTAATCATGCTCAGCCTCACATCAAATCACAGCCAACATCTGTCCTGAACGTCGAGGTGACCAGAACACGAGACCTCTGCTCAGCGAGGCTTAACGTTATAAATGTGGAGATTGTGGGGGGTGGGACACTTTATTGGAATAGCTGATTGCATTTGGCAGTCATACTCCAGCCAGCTGGGAGCAATAAGGGACCAGGCACAAGCCCAAACATTTTTTATTTTGGAGTCTAAAGATTTGTACTGCTGTGGTTTATGCAAATGAGCACTAATAAATGAATTCGAATTCACAAACTGGTCAATAACCCACTCTTAAACCAGCCAGCTGTCATTATTAAGATCCTGGAAAGAGAAACACACATTACACAGACCTACACACCTTGTTACCCACCTTCAATTCAATTTCCATACAACATGTACAATACACAATACTTTGTTAAACACACTTTATTTGTTTCAACTTGCATATTTTTAAATCCGATATAATATAATTATATATATTTAATATATTTAAGTTATTTCTGGAAAAATAACCTCAGCACATAAGAAACTAAATAAAGGATATCTTAACATAAGAAATATATACATGTCATAGTATATACCGTATAGAATATCTCTTACAAATGCCTTTAGATTCTCTCTTGAAAAAACGTACAGGAAAAAAAAGAAAGAAAAAAAAAAAAATAGAAAAATCGTAAATAAATTACAAATGAATGTAAAAAAATACATCCAGTTTAAACCAGCCATAAATGACAAACCTCTGGACCCTTACTACCAGAAATAAAGTAATCCACTCGAAATGGTAGTCATGAAATGGACTGACCTTGTAACATGAGGAACCTGGTAAGGACGGTTCGGGAGTTGCAGCTTAAGCAGATATCTATCGAGAACGCTTGGGACACTTTCAAATCGACAGTCGAGGCAGATTCTATCAGCCGTCTCCATGACGAATTTGACTGTGAATCAGTGGACTTGGTAAAGTCGGCTATTAAAAAGGGTCCTAAAGAACAAACATCTGTTCGCTTAAGATGTTACAGGATATTTGCGTCTAATAGGTAAATCGTCCAAACCTAGAATCATAGCATCCGACTTCTCAACACCCATTTAGTTAGAAATTAGATTCACATTCAAAAATCAACTCCAACTCTGAAGGACACCAAGATTAGCAATCCAAGTGCCGTGTTTTGAGCTACGGCCAAAAGGTTCTTGCTGCCCATACACACATTCCCATCACTCCATCCTTCCCAAAGCCACATCATTCATCATGAGCCTTTCTGCTCCACCCGAGTCCTGCCCTCTTACCTTCACACACCACTGGCTCTGTATTCCTACAGGAGACAGACGCTACCACATTAACAGTCATCTCAGCACTGCCTTTAACTAGTCTACTCCACCCCTCCCCCCACCCCCCTTTGGACCATATTTATGGCTTTTGAATATGAAAAACACTCTTCCTGAACAGTTTCACAGCTTTAAAGCATTATCCCCTTTGACTGCTCATAAACTAGGCCCTGTACCCATAGTGTGCATTGTGTCCCAACTATGCAAACCACAGAACGAAAAATAAAAAGAAAACAAAAACCGTGCAAGATTTGTGTTGACACAAAAATCCCCCCCACCCCCACAGTGAGACTTGACTAGACAGCTTATAGCAAAGTCCCAACCTCTCTGCTTTCCTGAACCTTCCAACAAAATATTTGCTCTCAACATGATTAAATTGAAGCATGAAGCTCTTTTCACAGCATGAAAGAGCAGTGTTGGAACAAGCTCATGCTGCTCAGCCAGGCTAGAGAGAAGTATACCTTGGTGTGGAACACCCAGATCCAATTAGCATTCAATGCAAAACATCTGTGCGGCAGGAGTCTGGTTATTTCCCATTGACTTGGGAGAAAGGAAAATAATTACCCTTGAATACGAACAACAATCTATGGAGGAAAAAAAAAAAAAAACAAAAAAAAACAACAAAAAAAAACACACAAAAAAAACCCCAAACAAAAAATCACAAGTGGTTTTAGTAGTCATAACACCATCTTAACTTTATGTATTAGTAACAACTGTTGGGAAAAATAATTTTTTTTAAAAACTCCCAGAAGACATCTTTCAAGCTTTTTGAACACTTAATTAGCCAATACTACAGGTTGGAAAGCTTGGCTGGAGTACTGCAGGTTGTAGCCCCCCAGACCCTCCATGAAAGAAATTCCACTGCCGCCTCCCATGACACCCATAGCATGGCCTGGTGGTTGGCTGGAGAATGGATCGAAGGTGGCATGTGGGTGAGCAGGGCCTGGAAGTGGTGTCTGGAATGGGCCAGTGTGGGTCAGGTGTGGAGCCTCAGCTTCAAAATAGAGGGGCCCCTGGGAGGCAGGGTAAACAAACTCTTTGGCATTGGGTGAGAGTTGGCTGGAGACTGGACCAGCCAGGGAGTGCATGGAGAGAGATAGGGGCTTGTGCTTCACCAGTCCAGGTGGTGAAATGGAGGACATTGCGGTGGGGGAATGGCTCAGCATTCGCTGCTGAGGAGCGCCGACACTGCCAGATCCACACACCACCCCGTTTCCCATGCATTTCTTCATCTTGGTGGAGCCAAACTTGGTGGCGGCAAAGCTGGCCGTGGTGAAGGTGATTTGTTGTGGAGTCGGACGGGAGCTGGGTTGGGCAGCTGGGTGAGGGTAGGGCATCCCTGTACTTGGTGGAGATGGAGAGGAGGTGTTGGAGTGCAGAGTGGGATCCGTTGGAGTACTGGAGCCTGCGTAACTGAACAGACCTTGACAGAGCGGTGTGGGTGAATTAGAGAGTGATGGAAGCATGACTGGTGATGCTTGGCCACCTATGGGCACAAAGACCTGAGCGTCGGGGTTGAAGCCCAAATTCTTCCCATCTTCCAGCTCTACATCTCCTTTACAAAGCCCTCCTAAGCATTCTGATACTTCAGGTTCACCACCCAAACCTGGCGGATCCTCCATGTAGAGAACTTTCACTGCCCCTTTCTCGCCAATCTGATAGGACACTTCATAAGGGTCGATCCAGATGCTAAGCTCTGGAGGGACATTGGCACGGACTTCCTCCATGTCCAACCCACTCCGTCTGGCTGCCAAGTCCACCACGGGGTCCCCAGGGACTCCAAGATGAAGGCAGCGGAAGGCAGAACCACGTAACGGAGCCTCCGGGTACCAATGACCTTCAAAACGTGACACCAAGATTCGTTCCAGCTCCTCTCCAAACAGATCCGCTCTTCGCCGTGGGAGCTTGTTGTACAAGTAGGACACTATGAAGTTCAGTGCAACTTTCACCTCTAAATGCATGGCTGAAGAGAGAATTAGAGGGTCCAGAACACAATGCTCACGTCCCGAATCTCTCTCTGGCCAGAACAGGCCTACAACAGTTTCCACATCTCTTGTAAAAGATGCAGGAGGGGTTTAAAAAAAAAATCCTTGTAGAAGGTGGTAGAAAGTAGAGTGCGCAGCTTAAAAAACCTTTTGTTCCAGATATGATTGGTCCCACACACAAGGCTCTGACCTGCTACACCACACTGGGCTTACTGAAAGCCTGGAAGTCTCACAAGACCCACTTTCTCCAATCTGAAAAGGATGCAAGAAAAGAAAGTTACCATTCAGAATCCAAACACTGGGGATAAAAGGGTATAGGATTGGGCATGCGTTTTAGCAGGTGCTATGGCTGAGGCAGCAATCTATGCAATGCATCAAATCCCTCATCTAGTCCTGCTGGCAGCAGGGAGAGCACACTAAGAAACACAGAAAAGTGCAAGAGTACAACACTGACAGAAATATAGAAATGAGTGTGTACACTGCTAATACAAACTTCTAGAAGCGCACGTCAACCATTTACCTGAAAATATTTAATCCAGGTAAACAAAGGGATTATTTATTTATTTTATTTACATAATGTTAAAAAAAAAATCCCAGTGAAAGATGGGTACAAATAAAGGTAGGGACTGGGAGAGTTCATTAACGAGACTGTTTGTTAGCTAGGGGCATAGAAGAGTTAGCAAGATAGTCAATACTTAGTCGTGTCAACAATTAAGACAATCTTTCAAAGTTAAACTGAAGTTTACCCTTTGACAGAAACCCGGCCAATGTGGTGCATAAATAGAACAAATGGACAAAATTAAAATATCAAACATGATGCATAACATTCATTTAACAGTCGCACACAGCGCTCATCTCATCACTCTAAAGTTTATATGATTACATGCAGTGATAATGGTGTTTATAATAATCTGCCAGTCCAGTACAGCCGCTTTGCACAATATATTCAGTCATTTGAAGTGAGAAAGCACATAAATGAATGCCGTCTCAGCCAGTATAAATAATGAATCGCACCCGCACAGTAATTCACGATGGTTCAGTGTCCGGATTTTTGTTGCTCAAGTTCAGCATAAATGTCAAATATGATCGTAGGAGTTTTAATCGACAATCAGGTTCTGCACGTTAAATTCAGGAAAACAAAATAAACCTACAGGAAAACTATGAAAGGGATACAAAAAACAAAAAAAAAAGCGAATCAGATCAGCTTTAAAACGTTTGGAAGGTCACAGACGCGTGTGCAACGAACGTTTGAAAGAAGTTATGTATTTCTCTGGTTTCTCATTTATGGTGACCAGAAGACCTCAAACTCCGAAAGTACACTTTTTTTTGGCTTGTTAAGATCAGCAAAGATGCATTTTGATGGCGCTAAAAATGAATAAGCCACGTTTCCTGAACGAGCTGACCGTTATCGACTTGCGTAACCCTGGTAGAAAATCCATCTTAATCTGACCAGCTGCCAAAACGCAGGCAGAGCTGGTCAAACCGGTCGGCCATCTTTACGGGAATTCACCCTAGATAAACCATGTTAAAGAAAACAATTAGAACGTTTAAGTAATACAAGAGCTGGAGAGTAAACTAGGCGCTGTCAAAGACAGTCTACCAGTTTGGCCAGCTTGGACTGATGTAGCAGCTGGTTAGATTATTTATTTGTTTTTGTAAAATACAAAAGTAACAGACTTGTTTACAGTTACAAATGACAGGGATGGGAACAAAACGCTGTAATACGGTTTATCTGTTACATCAATGACATTCGTTGTAATTCTCTTCTTCTCAACACTTTGTCGCCTGATCAAGATGGCCGACTCTTGTTGAAACTACGACTCCCAACACCCCCTGCGCGGTGACGTCATAACCGTGCGTATCCGCCTCCGCTTTATCAAAACACACCGGGCGAATTCTGCTAATGTCCTTAAATTAGGCCGTTTTAAACCGGTTTAAAATGATTCAAGTTGTGCGTGTTGCGTCGCTATTTCTCTAAAAGACGCGTTTTAACTTTCTAATACCGGAAATACGCGATAAGGTCATGGAGACTTCTCTAGAGCTAGCAGGCTAATGCCGCAGGTTGATGTGTTGACTAATTGCTTTTAATGCGGTAGTTAAGGAGGACATTATCATTCATTGTCCCCTGGGTGGATGACTGGCTTCGTTGTCCTTGATTTCAACGTTTTTTTGTTTTTTAAAAAGTGTTGAAATAGCGTCTTAACATGGTTTACCTCGTCGCATGTAATAATATAAAGAAAAAACAGCCGTCTAATTGACCATAATCTAGATTAGCACACCATAATCTAAAGCAATGTGTTCGGATTACTGTAAAGAGTGTCAATCTTATGTTTAGTGAAAGTAATTCATAAATGATCGCTTTACTCCCAAACAGTCAGTTCTTATATTCACTCAATGTCACTCAATGTCATGCGATGCAAAATTGTCCTGACTAAATAAAGTGACCAAAAACGTACACAAACACACACATAAAATGTTCAATCAATCAGTCACTGCGTTTTCCTAATCTCTTAAACTTCACCAGCAGCAAACTTCACCTCAGCGAGCCTTCACACGTCCTGAGATGTTTAATACCACACATCATCCTGCACACATTCTCCCTGATATTAATGCAAAATGAATGCAAACTGTGGACGAGGCTTATTGAATGTCCATCAGCAGGTGTTTGGTTTACATTAGCTTTGTTTATCCAGCTGGGAAGAACACACACACACACACACACACACACACACACACACAGAGATACAAAAAATGTCAACTTAAAATGCAAGCATAAGCAAAAAAAAAAAAAAAACCAAGCGTTTTAAATATCACTGTATAAGCAGATTATATCATGATCTTTCCAATAAGAGGTGGATTTCTAATGCAGGAGATTTTATTTAAATAAATAAAAATAAATGCCATCATTTTTTATTTTATTTTATCATATCAAGTGTCACAGGTGCCGAAGTAAATCCAGCGAATAAAATAAGCGCCATGTGGTCTAAACTCAGTTCATAATCAACAATAAATTGGCACCAAATAATAATAATAATAATAATAATAATAATAATAATAATAATAATCCAGGAAGTGTGCTTACAAAGAAAGTCATACATAGCATGGTAATGATTCATTCACGTATTTAAAATCAAGAGATTCAAGAGAAAAATGCATCATCTAGACAATCTCAGAACATGTCTGGTTAATATAACATCATCTTGGCATTAAATACAGACCTGTAAAATACTAAAATGGACGACAGAGCTGAATCCACTCCTTCAGTATTAAAAAAACAAAACAAACCCAGAGATAAAAACACACACATTCAGGGAACATAGACGATAAAGTTCACAAATTAATCATACAATCAGCAGACAATAAGCGCACACTCATGCATATTCATATATTATAAATAAGAACTGAGATCTGTAGCCTACTTACCAGTGATTGTTATTATTGTTGTTATTATTATGATGGATTATTATTATCCCTACATTTCCTGTGAAACACGAGCTGAAAATACGACGCTGGGTATTTGTTTCTGTAACCGTATTAAACGGATAAGACACTGAGCATATAAAATTATAAAAGTGCACATGAAGTGGTGGTTAGTAAGCGCGCTTCGGACGCCGCGCTCATCCTTGTAGCGGCTCACGGAAAGTTTACTGTTTGGCAACCTCGCACATTTATACTCAGCACGTTCCGGACCACGCCCACATTCTGTGACGTCTGCAAGCCGGAACTACTTTCCAGCCATTTATAGTCTCATTTGTCACAGACTGTAAAGTTTACAAACTATAACACTAGCGTTAATGATGAGCATGTATTTTAATAGTGCGTGTTATCATTAACACCAATAATAAACAGAAATACTGAAATAAAAGAACAAAAGTAAATTTAAAAGAAGAGAAAAAAATAAAAACAATTGTCTTCATTATTATTATTATTATTATTATTATTATTATTATTATATCAGTGTTTATGTTTCATTTATTATTTATTCATATGTTAATTCGTGTGTTCATTTTTTTCTTTTAACAATCGTGCGTTTCTTTAAAAATACGTTAAACACAGGCGGCCGTCTTGTTCGACTCTCGTGTCACTTTAAACTAAAACTGCAAAATAAAGAGACGCCCGCGTTTTCACCGCCCGCGTTTTCACCGCTCGCTCGCCGCCGCTCTCACCGAAGTGCTTGTTAACGATCAAAAGAACCTGAACGTGAACCGTGAGAGTGGCCCCACCTCGGTGGCCATGTGCAAACCTCATGGGTGTGTCATGGGTCCCATCTTGAATGTTGTTCTTTTTGCTTTAACAGTATATATTCCTGTGGATCGTTACTGGAAGCAAACACATAAGTAGAAAATAGATGCAGTATTTATTTGAAACAAGCATTACGAGTGCAGACATGTTTTTCTTTCTTTTTTCTTAGTCGTCGTCGTTGCTGATGCTGGTTTATTTATGTGTGGATCATTTGTACCCAGTCGAATAAAGCGGGCCTCAAATGGCCACTTTCATGTGCCTGTGTGAGATTTCTTTCTCTCGCTGTGGTTGTTTTTTCCCTGATTGAGTGTATCCACTAACCACCATTCAGCTTCCACTTCCTACACACAGAGAGAGACCAAAAGCATCGGTCCAATCATTAAGCTGGTTCATGATCTACTCTACTATCTATGGTGTCTGTACTTGCATCACCAGGACGATGCTAGTTGGACGTCACGTGACGTCACGTGACGATATATGGGCCACATTTGCTGGAAGAGCGTTGTGACGTTTGAGTGCTACCTGACTCCGTAAGTTCCGGTCGTGCTGAGTTCATTATAGTCCATCCTCACTCACTTTCCAGCAGCTGTGGGATGCACTACAGGCCGCCAATTTTCAGGTGAGAGGGTGTGTTCTGTGTGTTAAGGTCGAGCCGCAAGGGTACCGGACCACCAGACTATCACACGAGCATTTACACAAGATGGGGGACTAGTGGACCTCAGTTATATTTACTAATTAAAGCAGAAATAAAGACCAGCAATAACTTCATTGACATCTATGCTTGAGCCACTGTTGTGGTGTTACAGTATGGGCAGGTGGGCCTCATCAATGCAGAACTGCCCCACACTTTTTGACCGGTATGGTGAGAAGCAGTGGCATTACCACACTACATGAATAACATAATTTATCCAGTCACGGTGCATGAATGACACAGGTCTAATTTCACCTTCCATGGATGACATCGTTCCATTACGGAATGGATATTGGTGATGGAAGTAACCTCGAATGGAGCACCATGCACTTTCTACAGTACTGACTCCCAACAGAAAACAAGTGGGATCTGAGTCGCTGTGTACCTCATAACTACCCACCAGAGGGCCACGCCCTTTCATTACAGTGGCATACCAAACCTCAGCGGGTAATAAACTGACTCACGAAACAGCATGACACCCATTTTTTTCCCATGTAAATAAGACTGTTACAGTCATGACAGAAAACTGGTTATATCTGACACCTCTGGTCAATTTGGGGGTTTTCCAATTCACTTTTCCTGCATGTTTTTGGTCCGTGGGATGAAACCGGAGCACCCGGAGAAAGCCCAAGCAAACACGGGAAGAACCCCACGAACAAAGTACTCGGGTCATAGAGTGAGCATACCTGTATGTGTGAATGTATGTGTGTGTGTGTGTGTATGTGTATGTATATATATATATATATAT
>JANDJT010000021.1:25651118-25661280 GCA_024331685.1 Stegophilus panzeri | reverse complement strand
GTATTGTGTGCATGTGTCAATACTGTGTGTGTGTGTGTGTGTGTACAGTGTATACAGTCTATACAGTCTTTAACTCTGTTTTCTTCTCCTCTGTGTCCAGTACGGTGCGGGCGAACTCGGGTCCCGTGTTTAAGGGCGTGTGTAAGAACTTCTCGAGGTCTCAGGGTCACGGATACATCAAACCCGCTAACGGTGGAGAAGACATCTTCGTCCACATCTCAGAGTGAGTCGATAGCTCCGCGAATCATCCAGGGATTAATATGGTCAGAATTATTGCTGGTGTTCATTTAAAATAAATAAATAAATAAATAAATAAGCAGTAAAAATGTTGTAATGTTTCAAACCTTTCTTTTAACAAAAATCACGTTCATGAGATTTTTCTTGTTGTTGGTTCCTTAGGTGTTTTCGAAAGGTGTTTCATTCTGAACTAAAACTGGAATCAGATATTCTGTTCAGATGAAACTAAGATCACCACTGGCATGCTTGGCAAAAAAAACATTGATGTTTCAGGGCTGTTTTGTGGCTGGTGGCTCAGGAGCTCTTGTGGGGATCATTTCAGCCCAAAACCTGGTTGCCTCTGCCAGGAGGTTAAACCCTAAGACACGTTTATGACCCCGAACATACATTTGAATTCGTACAGAAATGGCAGCGGGACACACACACACACACACACAGAGAAAACCCTCATACAAAAATCCCATTGTGAAACTGAATTAAAGAGAATGTCTGTATTTACAAACCTAAGAATATAAAGGAGAGTATGAAGGAGAGTACTCCACAAGATCCTCTACAAGTGTCTCCAACCTTGTTAGACATGTTAGACAGGAAGAGACTCGCTGCTGTTACACTCTGAATACTAAGCACCGGTGTATGGCACTGCATGGAAATTACAGTGTGTTGTCATGCATTAGCCAGCTGGAGAAGGTCTTGGGAGGATAATAAAACACTGATCTTGGCCAGCAACACGTGTGGAACCAGTACAACATATTCGTAATGGATTCCAAAGAGCGACTGGTTGTATTTCTTATATCTATTATATGTTGTACTTCTCATGCTGCGCTCACACTGGCACTGATTACTTGCTTTGCTCCAGTTGGCATGGTTTCACCCATAGTGCCAGGCTAATGAGATATCCACAAATGCTAGCTAGAGAGAGATCATATCCGAAACCGTTCACCTGACCACAAATCAGGTGTCTTCCCACTGAAAATAAATTCTGGAGGGAAATCACTTATGTAAAAAAAACAAAACAAAAAAAAACATTTTGCTTTTACGATTTCTGCCGCATAATAACGGGCCGAATCTATGGAATTAAATGTGTGTCTAAAGTATTGAGCGTAACTTTTGAAGAAATGAAGAAACGATGCATTAAAAAATTAGAAAAACACTCTGAAACTGAACACAGTTTTTTAAATAAACAGAATTCTTTGTTTTCTAAGCTCCCTTTCCTCCGATCGTGGTTCAATCGGAGTTTTCGTTTACGTGCTGCAAGTTTACGTTCGATATTCTGGAACAAACTTGTCGTGTGGGCGGGGCTTAACAGCGATTTACTCTCATTGTCTAGTGAGATTTGGATCGTGGGCTCCCTCACGAGGAAGTAGAGGCTTCATTGGCGTGAATTTCGGAGAGCTTCTCTGTATAGTGCTAGTGTTCGTACTTTGTAGTGGAAATCACTTACTTACTTACTTAGTCAGTATATTAGCTCGTAAATTGTCGATCCAAATCTCACTAGCCGATGAGAGTAAATTGCTGTTAAGCCCCGCCCACACGACAGGTTTGTTCCAGAATGGCGAACGTACACTCGCGGAGCGTAAACGAGAACTCCGGTTCACCGTTTTTGGTTTCAGGGTGTTTTTCTTCTTTCTCGTTGTATATTTTTGTTCGTTTCTAGAAAAGTGACGTTCAGTACTTTTGGCCCAAATTTAATTCCATGCGCATGTGGAATTCGGGTAGCTAAATAAAACGACGGAATGTCCTGATTTATTTTGGGTAAATGAAACACTTCAGGCTTGTAGGAGCACAGCTCTTGCTGATCGGCTCAGGAGCTACGAGTACGAACAAATTTCTAAAACCAAACGTTCGGATTCGCAACATCTCTTTGCTTCTATTTGCGTTTCTATCCCCGCCCACTTTTGCCACATTCAGCAGCTGAATGTCGCTGTTTCTGTAGCAGTTCCCCTTAGAGCATGAACTTTCGGTTTCTCTTTCACACAGCATCGAGGGCGAGTACGTTCCTGTGGAGGGCGACGAGGTGACGTATAAAGTGTGTCCCATCCCACCCAAGAACCAGAAGGTGCAGGCAGTGGAGGTGATCATCACACATCTGAACCCTGGAACGAAGCACGAGACCTGGTCCGGCAAGATCATCAGCTCGTAGGCTCCACCTCGGCCTGCTGTTGTCTGGCCCGGCCTGGGGCGGAATCGGGGGTTTCTTTCTTTTTCTTTTTTCTTTTTTTAAATTTATTTTTGTCGGAGTAGGAACACTGCAGGTGAACACAGGATGGAGAAGGATGGAGGTGATGAAGGAGCAAGAGCGTAAGAATGTAGAACAGGAAGCGACGGGGAAAGTCAGGATCAGAGAGCGAGAGAGATTACGGAAATAAAAAGGCATGTCATATGATTTCATTATTTAAAAGTGTTACTGGGGAACAACAGGAAGCAGAAAGAAAGCGAGAGAGCAGAACAGACGGATTTTCAGAGATTACGGAAATAGAAAAGTAACTCGATTTCTTCCTGACATAAAAAAAAAAATCTTGAAGAGAAGGGAACCATGTTCAAACTAAAAAACTTACCGGACTGTGAAAGACAAAGTAATGACTCTGGACTTCCTGAAAGTCTTCTGATTGAACCCCTTCTCATAATCGTTGGCCTTTATTTGTTTAATGTTTGTTCATTTATTTATTTCTTAGCTGGATATTTTTTTTTT
This sequence comes from Stegophilus panzeri, assembly GCA_024331685.1. Classification (NCBI taxonomy): domain Eukaryota; kingdom Metazoa; phylum Chordata; class Actinopteri; order Siluriformes; family Trichomycteridae; genus Stegophilus; species Stegophilus panzeri. Next base: position 25,658,354 of record JANDJT010000021.1, on the reverse strand, counting down.
TTTTTTTTTTTTTTTGTCGTCCGTAGGGGAGGAGCTTCCATTCTGAATTCAGTTGCAGATTATGCTGGAATTTGAGACTCATATTGCACTCAAAAACTTGAAACCCCAAAAATAACATACTGCCAAACAGTGTACAACTCCCAGAATTCCACCGGGAGCGATTCAGGGTAAACCTTCAGGATTTTCTAATCCTATTTTGACAAAAAAAAAAACAACAAAAAAAAAAACCAGTCGGTCTCACATCACACTTCTACTGATCACAACAGAAAGTCCTGAAATGTCTCGTACTGTCGTTATGACTGTAGTTAATTCACCATTTGGTAGAACCTCGATGGTGAAAGTAGCTCACGTTAGAAACTCTATAATTAAGTCTACTGCTGCATGAAGTCAGTTTCTCCAACAAAATTTCTATGCATCTTTTCTATGCTTCATTGTTTTGTATTTATTTGATTCGATCATGTTTTTTGTACTTAACTGATGACTTGGTTAGTTAAGATTAAAAAAAAAAAAATTGTTAATTTTAGAGCACTTTTTTTTCCCCTCCGGTCAGATCACTGTGGCTGGTGTAGGCGTCATTTACATGTGAAACTAGAGTTAATAAAAATAAAACATTTGATTAGTCACCCTCCTGTGACGCCGCGTGCTTCCTCTTTTCAGCTTTATTCAGAATTTTACAACATTAACGAGAACTTCCTGACAGCGACTTCTTACGCAACAATCTGATTGGTCAGAAGGTGTTGATTCATTTTCTGTCACGGCAGCTCTGACAGTAGCGCTGCTCCAAATCACAGGTTTATACTAAAGCGCTCGGTCTAATACGTAATCGTCTCTATAGTAACAGCTCGTTCGCAGGGACTTTTTAATTTCTTTACGTTTTAAGAAATTTCACTCTGCTGAAGGAAGTCTTGTATGGGTGGACACTCTGCAATAATCTAAGACTAATAATGAATGTTTTAATCAAGTGCGTTGAAATAAAAATCTAGGATTGTTGATATGGGCACGTTTTCTGTGAGGAGATGTTTATTTGACGTTTATGGAAGGAGTCTCCAGTGCCAGCGCTTTGTTTAATAAGCGTTGAGTGGGCTCTGTCTCAGCAAAACCTCATGTCCTTTTTAAGAATGTCCATTCAAAGAGGAAGAATTCCTTTACTTTTGATTTCCCACTTAGGCCACGCCTACTCACGTTTTTGCCGTGAAGGCCGAGCTAAACAACGTGGCGGGTGGGAGTGCAGCTCACAGCAGCATGCAAGAAATGGCAGATTAATGGATTTAGCCTATTGTAAGGATTTTGTTTCATCAAGTAATACTTCATAGGCTTGGAGATATCCTAACTATCACCGACACGGAGGAGGATGGCATTGTATAGCGGAATTTACTGCTGAAGTCTCGCCATCACACACTCTTGAGTTTCTTGATTTTGCCGTCAGACACCTTGTAAGTGTAGGTGTGTGAGAGTACTTTGTTTTTTACATGGAGTAAAGAGAAAGTTTTATGGACTGGAGGATGGAATAAGTCTGGGGCCTGGAATAAATAACTCTGAAGGGGTGTGGGGGCACAGGCTAACAGGACAACATGTACAGCTCATAGTGTTATTAATTTACTGGCCAAGTCTCTCTACTCTATCTGCTTTGATTTTCACTTTATATTATTCACAACAACTTGAGTGAAAAGTAGAATCTTGGACATATTTACACGAATTTTGGGAGGATTTTTTTAGTATTTGGATTTGGTACGTCCCTTTTTTTGACTTTTTTTTTTTTTTTGCTTTACTGACAGTGTGCACTCGAGCTGGCATGGACTCCACAATCTTATGATCCAGTTTAGATCAAATCCTTTGGAGTGTCGTCTGAACACGTGCTTCAGTAGAACAGATGTGATGTTTCTCCTTAAGTTTCAGCCAGAGAGACCTGAACGTTCAACAACCAAGGCTGGTCGGCTTTTACTCCTACACGCATTCAAACACTTAAAACAACAAAACAAACAACAACAACAACAACAAAACGACTCATGACAATAGTTTACAATTTATTGGTGGAGAAAAATAGGGGGAAAAATCCCCAAATGTGAGTTAGCAAACACACACACACACACACACACACACAATAAGAAGAAAAGATTAAAATAGCCGTCAAGCCAAACATAAATAAAATTTGCTGAGTGAAAGATGCACGTTTGTTTTTGGTAGCATTAACGTTAGCCTTATACAGACTTTATCTTTTTAAATTTTTTTTTAATTTTATCGATTTATGTATATAGTCAGTAAAATAAAATCTGCTGAATCCATTAATCGCTAGCCGTCTCTTGCATGCTGCTGTGAGCTGCACTCCTGTCCTCCACGTCGTTCACAGTAGAAATGCGAGTAGGCGTGGCCACGCCCATAGCGGGAAATAAAAAGTAACTGACCATCAGTTAACGCCAGTAGAACATCTGCATTTTCCTTTCCCAAAAGCAGTACTGTCAGAAAATAAACACTGTTTTATATGACTCAACTAATATTTGACAGCGCGTCCACGCTGAACACGGAATCGCGTACTTACACTTTAAACATTTATTTAAGATTTTATGTATCTGTTTGATTTTGTCAGGTATGTAGCCTAATGTACGGGAAAGGCAAAGTACGTGTTACGTTTTCATGTAAATTTTGTTCTTCGTTTTGCAGACTGGTAAGAAACTTTACACTTTAATTATAGCCACGAGATGCTGATGTGATGAAGAAAATGAAATGGCAAAATGATGAGATTTTATTTTTATCTTTGACCCTGATGTTCCATGCTTACATAGAAAATTTAAATGACGTTATTATTATTATTTTTCATTTTGGCACCATCTTTGTGCACACGTGAGAAAATAAAAGGCAACTGGAGGTTTTACGCATTTTAATTTCGATTTTATCTTTTTTCACCACAAGATACCTCCCATATTCATGCTCTACACCACTTTCTATTTCCCTCTCTCTCTCTCTCTCTCTCTCTCTCTCCCACTCACTCACATACACAAAAAAAGATTTACTTAAAAGATTTATTACAACAATGGCACATTGCAGTAACGTTAAAAATGAACACGTAGCATGAAAATCAAAACCACTACCGCATATTTATCTCAGGATTGGACTGCTGATCTGAGATCAGTTCATTTCCTATGTACCGATCACAGCTCAGTGGGTTCAGGTGCTTGACCTCATACATCCTACTATAGGAGTGTTAAGACTGCTGGGGATAAAAGATATCACGTAGATATAAAGATTAATTACATTACAGTACGGTACAGAATCACTTCGTTCTCAATCCCCCACATAAAGCGCATTAAAGCAAGGCTACTACACATGCAGATTTGCTTTTCTCTTTCACGTATCCAACACGTACGCCGTTATTTCTTCACAGTCTTCTTAAATAACAAGAATTAAAAGTTAAAAAAAAAAAATGTATTCAGAAACCAACACAGCTGTTACAGAAAACAAAATAGGTTGACGTCAGTTCCGTTATGGGAGATCATACACTGATATGTAGTTTTATATAGATATGTAAAATGCACCTTAAATGAAACATGACATCATTTCCTTTACCTTATACGTAGACATAATAATGTAGACATAGCTAAACGGGAAAGTTCCAAAAATAACATAAACTTCCATTACTTGTTAGCATGATTAGCCTTACAATATGGTTTAAAAAAAATGAAAGAAGGAACAAATCTTAGACACCGAAACATATCTTGATTGGTCGACTACATCTGAGGTGAGGATAAAGAGTATATACATTTCTTTTTCTTTTTTCTTTCCCAGACTGTTCCTTTAAACCCTTCGGCCATTATCCAACAAAGTTGTGTATCGTCAAACCGTATTAAAAAATTAACACACGGATTTGTGTCCTTATTCGTCAGGTTCACTGTTGGTCTATCTGTACGATCGAACTCTATCAGCATTTCAGTATAACTGAAATGTATCCCCCCCCCCTCTTCCGTATACTTCTTTCCTGGGATCTTGGATAGAATGCTTAACGCTTTCCTGTTAATGGCGCGCCACCATGACTCAGTCGTTTAAGCCTGCGTGGTGTTTCCTGTCAATTAGATGGATAATAAGCGTGTGTAATTTAGGGGGTGTGTTATGAATATGACCGGTAAATAAAGGACTAGTGGGCGGGGCTTGTCACCGTCCATCGTTCGCTCAGATCGCTGTTACTGTTACAGCAGCGTAACGAATCGTACCTAGATTTGTCCGTAGGTCAAAACTTTGCTGAATAAGGGTCATCGTGTTACGTGAACTTCATTCCGAACGCTAAAATTAGTTTCATAATCTACAATAGGTTTCATTCAAGTCACACATTCATTGTAAATCTTATTATATACACAGTGGACCAAATATTAGTCTTTATTTTTTTTTTCATATTAGTCCCTTCACTGGCTTTAAGACTGCGGGAAGCCATACACAGAGATTCTCTTTGAAAATAAAATACATTACAACCAAACAAACACGTAATACATTCTGGTTGGTTCTGCTTTTCAGTCAGACGTGTCATGGTCTGAGAGAACGTTTAACACTTTGGGTCGGTTTTGCAGACAAAATAAGACTCGTCTCGCCTGAAAGTCAATGTCCGGGTGTTTTTTGTTTTGTTTTTTTTTTACAGTGAGATGAAACTGTTAAAGTGCTTTTTCTGGACCAGTTTAGCTTACTGGCTCCTGATCTGATCCCAAATCAGTCCTGAGACTGAGACGCTTTAACCTAACCGTACTCTACACGACTTGTAATGAGTCCTGATCAGGCAAATATCTGACGTTCATCACAACATAAAGACAGCAAAAATCCTCCGAATGCTGATTCTCCGGGAAAGCAATACGACGCGGTCATCACAGGACACAAATACAGACGGTGCAAGACGAACAGCGTCTCGCTGAACGTTTCTGTGCCTCCGAGGACCTCGTCCACTGTCTCTATGGTCCACAGAGTGTTTAGATGTTCCTTCATTTGCCTCGTTCCTTCCCGGAGCCGTCACTGACCGTTTCCTGTGGTCGGTCCATTCCTATCACACCGACACGTATCTCGTACGCCGTATGACCTGTGTATGTTTTCAGTCCTAAAAATCCAATCCAGAATATCACAAGGCTTCCTATTAGTCTGAAGCGAGATCAGAAGGCTGAAGAGCAGTGGTCACCAATGCTCTTCCTTTCCTGGAGATCTCCGTTCCTGCAGGTTTCGTCTCCAACCAAAATCTCACTCACCTGTTTTAGCTGATTAAGAACTTCTTAACGCAGAGATTAGATGTTCAGATGGGCACCATTACGGTTGGAACTGAAGTCTTCAGGAAGCTGGATCTCCAGGAACAGGGTTGGTGACCACTGATATTAAAGATCATCCATGCGCTTGCTTAAAATGGATCAAATCAGGGTGCAAATTGAGTACAGTCCCAGAAAAAAAGGGTGTTAATCTGAAAGTTTTCTTGTTGTGGGGTGTTCTGATTAACACCTCGGCATCAGCACCTAGGACACCTCAGACAGGGGTGTCTAGACATATCCGGAAAGTCAAGTGAAAGCCAAGATCAAATGATTTAAACAAGTGGAATCAAGTGCTGCCTGACTAGAACGGAAACCTGCGCCCATACTGGCCCTCTACGGATAAGATCGGACACCACTGACCCAGGACGTAGCGTTTAATGTTCCTTAAACCCTTGTTTAAAAATACACTGCATCCATGATTCTAGGTGGCAGATGCGTGTTAAAGATACGAAAGATCACCCAAGAGACCACACCCTTCTTCTGAGAGCGTAGGGCGTCCGGACAGTTTAAGAGACTGACTGCAGATTCTTTGTTTACCCAGTAGGGGGCGATATGGTCTGTACTGTAGTATAGGGGGAACTGCGAGAGCACTGACTGAGTGTCAAAGTGCAGGAGAAAAAAAAATACAAGCAGCAGAAAGTTCACAGAAAAAAATCATAAAAACAAAAAGGTCATCTGTCATGACGTTTGATCAGTCCGAAGAGTGAAGGTGAAGATTAGAAGGTTTGATCAGTCCGAAGAGTGAAGGTGAAGATTAGAAGGTTTTGATCAGTCCGAAGAGTGAAGGTGAAGATTAGAAGGTTTGATCAGTCTGAAGATTAGGACGCTCTGTCATCTGGCACATTGCACATTGTTAAACAGTCCATGTAGCTACACTGTAGTGAGTTATCAGTAGTACCTGTAGGAGCTTTCACCCAAATCATTACAGTCCAGTTCAACACCACACGGCCCTGCGCTCACTGCAGTTACCCAGCCTGAACAGCAGAGGGGGCAGTGACACACAGTCAGGCCGTGAGCGAGTGTGAGTGTGTGTGTGTGTGTGTGAGTGTGTGAGTGTGTGTGTGTGTATCAAGCTTCATTAGGCGGTGTGGTAAAGAACAGTTCTTGGCAGCGTCTCACTGTATCCTTCGGCGAGTACACAGTGAACCCGATGGTGCGAGGATCCTCAAAGATCTCATAATCGTTTCCACCCTGTGCACAGACGGATATGAAAAAACACAAAACTGTTACACACTGAGATCTGTCTGTCTACCTGTCTGTCTAGCTGTCTGTCTACCTGTCTGTCTAGCTGTCTGTCTGTGTCATGGCACAGATAGACTAACATGTTTCAACACAGAAATTTAAACCAGCCTTCAGTAGTACAAACAGGGTCCACATGTCTCTTCCTGCTCCACTTAACACACACACACACACACACACACACACACACACACACACACTCACTAGTGAAGTTTCATTTCCAAAGAAGTAGATGGTGCTGAGTCCCTCTTGCTCCAGAACATCCAGACACAAACGCTTATCCCAGCCCTCGGGGAATATGTCGAAGCTGATCAGTCCCCCTATACACACACACACACACACACACACACACTTTTATGATCACATTCCAATCACAAGAACCACACACAATAATAAGGACATTTGAGAGTTAATTAGTTTATGAACTCTCTGCTCTTTCTTGGACTTGGAGGAACTCAGTGTGTGTGTGTGTGTGTGTGTGTGTGTGTTTTGGCATCATTCTGTGCATGCAACAGAACAGCATGAAGCCACTTTTCTCTGTCTTTCTTCCCTCCACCTTCCCTCTCTCATTTTATGTTCTTAATTTAAAAGCAGCGACCTTCTCTTCACCTTCTCACACAGACTTAGAGAGAGAGAGAGGGAGAGAAAGAATGAGGTTCCTCTCACTCTTTTCAGTTTTCATGTGCTTTCTCTCCCCCCCACCCCTCTCTCTCTCTCCCCCACCCACCCC
>JANDJT010000021.1:25604915-25618484 GCA_024331685.1 Stegophilus panzeri | reverse complement strand
GTTACCTCATATTTATACCCCTGTGAAACAGGAAGTCATGGTTGAACAATTTCCTGTTCCTAGTCACCCAGGTGAACAATTTTTTAAAAAATATCACTGGGAATACACTTCAAATATATTTTTTCTCAAATGAATTCATAGGGGTACCAATAATTGTTATACACCTATATTTAACAAAGATATTTTTTTGATAAACCTGTGTTGTGTTTGCAATTATTAGATATCCATGAGAGCAGAGTATTTTTGTGATTTTTTTTTTTTTAAACAAACGATCGAAAGGTTAAACAATAAAGACAATTTCTTTATAAGGATCAAGGGAAATCGAAGGAAAACTATTCCGAGAGATGTTGCCCTATTAAAGTGCAAAATGTGTAATTAATCATCACATTTATAGTCACATTTAATGCTGTGAAACACCATGAATACTTAGATTATTTGTAACAATTATTCAGCAGATATAGGAACAAAATAGTTTTATTGCACTTTATGGTTTTATTCCATTTAAACGACCTTGTATATTATTAATCACATTGATCAAGTGCATCTTTAGTGTGCAAATGATTGAAGTGCTTTTGATTTACTGCACCAGAGTCAATAAAAAAACTCCCAAGTGTAAGAGCGTGGAGGCATGGTTTAACACTGGGAAGGAAGTGTTTTGGGTGAAGCTAGTGTGGTAATGACTAATGTGGCACACCTGAACCAGGTATAGTGTCCCATGTACGAAATATTTGTCATCTCTCTCTCTCTCTCTCTCTCTCTCTCTCTAAGCATGTGTGTGCTGTTTCCTGTGTTCTCTGCCTACACGGTTGCAGTATGCTAATCAGCTACAGGCAAATTAAAGGAAACAACTGTGTCTCTGTTGCCCCGTGGGTGGCATTTATATATATATTTTTTGTATGGTTTGCGTCCACTTATCCCGTCAGAGAAAAGCGTCACTGCAAATCGAATATTCTTTCTGTCTGATCACCTTTATCATACGATCAAACCTTTCTATCCTATTGCGCACGGTCATTTCCAGGAGGACTTCAGCCCCGTCCACAGTGCACGAGGGCTAATTGATGAGGATGAATATGACGTGAATCATGCAGTGCTGTGTAAAAGGAAAAAAAGTATTTGCCCCCCCTTCCTGATTTCTGCTGTTTTTGTGTACACCTCATACTGAATAGTTTTAGATCTTCAAACGAAATACAAGGTAAAACAAAGGCAAGCCGAGTACACACACAATACGGTTTTTATTTAGTTAGTTTTTTTAATGAAGCAAAAAAATAAATTAATAAATTATCCAGCACCTGTCACCCATGAGAAAAAACGAATTGCCCATTAGACTTAAAATCCGTTTGTGCCACCTTTATCAGCAATACCTGCAACCAAACGCTTCCGATAACTGGAGATCAGACTTTCACAGCGCTGTGGGGGAATTTTGGCCCACTCTTCTTTGCAGAACTGCTTTAGTTCAGTCACACTGGAGGGTTTGCAAGCATTTGACTAGGCCACTCCAAAACGTTAATTGGTCACCTGGCTGTAACTGTAGCTAGGCTCACTAATATTACAGTCGATGTAATCACAATGAAAGATTTATTGTGTATGTAATTGTGTGATGTCTGATCTTTTACAACAGGCCTGAACTTCACGATCAGGAGCATCTTCCGAGGGTATAACACCACACTTTACAGACGCCGAGGGTGTGGGAGCAGCACGTGTGAAGGAGTGGAGATTCTCAAATCACTACACGTGAGTTCTGCCGACACGCTCGGGATTGTCTGTTAAACCAGAAGTAAAACCAGAAAGAACTCAGAGTTATATGTTCATATCCATGAGGAAGTCGTTTTTTTTTTAAGTTAAAGGCCTTTCTTTGAGTTTCAGGGTGTGTGTGTGTGTGTGTGTGTGTGTGTGTGTGTGTGTGTGTGTGTGGGTGGGTGGGTGAAAATGAGATGGTTTTATTCAGTGATTGATTCAACTTGTCCTGCTTGCATAGTCTAGCTTTCAGTATGGATTTAAAGCCTGTGTGATTTGTAGTGGGACACATTTCTCTTTCTGAGTGATCATTCGTGTGTGTGTGTGTGTTTCCCAGGACACCAGAGAGGTCGGCTGTGTGATGCTCGGACCGTCCTGTACATATGCCACGTTCCAGCTGGTGGAGTGAGTATTTTAGTGCAAAACAATGGATATAATACAGTATAATACACACTACTGTGTGTGTGTGAGACACTGAAATATTCTAGAATAACCAACAGTTTCACACGATTATGTTTACAGTCCCAGTTCGACGTGTAAAGAAATTGCCAAGAAACGTTTTCTACCAAACGTTGATTAACCAGACCCAGTCTTTTAATATCCCGAATAAAGCATGCTGACCTCTATATACAGTAGACAACAGCCGTAAAGTAGCATTCCGTAAATTCCAATCCCAGGGACTATAAAGCATAAAGCGCAGAATAAAGGTCGTAGATTTAAGAGTGTGCGTATGACCGTGTTTGTTCAGGCGTGCTGTCTACTAGATACCAGTGTGATGTTTGGAAATGAACCATGGAAGTACATGTAAACACATTTATGTTTGCTTTGAATGGGGAGAGATTTTATATTTTGTCGGTTTTGTAGTAAAAACACCGTGTTTCATGTTTCATTTTGTTTGAAGTGTGCCCCATTAGATTCAGTGTTAAAAGAATTAATAGCGCTGAATGTCTACTCTTGGTTTGAGCCCTGGGTTTCGCCTGTGAAGACTGCATTCGTTGTTAAAAAGGACAAACCACTGTGAAGACCAGAGAGCTGTCTATGGGAGAAAAGAGGGAAAATCAATCAGCGCCTGTGCACAAGCATTGAGCATAGCCAATACAACAACGTGGAAAGTCCAGAAAAAGAAAGAAACCATTGGCATACTAACAACCAGACATTGAACACGTCGGTCAAGGAAAACAACAGCAGAGCTGTGAAGAAAACCCCCAAAGCACGGGTATATGCGAAATGCGCAATCCCTAGCTATATTAGTGTTTTCCCTTGGTGAAAATAATGTTATGAACATTGTTATCTGGTTGTGCTGTGACTAGTGTTTGGATATTTGTGACGGCCTGAGGAAATATTAGCTCTCAGATTGTTGTTTGATCGTGAACATGATGACGAGTGGCTCTACAAACACGCTCTTATTTAACGTGTGTCTCCGAACCCCATGCAGTATCTCTTTCTGTCTCTAGGTTTGCAGATTTTGTTTGCGTTGCATCAGTTTCCATGTATTTTAAGTAAATGAGAAGGCTTATTGGGCCATTGTGCTGAGCGATTGCGGTTTGCTCTACCTCTACATGTGTGGGAGTGATCACACATATACGCTTTTTGTTGCTAGGTTTGCCTACTTTGTTTCTGTGTATTTTAAATGAATGAAGAAGGGTACACTGGCGTTATAGGCTGTAGTGTTTCCGCCGTGTGTGCATATGCGTGCGATCTATAGATTAGAAAGCTGAATATACAGTTTATTCTGCAAATTATTCCGCATCCCCTCTGTAGACACTGCCGGTGGATTCATATCAAAACCCCAATATGATTGGACAAGGTCGAGGGAGCCAGCCCTTTAAAATGTAGGCTAGCTAAAACTTAACATGCTAGTTAATTTATCCCAAACATTCAAATGAAATATAACACATTTCACATCCTCTTGATTTTAATCCCAACCACTGTGCTAGTTAATTAAGATAAAATATTTCATAGTTATCCTGTTTACTGAGGTGAGTGTGTGTGTGTGTGTGTGTGTTTATTTTTTCAGTCAGGAGGTGGGTTTGACTCTGACCATACCTGTAATATCTGCGGGGAGTTTCGGCCTGTCCTGTGACGGTAAGGAAAAGCTGACTCGTCTGCTGACTCCGGCCCGGAAAATCTCCAGCTTCTTTGTTCATTTCTGGAATGTGACGATGTCCAGACTCAAGCCCAAATGCTGGAAGACAGCTTACGTCTACAAACAACAGAGCATCTCTGAGGAGTGCTTTTGGTACAGAGCACGTCTCGCTGTCTCTCTCTCTCTCTCTCTCTCTCTCTCTCCTTTTATATATATATATATATATGGCTCTTGTCTCTCCTTGATAAACATCTCTGGCTCCATCTGCTGCAGGTACATTAATGCGTTGGAAGCGGCGACGGCTCAGTTTTCCACACTGATCAACAGGAAGGTGTTGCGCAGTAAAGACGAGATCGCGTCGGCTTTGTCGGACGCAAACAGACACAGCAACAGTGAGTAACGATACACCTGCCATTACAGAATGTTTAAAAAAAATTTTTTTATGAGGTTTTGGTTGGAAAAAAAGACGAAAATGAGCCTGTTTTACAGTTTAATTGCAAAATAAAGATGCGCCCATGATGTGTTTGTCCTAAAACGAGACAACAATATGAAGCACGACAAAACTGTTTCGCAGAGCCTCGGGTCAGACGCGATGAAGGCTTTGTCGGACGTACACTACTGGAACACTGTGGTTAACTGTGATGATAAAGAAGTATCTGTAAGCGCTCTTTAGTTAAGTTAGTAATAAAACACCACAGGCAGAGGGTTATTTATAGGGAAATAATCAATGACAGGATGGCGTGAGGCGACCTGACACAAAGTGGAGTTACTCTTAGCACCAAGCAGGTTATTTTCCAATAACAACATCACACCCTGAAGTGTTTTATTCTTCATATACAACAGTAATTTGCTACACGTTAAAAAAAAAAATCTGTTTATACAAGATAGCTCGGTTTAAGCTGTGTAAGTTACCATAGAAACGATAATATATACATATATACATAGTATAAAATATATACATATATGCATATATAACTACGTTTGTCTCGCACCTCCGGGGTTGGGGGTTCGAATCCTGCCTCCGCCCTGTGTGCTCAGAGTTTGCATGTTCTGCTCCTGCCATGGGGGTTTCCTCGGGTTTCCTCCCTCATTCCAAAAGACACGCGCTGTAGGTTGATTGGCGTTTCCAAATTGTCCGCAGTGTCTGAATGTGTGTGCGATTGTGCCCTGTGATGGGCTCCCCCCTCCCACCCAGACTGACCCCCACCTGGTGCCCCGAGTTCCCTGGGATAGGCGCCAGGCTCCCCCATGACCCTGTGTAGGATAAGCGGTATGAAAAACGTATGGATGATGTACGCCATTTTTACTCTATATGGATCTAATTTACTAAACCCCTTCTCTTCCCTTCTCCTAGTCTTCATCGTGTGCGGCGGCCCAGACGACATCGTCTCCGTTAAAAACGGGACGAACGTGAACAAGGACATCGCCTTCATCCTTATAGACGTTTTTAAGTGAGTTTGTTTCATTCGCTCTCATGCTCGAGCTTGGTGTCACCCTGCAGGGTTACAGGAGCATTTGAACTTTTTCACCTCCCAACTACACCCATAATGACGAGACCTTGAGGTGAAATATTTTCACATGTAATGATGTGGTGCCTCAGTACTGAATATTAATACTGGATAAACACAATAAATACAAGCAATACATTCAACGCACTGCATAATAAAGTAGGCCATTTGTCATAAAATGCATCTTATTTTAGGTGAGGTTAAAAAATAACCATATCAAGCCCAAACTCTTGTAGCTTCCTCTTTATTTCAAACCAGGAGAGATTATTAAGCAACGCTTCTCATAAGCAACACTGTTTTTTCACAAGCTAATATGCAAGCAAACTGCTAGCATACTACCGGGTGCTAATCCCACTGCATGGACATTGTAGACAAAAACACACACATGTGTCTGCGTGGGTTCTCTAAACCCCCACCCCCCTCCCTAAATACATGCCTGGAAGTTGATTGGCTACACTACATTGCCTCTCAGTGTGAATGTGTACTCCTGTCTCAATCCCAGCGTTCCCGGGATAGGCTCTGGACCCTCCATGACCCTGACCGGAATATTAACGAATGGATAAAACGTATCAGTATTGTTTTGTGTTTATTTCCCCCTGTCTCTCAGTCATGGATATCACATCAACACATCATCGTATGACTTTATGAGGGACGTACTGGTGCTGACCATGCACAACATACCCAACTACAGTCTGCCCGACTGGCCCCACCATTTCACTGTGAGTTTATATCATTAATCATTCGTTCATGTATCATTAAATCAGTCTGATTACACAAAGCAACATTTTCCATTGCTGAATTAACACACACACACACACACACACACACACCAACACATAACCAAAATAGAAGATTATTAAGCCTATTTCAAGCCATTTGCACTCATTTCAAGTGCTCATAAACTGGCAGATAATTTAGCTCATTTTACGCATTTGTTTCTAGAAAGAAGCAAAATTAACTGCTTATAGAATAAGCTTAAAACGAGCAAGAATGTCTAGAAATATATATTATATATTTGCTTTATTATATCTGGCTTATTGAAATCGTATAACAAGAAACACTAGATCAATCTGACTATATTCAAGATATTTTCACTTGTTAAGATGGCATTTCTTTTTTTCACAGTGTACAACAGTGTACAGTTTAAAGCACATATAAAAAATAAACTGTAATAATATCCTAATACTTCCATCTCTCTTTCCCTTGTTCCCTCTCTCTCTCTCTCTCTCTCTCTCTCTCTGTGTTTATCCCTGCAGACTCTGAATGATTATGTCGCAGGTTATTATGACGCCGTGGTTCTCTTTAGTGAAGTGATGAGGAAGATGTTACTCATGAGTCAGGGCCTGGGCTCAGGAAACACCACCATCAACACCCAAAGTGGCAATCCCTTCCGAAACCTGTCCTTTGAGGGTACGGGCCTTTTCTACATCATGTTTTTTATGACCCCGAGGCATATTGATTTACGAATCCTCCAGTCACAATTTGTCCATGTTGTGTGCAGAGTAAATGTTCAGATATCAGCTGTCCAAGAGCTAGCTTTCTCTCCCAACCCCTTCCTCTAGCTCTGCCCCCCCCCCCCCCAAGCCCCCCCGTGTGTCTTATTATCTTTCCTGTCTCTTTTATTATTATTATTATTTTTATTATTATTTTTGTTGCTTTTTTCACTCACCAGTGCTGTCATTATTAACACATTGTTGTGTGTGTGTGTGTGTTTGTGTGTATGATTATGTCTGTATTTGGGATCAGGATTGGGCGGTCGCTATGAGTTGGATAAAAATGGAGACAGAGATGTGAATTTTTCATTGATGTACACGACCAGCACAATTCAGGTCATCCCTTATTACACGTTACACAATTATAATACACTGGGAACTTACTTTACACTGCTTCGGCAAAAATAATAAATAAATAAATAAATAAATAAATAAATAATCTGTTAACTTAGCTCATGGTTCTTCCAGGAATGCTAGACTAATGCATGCATAGGCTAATGTTAATTTTATAACTTTTAAACTGCCGAAATAAAACGTTGACGCTGGTACTTGTCACATGAAGACTTAAACTCAGTGTTGTTTTTGGAAAGTTTGTTGAAAGCCATTTGCAGAGAATATGTTGTTGAGCTAAAAACCTGCCTTAGTTGAATTCCATTAGTGATTATATTGGTGGTGACCTTGTACGCTCTCCATATTTTTAATTTCTAGTATAAGACACTGTTTATGTTCGACACCTCCAATGACAAGACCACGCTGAACCATAGTAACCCTGACCTGCCCTGGTCAGGCTCTCGTCTGCCTGACGACAAACCTGCTCACGGTAGGAATGCAGTAATAATAAGAGGCTGCGTGTTCAGTCGTATTTCATACACATCTATGAACATCTCCTCGTGCTGTGTTGTTTATGCTGAATTTCATGTGTGTGTGTGTGTGTGTGTGTGTGTGTGTGATGTACCCTTCAGGCCTGGAGACGCACGATATCATAATGGCTGTGCTTGGAATCAGCGTTGTACTTGCTACCGCTATTGCGTTGATCTTCTACAGGTAGCGTACATAATATAATACACGTCTAAAATCCTGCAGATCTGGCGGGGGGGGAGAGAGAAGGGCCGATGGGGGACTTTCGCCAGGACACCGGGGTTATACCCCTACTCTTTTACCATAAGTGTCCTGGGATTTTTAAAGAGAGTCAGGACCTCGGTTTAACGTCTCATCTTAAAGACGGTGCTGTTTTTACAGTATAGTGTCCCCGTCACTATACTGGGGCATTAGGCCCCACACAGACTACGGGATGAGTGCCCCCTGCTGGCCTCACTAACACCACTTCCAGCAGCAACCTTAGTTTTCCCCAGGAGGTCTCCCATCCATCCTGGTACTGTCCAGGCTACAGGGCTCTGTTGAGGAATTTCCTCTTATGTTATGGGTCAGGTTGCTGAGCGCAGGGGGGTGTTTATTTTCACATTTTCATATGAGTTTGATTGATTTGGGTTTGTGTGTTATTAGGTCCATGTTAATGTGTGTGTGTGTGTGTGTGTGTGTGTGTGTTTGCAGACAGAACAGGAAACAGCGCTACAATCAGAAGAAATGGTCTCATATAAACTCAGATCTCATCATGCCCCTAGACAACAAACAGTCAAGCTACATCTCTCTCAAAGTAACACACACACACACACACACACACACAAACACACACACACACACACACACAAACACACAATAACTAATTCTTAAAAAGTACAGATCAGGATAATGATCTGAGAGAATTCTGAGTTTGAAAGCAGAACTGTTCTGGAAATGAATCTTTACTGATCTCAGAAAGAAGTCACGCTCTCACTGCTTTCTACAGTTATAACTGTAACAGTGGAAATCTTTTATTGTTCTGTCCTGTTGTTGTTTATTCGTCTACACTATAAACATTTAATGCTATTTGTTTTGTTTATCTCTGTTGAATAGATCGATGAGGATCAGAGGAGAGACAGCACATATCAGATTCGGAGAGGACGCTACGACAAAAAGGTTTTCCCATTCTTCCTCCTTCTCTCTCTGTGTTTGTGACTCACACTGCATCAAGGCCATGTGCTTAGTGAATCTATCCATCTATTTACCTATCTATCTGTCTACCTATCCATCCATCCATCCATCCATCCATCCCACTTTCTGTCTATCCATCCTTCCATCCATCCACCCATCCATCCATCCATCCCACTATCTATCAATCAATCAATCAATCAATCAACCTATCCATCTATCTATCCATCCATCCCACCATCTATCTATCTGCCCATCCATCTATCTCTCTATCCATCCTTCCATCCATGCACCCATCCATCCATCCCACTATCTATCAATCAATCAACCAATCAACCTATCTATATATCTATCTATCTATCCATCCATCCCACCATCTATCTATCTGCCCATCCATCTATCTATCTATCCATCCTTCCATCCATCCATCCATCCATCCCACTATCTATCAATTAATCAATCAATCAATCAACCTATCCATCTATCTATCTATCTATCTATCTATCTATCTATCTATCTATCTATCACTCTCTCTCTCTCTATCTATCTATCTATCTATCTATCTATCTATCCTTCCCTCCCCCTGCCAGCCATCCTTCCTTCCTTCCATCTCTCATCTATTCATCCATCCATCTATGCATATGTACAGTATATTCATACATACATACTGTATACCTATCTGTATCCTTGTTCTTGTTCTCTCTCTCTCTCTCTCTCTCTCTTTTTCAGCCTGTCATTCTCAAAGAGCTGAGGCAGTCTGATGGAAATTTCTTTGAAGAACAGCGCATTGAACTCAACGCTGTAAGTAACATCCCTCTATCTTTCCTTCCTTCTCGTCTGTATGGACTCATCACTCA
This sequence comes from Stegophilus panzeri, assembly GCA_024331685.1. Lineage (NCBI taxonomy): Eukaryota > Metazoa > Chordata > Actinopteri > Siluriformes > Trichomycteridae > Stegophilus > Stegophilus panzeri. Next base: position 25,608,778 of record JANDJT010000021.1, on the reverse strand, counting down.
TCCTTGTGTAATACCCATGTGTGTATTGTGTTATGCGCTGACTAAAGGTCACCTTATCTGCTGTTTTCCCAGTAAAAGGATTTGTGTGAATCCCACCCTGATCCTTTATGGCAGGAAGTTCATGTAGTCTATCAGCTACGTAAACTGCACAAGATTTACGTGTGAAAATGATACCAGCCTGGGTTTTCCACCTCACTGAACCCGTAGCTCATTACGGCCTAACGTTGATGAAATGTTACGACTGAGCCAATTCTTTCAAATAACAAACGTTTACAGCTCATTTTTTTTTTGGACATTTTGTATTGATTGATTCAGAAAACTCTTTTTCTCGTTTTTCTTTGGATATTAAAGTTGCTCTGGATTGAGATCTAGTTTATTTAATAATTGCAAACATTTACGTACTACAAATAAATCTGTATAAATGGGTCAGTGGAACATGACTGTGCATTAAACTAGAGGGAAGAATTTGTAAATACTGATTACACCTATAACCGATCACTGAAGTGTAAAAAAGTTTATCCCAGGACTTGCTTTTCATCTCTTTATTTATTCATGAAGTAATTTATTTCTTTCCTTTTTTTTTTTTTTTTTAAAACCTGTCTGTCTTCCTCACTCTGTCTGTCTCTCAGCTGCTGCGGATCGATTACTATAACCTCACAAAGTTCTATGGCACTGTGAAGTTCGAGTATGGAGTGTTTGGTGTGTTTGAGTACTGCGAGAGAGGTTCTCTGAGGGTAACACACACACACACACACACACTCAGTTGCCTCAGGGTCTCTGAGAAGAAAATTATACTTACTGGCTTTCTGAGAATTGTGTAGCAGTGTGTAGGAAGTATTTTGTTTTACCGTTCAGTGGAAACTGGTAGGTCATTTACCAAAACATACTTTATGCACTTTGTTTCTATTTCGATCTCAGTATGTCCTCAACGATAAGATCTCATACCCAGAGGAGACCTTTATGGACCTGGAGTTTAAAATCTCCGTCATGTATGACATCGCAAAGGTACGTATAGTAAAGCGTAAAGCACCAGTATCGACTTCCCGTTCTCGTTTTCTCTTTCAGGAAGTCCCTCAGTAATTTAGGAGCCTCTCCAGTTTGTGTTTATGAGCCCTTGGAGACGTGATGGAGGCTTTGTGAAAATACGGAACGAGGCAATGTATAGAGTGTTGCAGGGAGGATGCACGGTGTTTTTGCAGGCCAACCCGGACGTTAGCATCACCCCGGTTCCCTCGACAAAACGCCAATAGGGTTTTTCCACTGGTTTTTAGACTGTTGCAGAAAATAAGCCCTGCGACCTACAAACGTTTATGATTCTTACACGTTTTGTTCATCGAGATAACCTTCACAAATGAACACAACTTGCATGAATTTTGAAGCCTAGATACAATCAGCAGAAGTAAAAAGCTAAAGTTAGACTATAAATAATCACCACTGCTAAGCTTCCGTCAACTCTTTCAATCTTTATTTAAAAAAACAAACAAAACACTACAATTGGAAAATACTATAAATTGATAAATCTACAAGTTGGACAGTTTGAGTTGGAATAGTTTGCAGGAGCGCGAGTATAAACACAACGATGATGTAGTAAATGAGTTTTCCTGTTCGGCGTGATGACGTTTAATTTTTCCCACGACAACCTCTGTAGTCCCATTTAGCCACTTGTTAGCAACCGTCTTTTTCAAGACGCGTACAAGCTTAACAAAATCACGAGTGAGGTATTACTGATGTATTTCATGGCGTAGAATAAAATGTGAACATATCTTGAGCTTGTGTTCATCACAGACTGCATTTCAGGCATTTAACCAAAAACCCATTCAAAAGCCCATTGACTTCGGGACAATGGAACCGGAAGTGCTAACATGCTAACTCGTTTCCGGGTGTTATGACTCTTTCCTGCAGTATTCTATATGTGTAAGCAAGCGCAATACTGTTTAATACTTTAAAAATAATATAACTTGATTTGTTACTACAATTTTACTAGAGATTTACCGATAATCGGTTTTACAGATATTTTTCCTGATATTTAAGCATTTTTCCATAATCGGATATCGGTTTTGTAATATCAGATCCACCGATAAATGGGCGTTTTTGAGAATTGCGCTTTATTTAGCATAACAGTCATTAATGCTCAAATTAGATGTGTTACATACTGTAAATGCTTGATATGTAGTTTAAGCAGCTTGGCACTAAGTAATAGAGACAAACTCACGTAACAGTCACGTAATCTGTTTACCTCATTGAAGCTATTTAAAAAAAAAAAAAAAAAAAACAGACACTAGTAACAGCACACTTAAATATTTTTTTGCACTCTTTCAGACCCCTCTATTTATTGGTGTATAAATAAGAGGTTTTTTATGTTTTGTATGCGAGGAGGAAGTGAAATTGACAAAATTGTTATAAATAAATAAAACGGTTTGTTCTGTTCAGTGGTGTTGTTGTCATTGTGCCAAAACCAGAAGTAAAACAATAAATAAATATCGGTTCTACATATCATATCGGTTATCGGGAACGCGAATAATCGGTATCGGTTATAAAAAATCAATATCGGTCGATCTCTATTAATAGTATTATAATGCATAATAGGTCTAAGGAGCAATAAACATGCCTTAATGAATCATAATGAACACGTGTGTTGCTCTCTCTCCTCTGTTGGGTATATCAGGGTATGTCTTACCTGCACTCCAGTAATATAGAGATGCACGGGAGGCTTAAATCTACCAACTGCGTGGTGGACAATCGCATGGTGGTGAAAATCACAGACTTTGGCTGCAATACTATTCTGACCCCACAGAAAGGTCTGTCTTTTTACTTTTTGTGTATTTCATCCTATAATATCTTATACACAAATAAACTAAGAGTGTTGCTGAGTAGTCGAGGATCTTTAACACGTCTCTGTTCGTGTCTGCCTGACAGACCTGTGGACCGCTCCTGAACACTTGCGTGTGCTGGGGATCTCTCAGAAAGGAGACGTGTACAGTTTCGCTATAATCGCTCATGAGATCATTCTGAGACAGTGTCCTTTCTACACTGAGAGCTGCTCGGATGTGGCAGGTAACACACCAAAGAAAAGAAAAATCCCCTCAGTATCAAGAAAAGGACTTAACTGGACCTCCTCATGTGCTGGTCATTCGGCCAAATCTGTTCTGTCTGACAAACTTTGAACTTGTATGCAGACTTTTAGTGACTTAGATACTTAAGTTCATTTAATTCACTTGAGACGTGAATTTGCACCATGATTTGGATATGTCATTTATAGGGGAGCAACCGTGAGTCGTGATTTCATTTTAAACGGTGTACGATACAAACAGACTTAGGGACAAAGTGCATTTTTCCTCTCAAGTTCTTTACTGCTTTATGGGAACCGTGCATGTGTCATTACTGGCACACAACACACAATCTTTCTAGTGGTCAGTTGCATAAGATCCGTCTTGCATAAGGTGTAGAACGAAAAACGAGGCTTTGAAGTGCTCGCTCGCTCACCCGTAAATAAAGTCCAGTTGCTCAGCTGACTGTCGTTAGGTTTTGCGTCTTCGCTTCCCTCCGACAACTTTATTTTGAAGGTTATTTGTTTTAAGCTAAGGTTTTCAATTCTGGAACCATTTTGCCATGAACGCTAATCACAAGCTTAAATACCAATTTTAAAGGCAGGACATCCCTCTGGAGTACTGAACGCTAGATCAAAATGAAGGACGCCGTTCTAAAGCGCACCTATTATGGATTTGAAACGTGTCTAATTTTGTTTTAAAGGTCTCATACAGTAGATTTACGTGCATCCGAGGTCAAAAAACACTTTAACGTGCTCATAATTTAATCCGCAGCATTCACCCCCCCCCCCCCCCCCCCCCCCCCCCCCCCCCCCC
>JANDJT010000021.1:25588763-25604721 GCA_024331685.1 Stegophilus panzeri | reverse complement strand
GTTTCAGCTGTTCAGAATCGATTCCTTCTTTTGGGAGTCGATAACTCCGTTTGTCGTGCGCTTTGATTTTTGAAACTCTGCAGACGTTTTTACGTTCACAAACCGCTACGTATATAACACACTACATGGAAGGGAATATTTGAAAAACCGTAATAGGTGCACTTTAATTTATCCAACACTGCTTTTAAAACTCGGAAGATGTCGGACGCAAGCCCTGATGTGTTTGATGTTGAAAAAACTTTTAGAAACATGTTTGGAGGTACTATTACAGTACACGTTAAAGAGATTTACAGGTACTGACTCTGACTGTAGTAATATTCTCTAAAGAGTGCTACCTCTTTTTCTTTCCTCCATTCTTTTCCCCTCACCTCAAATCTGTAGAGAAACTGTACCGAGTTCAGTATCCGAGCGGACCCAACATCTTCAGACCTGACCTCAACTTTGAGACTGCTGGAGAGAGAGAAGTGGAGGTAAAGGGGGACTTGTAGCAGATAATGGACAGAATGGTTCTGACACAGAACACAAAAAGTGTTTCAACTTAACAAAGCTCTCACTGTCTATACTTAATCTTCTACACTGGTGTATATTCTATAATTTTTGAGGGGATTCATCCCCCCCTTCCAAATTTAGCCAATTCCCCCCCACCAGCCAGCTCTCCCACATCATACGACTAACACGTAGCCAGCCACCCACTTTTTTTTTTTTTTACAAACTGGTGCTCATGCTGCGTTACAGAGCAACTTAACACACCGCTATCTGCCCTCTTCCACATATATGAGATCACAGATGCCCACGATTGTCTAGTAGTTCTGTGATTGACAGGAGAGAGAGAGAGAGTGAGAGAGTGAGAGTGAGAGAGTGAGTGAGTACACCCCTCCCACCCAGAGAGCATGGCTGGTGTTTCTCCCTTCCCACCATATATGGAAGTGCAGTGAACAAACGTCATTAACCTTTTCAACAATTGAAATTAACGACTTCTGTTTCTTTTTTTCTTTTTTTGTCCATACGTAGATGTATGTGCTAATTAAGAGCTGTTGGGATGAAGATCCGGAAAAGAGGCCGGACTTTAAGAAGATAGAGAACTCTTTGGGGAAGATCTTCAGGTTTGTTCTGGTCCAGCTGTAAGAACGACGGACTCGCATACACAAATCTATTGCAGACAGAAAGACATTTTGATTCTGGTTATCTGTGTTTGGGTGTTCAGTGTGTGTTTGTTTGTGTGTGTGTGTGTGTGTGTGTGTGTGTGTGTGTGTGTGTGTGTGTGTTTTTTCTTTTTTAAACAGTAACCTGCATGACCAGGCCAACGCTAGCTACATGGACAATCTGATCCGACGGCTGCAGATGTACTCACGCAACCTGGAGCATCTGGTGGAGGAGAGAACCGCACTGTACAAGGCAGAGAGAGACCGAGCTGACCAGCTCAACTTCATGCTGCTACCCGGGTCAGATAAACACACACACACACACACACACACACACACACAGAGTTTAATGATGACAATAACTATAGCATAAACAATAGATCACAAATGATAAGTAAGGAATTAAACACAAGGGCCAACGACTCCAATGTAATTATTTTTGTGAATGATGTGTTGTGCTTTTTATCCATTTACAGTTACATTTAATGTTGCGGAACGTCCTTAAGACAAGCGAGTTCCTTATCACTTACGTTACAGCGGCTATAAACAGTCGTTCCCTCTCCAGCCTTAGGTTTTCCTCTCTCTCGATGTTAATAATAGGCACAAAAAAACCCTCCCGCAGCTTGTCATGTTACAGAGAATCTTCCCAAGGCAGAAAACGTCCTGACTGACACTGTGACAAAGCGCTGACACTGGAGACTCCTTCCATCAATGCGAAATAAACATCTCCTCACAGAAAACTTCACCGTATCAACGATTATGTCTTCTTTGTCAAATAAAAACCCGTGTAAAAAAAAAAAAAAAAAAAAAAATCATTTTATTATCAGTCTTAAATTATTTGGTGCGCAAGTTCCCATGAGTGAGCTGTTACTATAGAAACGATGACATATTACAACAAGTGCATTTCTATAACCCTGTTATTTGAATTAAAACTGGTAGAGAAAATGTATCACAAACCTTCAGCGAACTCAGCGTCACTGTGGGATAAATCGTAATAAATCATCAGGTATAAATGCGTTCTAAGGACAAAGGTCCTGGCTTGATGACGCACGCGGCGCGTAATAAATGTAAGCACTCGTGAATCCTTTTAGGAACATCACCATGAAGAAACAATGCAAACAGTGGACATTTTAGGCTAGCTAACAGGTAATGATATAGCCTCCAGTTTAGCATTGTATAAACTACATTTGAGGTGAGGGGAGAATTAGAATTAATTTATTTATTTACTTATGATGAAGTTAGCACACAGCAGGTAGTTTGTTTCATACCTGAGCTATTTTAACTTTCTAAAAAGCTTGAAACTTTTGTAACTCGTGTATTCTGATTTTTTTTTTTTCTCACAGGCCCGTGGTGCGCTCCCTGAAGGAGACGGGTCGTGTGGAGCCGGAGTTGTTTGACGAGGTCACCATTTACTTCAGTGATATCGTGGGCTTCACCACCCTCTGCCACTACAGCACGCCCATGGAGGTGGTGGACATGCTCAATGACATGTACAAAAACTTCGACAGCATCCTCGACAGCCATGACGTCTATAAGGTAAACACACACACACACACACACACACACACGTTATGTTGACAAGATACAGATATTTCCCCCTGTATCAGGGTTTTTCAAAAGGTGCACTTTTACCATCTCTCTTTCTCGAGGTGGAGACTATAGGCGACGCGTATATGGTGGCGTCCGGTTTGCCCCGGCGGAATGGGAACCGGCATGCGGTGGACATCTGTCACATGGCTCTGGACATTTTGGAGTTCATGGGGACATTTCAGCTCCGTCACCTGCCAGGAATACCGCTGTGGATCCGTATAGGCGTCCACTCAGGTACTTCACACCTTCACTGATCCTAAGTACAGCAAAAAATCCTATCCTCTGAAAATCCAGGTACTCAATAGTTAAGCACTATGATGTAAGATCAGTGTGTGCAGTTTAAACCATTTTGTGTCACATTTTGAGCAATGCTGTGCCATATCATGTGTTACGATCACGATGTGTGTAGGACCCTGTGCAGCAGGTGTTGTGGGGAATAAAATGCCACGTTACTGTTTATTTGGAGACACGGTGAACACTGCGTCACGAATGGAGTCGACAGGACTGCGTAAGACACACACACAGTCACATACACACTTAAGAAAGGGTCTTCTCAAACCTCACTAAACTTAGCTCGGCAACAATCGTGCTGACGAGATGCCTCCATGTTGTTTTGTCCACAAGCCAATCAAAACCGAAGTCCCACCCACCCAGAGATATACGTGTTTGAATATCCGGTTCACGTTGTTTTTAATAAATGTCATTCGGTTTCATTCTGTCATTTGCTACATTTGTTCCCCGCACAGCTCTGAGGATCCACGTGAGCCAGTCCACGATCAACATCCTCCAGAGGACAGACTGCCAGTTTGAGTACGAGACACGAGGAGAGACCTTCCTCAAGGTGAGCGTCGGGATGGCGTAGTACTACAAGTGGGTCAGTTCTACAAGAAGCATTTACCGTGCGCAGAAATGTTTGTAAGGGAAGTGTGTTTCTTTTAAGGGTAAAGGAAAGGAGATGACGTACTGGATGAAAGGTGTAACAGGACAGAAGTACAACCTGCCCGCTCCACCGACAGCGTAAGAAAACCTCTCGGATCTAAAAGATTAGAAAAGAGGCAATACGTGGTCAAATGCTGAAAACAATCGGCATCGCAAGACATTTGTCATCGCAGTATCTAAGAAGTTTCGTGCGTATCATGTTTATGTCCATATCACGCAGCTCTAACATTTACTATAACTCTTGTATATGTGTGTTGAAACGTACAGGTGCGTCTCAAAATATTAGAATATCGCGGAAAAGTTCATTTTTTCCCATAATTTAATTCAAAAAGTGGAACTTTCATATTTTCTAGACTCATTACACATAAAGTGAAATATTTCCAGACTCTGAAAATATTAGAATAAATAATTTATAATACAGAAATGAGAAGATCTCTAATCAGATAATTAACTCAAAACACCTGTAAAGGTTTCCTGAGGCTTTAATCTCTCAGTCTGGTTCAGTACACAAACACAATCACGGGAAAGATGAAAGTCAATGTTGCATTTCATTTGGAAATCAAGGTCCCAGAGTCTGGAGGAAGAGTGGAGAGGAACAGAATCCAAAGTTGCACATGGAGAATCTCTGAGAGACACCAGACCCAACGATACAGACGAGCTGAAGGCCGCTATATACGCAACCTGGGCTTCCATAACAAACACCTGAGCAGTGCCTCAGCATGATCGCCTCCATGCCACGCCGCACTGACGCAGTAATTCTAATATTCAAATTTTTTGAGATGCACCTGTACATATAACAAGCACATAACAAGATGTGCTACAAACAGAACCAAACTGGACCTGGGGTTCTAGCTACCGTTCATTTTCTACCAGCTTGAGAAACAACTGAAACAGTCATAGAGACAGAGTTAACGTGACTGTCCTAAATACAGTGCAGGGTCACGTCATTGTTAAGATTACCATGAAGAAGAGGCTTGAACGGGCGTTGTTGCTTTGTGAAATTGGCCGAATCGGTAACCAGCTAATGATGATGAAGCCTCACACAGGTTTGAGTGTTTCTCCTGATTGTGCCTGGAAATACTCTGAATCCTCAGTGTGTCAAAAACAGTGACATCTTGTGGGGAAAAAAAATTATAGCAAAGATAAACTCAAGATGCTTCGGATAAATCCCCACCTTCATTGATGTAGGCTTTCAGTCTGATGAGCACCAATACAATTCCTACAACACTACTTGTCGATTATCTTCTTATAATCCAATATGAGTCATTATTATTGTCACGGTGATACAGACAGAGGTAACTAGTGGTACAACTCAGTAAACTCAACCGATAAAACCAACCAGTCTGTGCCACATACTGCACATGAAGTAAGGTGGGGTTTCGAACCTTCCGACAGGCAAAATGAAACAGTTACCTGATTGGTCAGAAAGTGAGGCCTCATTTATCATCAATCACGTGATACAAGCTTCGGTACAGAGCTTCAGTGGAATTTCGTCTACATACTAACATTGCTAGTATATGATCAGCCATAATGAAAAATCTGCCTTAATTTCAGTTCCAATTTCATTTCAACCGATTGACAAAAACGTGACTAAATATACAGTATTTGTAGATTATTAATGCAATTAAAGTTACCTTAGTAAATACATCTGAATATGGGGATTACACTTAGCGGGTTCTGGTGCTTTGTGCAGTGGAAAAAAGACCCATCTGGGTCCAAATCTGGGTGTGGAATTTACAACAAACACGTTCATAATCAGAAAGAGTAACAGCAGAACACACACACACACACACACACACACGACCTGTGTGTTCTGTTTCTCAGAGAGAACTTCCAGCGCCTGCAGCAGGACTTGGCCGATCTGATTGTCTCCACGCTCGCTAAACGAGGGAACGAGATAAGAAAGACTCTCTCCACACGCCAACGCAGGAGCCAGAGACGTGGCAGCGACGGCTTCCCCGAGTACCTGCACCTGACTGACCCCAGCACTTACCTGTAGCTCATACACACACACACACACACACACACACACACACACTACTAATCCCAAAAAATGGGACGGACAATTGAGTATTCAGTCAAAACCCAGTTTCGCGATCTCCCTGCTCTTACACACAGTTTAGCTCACGGAACGTTAGAGAATGTGGTCCGACAAACCGCCGGTTTGCGTGCGAGACGCGAAGACAGGTCCTCCTGAAGGTGAGAATTAGAACATGAAATTTTCCACTTCAAGATTCTTATATCTAAATTTGCACAACGTTAGATCATTGTTTCAGTGAAATAAGTGATTAGCTACTGTAGTTTCCCGCCTTACTGTTTTAGGCTATTTACTGGAGCCTGAGAGTTCATTTCCACACTGGCATTATTTATAGAACTTCGAGTTGTGATTCGTAACAAAACTAGAAAATCGCAGACCCTTTAACAGACCCTCCGTTTCGAGAACAACGGACGCGATGCCTCTCCGCTTGTTTTAGTAACACACATCCGTTCAAGCCAACTGATACATGGAATCATGTTTCGATAACGATCATGTTTGTGGACAAAAATACAGCTGTATGTCAAATGTCGAGCAGAAACCAGCAACGGAAATCTCCATTCTAAAGAGAGAGAGAGAGCTGTTTGTTAAGCGTTGTCTATAGTATACACTGTATGATTTTATTTTATACATAAAGCATATCTCAGCATGTCTGTATGTGCTCAGATACTCATGTTCAACAGACTGAAGATTCTCCACAAGTAGGCGCTAGTGTGGCGGTACCTGGTTCTCTCGTCATGACGTAGGCGCGAAAATTGTGCTTCTTAGTGAGGTTGGGAGTTTTGGTAGATTTTGTATCAAAGGTATTGTGTGTGTGTGTGTGTGTGTGTGTGTGTGTGCGCTTGTTTTCCTCTAAGCCCATTAAGCATTGAAGTACATTAACCGCACCATTTTAATAAATGAACATGATGAAAATGGATACGCGTGTAGAGCTCTAGGGACATTCGTGCACACAGGATTGAATAGAAAATAAACGAGGTGTTGCAGTGTGTTTTTGATGGCTGCTTACATGTCTGCAAATGGATACTTTTATAATGTTATAAGGGGAAAAAGAAAAAGAAGAAAAAACCCCCCACGGTAGTTGTACGAGTCGTTTTTAGAAAGCGTGCAGCGGCGTAGTCTTCGGTTGTCGTTCTGTAATAAGCAGGACGTGTAAGAACGACCTCCAGCGGTTGAACTGAATGCCCGGCCCCCAGCAGGTTTTAAAGATAAGTCAGTAAAGATCTGTTTCTAAACACGTCGCTTATGAGATGGATTTATATGAGTATGGATTTACACCCGGATGAAGGATATGCAAAACAACCCAGGAGTTGTGTCACAGATGACTCTCGTCAACTCTGGGCTTCGTTTTTGTGGTTTAAGTATACTTGTTAAAATAAATAAATAAATTATAGTATATACATATATATACACATATATATTTGTGTTGATGTCTGTTTTGCTTGGTTGTGTACAGTATCTGATTTTGTTGTGTGATTGACAACATAGTGCTCCAAATGACCTGTATGGAGTATTTTTGTTCATTATGTACTATATAAAATGTAAGATATAAAACCTGATGAGTATTTTTATCTTTGTCCTGCTTAACATTTGCTAATCCACTAAGCCTTAATGAGTCTAGGACATCTCGAATGTTTACAGTAATGCGTCACACACACACACACACGTATTTGTACACTTGTGAGGACCTTGACATGGGACAGCCTTGTGAGGGCCACCTTTTCCCCAGGTGTTATTAAAAAACAAACACTACAACCCACCAGAAGGTGTCAGTGTCATCAGTGATCACTGTTTAGAATCCAAAACACTCATCACTGAACTCATAACCTTTGTTGTGAGGACCTTTGGTTGCTGGGCAGATTTTTGCTGCCTAGTGAATTACAGCAAGTGGGCAGATCCAAGTGTGTTTTGATTAGACAACATGCATTACTGAATTGGATGTCTGTTATTGGTTAAAAAGTGAAGGGAGGGGAGGATTTTTTTGCAGAGACCTTTAAAAAAAAGTTATAAAAACTTTAAAATATTAAGAATAAAGGTTAACTTGTGTTAATTGAGCTGCATTTCATATTTAAATGTCTTAAATAGGCTTTATTTTCCTTTATTTCCTTTATTTAAATCCTCCTATGCCACACAGGCTGCTATCCTACTACTGTACTATATCCAGCAGGCTAGTTATAAATAAATACACCCCTTCTGTAAATGTGCTAATACTACATGCTCAAATAGTGCAGTTGTGTAAGCAGAAAATTCATTACAGTTTCTACATGAAGTCTGTTTTGTTGAACTTCTCCACCCTTCACTGATGGAGACTCGAGTGCAGAACTGTTTGTGGTAATTGTAGTGCTAAAGCTATAATAGCAAATTGCTTATATTGATTGCGGTCCAAAGCCATCTTATGGATTTTAAGTGGTACCATCCTCAGTAATCTCAATGATCTTTAGGCTGCACCATGTGGGGACATCCTCAGCAGCAGCAGAGACTTCCTTTCATTGTAGTTTGCGTGAGTGAAAGCAGGGACTCCGACAAGACTAATTATGACAGCGTAACTTAAAAGGAGAGCCAGAAGGGAACACAGACTCCCTGGGACATCAGGTAGTGAGTCACTCCACCATCAACACCTGGGTGAAGGTGTGAAAGTGGTGGGGGGAGACAGCATCCAAAAAGCCCAGTTCACCACAACACTCTATACCTGTGAGCCTCTAGATCTGCTCCTTTACCTAAGAACAAAACTATTCACAAAAAGCTTGAGTAAACACATATGTTTTCAGCCTGGACTTAAACACTGAGACTCTGTCTGTGTCCCGAACACTAATTGGAAGACTGTTCCATAACTGTGGGGCTTTGTAAGAGAAAGCTCTTCCCCTGCTGTAGCCTTCACTATTCCAGGTACCAACAAATAGCCTGCACCTTTAGATCTAAGTATCAAGATCATTAAAGACCAAAAGTTCTCTCAGGTACTGTGGCGCGAGAACATTCAGTGCTTTATAGGTCAATAATAGTATTTTATAATCAATGCGAGATTTCACCGGGAGCCAATGCGGTGTGGATAAGATCGGGGTGATATGGTCGTATCTTCTGGTTCTAGTTAGGACTCTAGCGAAAGAATATTTAACATCTGTAAACCTAGACATGTGCTTTGAAAGGTTCTACACAAATATAGACTAGTGACACATTTAGAAGTGCAATACATTTTAATTCGGATGCATTTTACAGCATATAACACAATCAACATTCAACACTGTACGCATTACATCACGTGACCGGAGGAGCACCAAACTGAGAACATCAATACAGCACAATAAATGTATTAACTCAGAATTTCTTATAAAACTTATGAAACTCTTATAAAAGTAACATGCTGAGCTTCAAACACAACATTCATAACCTCAATACGCTTGTTATAAATACTCTCGGTCGACTGATATAGATATTTCTTTGGCATACACATACTTTGCCGTGTGTCACATAAGGTATTACAATAATCCAATAAAGAGCTGATGAAAGCATGAACTAATATTTCTGCACTGTGTATTGATTATTATATTACTTATCTTAGAAATACTTCTGCCTACTCTGCCTCTTCATCAGCATCTCGTAGGTCGTAGGTGTCTTAGTCGGAGTAGAACCGTCTCACTGAGCTGTGCATCTGTGCTGGTTCCGTCTCCTCCACTGACAGTTTCACTCCATCATCTGTACAGAGATATCAGAGATATCAGAGATTTTCTGAACACTTCTCACAGCCCACATGTAAATATATATATTTAAAAAATTTCAGGCAATGTTTTTTATAAACGATATGTTTAAACTATGTTTTAACTATGTTAAACTATTAACTATTACTTATCATTTACTGTATAATTAGCTATATTATTATTATTATTATTATTATTATTATTATTATTATTACAGTTCCGTAAAATATTCAACACTGCAGCTTACATGAGTCAAACCAAACGATCACTAAACATCTGAAGTGATTTGGGTTTCTGCAAATTGCAGAAGGAAAAGGTGAGAATAGAAATAATCAGGCCTACACACCTCTATAGTTGTTGACCCCCGAAGACTCATCCAAAGACCTGGCAAGAAGGTGTCCTCTTTCTTCTTCACGCACAGAAGGCTGTAGAATGATGTCCGGCTGGGAAACCTCCTCTGTCTCTTCTGCGTCATCTGTCTCTTCATCAGAATCTCGTAGGTCGTCGGTGTCGTAGTCGGAGTAGAAAGGTTGCACTGAGCTCCGCATCCCTGCTGGTTCGGTCTCCTCCACTGACAGTTTAGAAATTAATAGAAATAATCAGACCTACACGGTTGGCTAGCTAATTCTGAAAACAAAACATCGTCATGTCGCATGTTGCTGAGGAAATTATTGAAATAAACTAAAGTAAATAAGAAGATTTACCGTCACTGTCGCCTTCATACGGGTTATTGTGTATATGTTGATCCATTTTTTTGTAAAGATTTGAAATCAGACGAGAGAACGAGTGAAACGACAGAACGAGTGAAATGGCGTATGGAGAAAGAGAAGAGTAAAATGGTGGCTGGACGGTCTGCGCATTTGCGGCAGACTTCCGGAAGAAGTTACGTTACAGAATCAGCGTCACGTGATCCATTTATTTGTAGATCACATCGGAATGCTTGATAGCTAACTAAAAGCTAATTAAAAGATGCAATAACAGCTAGCAATTAGGTAACAATAATTTTGTGATAACTTACCAGCGAGAACTCGTCATCACATTGCTTTCAGAGTCTGGCTGAGAGTTCAGAAAAAGTTCCGAAAAGTATTAGACTGTCCCTGCTCCACCACTGAAGTGATTTTGCTAAAAGGTGTCACCAAACCCTCCATGTTTCCACGTCTCCTCACACTAGATCAAAAAGTGAAAGGGAATAAATGAAAAAAATCCAGTGAAATTCTGAGAGCTCGCATCCACACTGCTTGTGAGTGCTGTGTGAGAATGCAAACGTCTAGGAAATGAAAGTTCTTTACTGGCGCTGAGAGCACAGCTCCTTCTTTATTTCCATCACGTCAGGTGTATTTACATTTACATTTACATTTGGCAGACTCCCTTATCCAATGTAAAGACGTGATTTGAATTCTCAATCAATAAACACAACCTCATACTGGTTCACTAGGTCAAGGACTACAAGTACTATCGTTCTACCCACTAGTGGAGCCAGAGGGGCTTCCGGGGTAGCACTGGACACCCCTGACATCTGATTGGCCAGCCCAAAATTTACTTCACCACTGGCAGTTTCATGCTGATTGACATTTCATTTCATTTCATGTCTGAACCTTAAAAACATATTTGAGGTAAGTTTTAGGGTTTAGCGTCAGACGGTTTTCTTGAACAACATTTACCAGCTTGATTTTGCTGCAGCTTTTTTGTTTTTTAAATTTGCGATGAAATTTGCAGTGTTTTTTTGTGTTTTTTTTTTTTTTTACAGAAAACTAGTTGAATTGCAATCGCATGAAATTGTTTCGCACGGTCTTTCGAAGTGATGTTTGTCGGTAAATGGGACCTTTTGGCTGTACTCGTGTTCGACGCACGTGAATCAACGCGGGCTTCGGCTGAATGCGCCTTGTGATGACGTCACGTGACGCGTCTCGGCCCAAATCTGTGGAAAATCTGTCATTTTGCTTGTAAAAAATTGCAAGTGCCTCTGAATATTGCAGCGTTTCCTTGATTTTGCGTTGATTTCTGCGATCGCAGAATCGCAACATCCTGGAGGGACTGATTTACGAAAGTTAACGTTAAACCTTTGACTCCATTAACAGACGGTTAATCAGGTAAGAGAGATCGGTTCACCAGTTGAGCCTAACATATATTATGTTTACATCTAGTTCTATAAGCTAATAATACACGCATATTCAGTGCAGTGTCGTAAGTTACAGTGTATGAATGTTTAGCTCATGTGGGGTAACTACTAAGCTAAGTCAGTGTTCAGCAAGTTAACATTTAGCAATGTGAAATCCATTAACTCAGTTAGATTTTCCTACTTAAACTAAAAACAAACAACTGTCATTATCAATCTGTGATGTGATGGCGACTCCAAAACTTTCACTTTGTTGACTTTAAGCCATTTTGTGACACTTTTGGAGGTTTGTTTAGGATCATTATCCTGCTGGAAGACCCAGTTACGACCAGGTTTGAACTTTCTGGCTGATGTCTTGAGACATTAATAATCCTCCTTCCTTATAATGTCATCTATATTCTGAAGTGCACCTGATCATTATGGCCAAACAGTTCATTTCTTCTTTCATCTGACCAGAGAACGTTCCTCCAAAAGCTAGGTCTTCATCCTGGTGGTCACCTGCAAACTTCAGTCTGGCTTTGTTATGCTTGTCTTGGAGTAGCAGCTTCTTCTTTACATGATGCAGGACTCTTTAATGGTGGATGTACATACTTTCGTACTTGTGTAAACTTCTGACACAGTACTTAACTAACATGGCTAATTTATATTTCCTTAAAAACCCATTCAGCTCTATATCAATCACTTTCTTCCTGAGGAGCTTATATTGGACACATATATGTCGAGACATATGTCCAGACCACTGCTTAGCATCATTTAGCCACTGACGGGATGTCAAGCCATAACGATCTGCTAGAGTTACAGGTAAATAATCATCATTTACATAATTTGTGAAATAATTGCTAGCTCACATTATGGTAGCTACTTGTGTTGTTGCTAACTTCAGTTATTTGGCTGCTTGTTGGCTGTTTCTCTTCTCACTGGTGCAGTTTTTCTGTGTATACCCTAGTATTCAATCCAGAAAACCTCGATACATAGAGCCCACTCCATCATCGCTGGAAGGGACAAGTAGTCATGTTTACAACAGATGTACCAGTGGTTAATTCTGACATTTTGAATAGAGTGTTCCATTTAAGCAACATATTACCTCTGAGGGGGCCAGGCGCTCTGACCTCCAGAAAACATCTGGAAAATTTGTATTAGTACACTCTGATACCCAGATGATGTCATGTGGAATTACGAATTTTTTTAGAACTAGCCAGCCAACATGTTCGACTGTTAGTCTTTCAAGTCATTTGTTTTACATGTTAATGTTTTGCGATTTCTGTTATCCATTTTACGTTCTTAGTGCAATAATTATGTTTTTTTTTTTTGCTGAGAAGACTATATATTTTTTTTATATTTCACAACAACAGTAGAACACAAGAAATAACAACATATAGAAAACACATAGTTTTTATTAACTTTATATAAATAGGTCGTAGGTGTCTTAGTCGGAGTAGAGCGGTCTCACTGAGCTCTGGAGCCGTACTGGTTCCGTCTCCTCCACGGACAGTTTCACTCCATCATCTGTACAGAGATATCAGAGATATCAGAGATTTTCTGAACACTTCTCACAGCCCACATGTAAATAAGGTACAGTATATATTAAATAGTTATTAACTATTACTTATCATTTACTGAATAATTAGCTATATTATTATTATTATTATTATTATTATTAGAGATGTGGAGAGTCAATGTACTTTATACAGCAGTTATTACAGTGTTATACATTCTGCACAGTTATACACAGGGTTAATAACACTCCAGCTGTGGTACACTATATTCTCATTATTTAAAAGAAATATTAAGTCTTGGGTGATGAACCTGGATGGTTGAAAACAGCTCTGAGCTTCTTCCAGGCCAAAGACAGAACTCTACGGATCGTAAGGCAGACAGCTGACCAACACCCGCCTGAAACATAAAATTCATTATATCTGAGGAATATAATCGACCACTTACCATAGTGTAAACTAACTTACTTTTTTAGTTAGATACTGACATGACATATTCTGCATGATCACAAAACTCTAACCACTAAATTCACAAGTAAACACAAATGCTAATGCTAATGCTAAGCTAATGGCTAGCACTAAAGACATGAGGTTGTTAAATAAGATTCACCATCATTTTCATCGTCATCAATGTAGATGGGTAAAAGTCTCAGCATTTCCTGGTATCCTGCCTTGAATTATTACAAATTATTACTGTTCTGTCCGTGATACTGAACGCTTAAATGTCTATAAATGTCCAGTTGCTATAAATTACATTGCTTCAGGTTCAACTGTTCTGTAGTTATAAGTTGTTCTATCATGTTCTACAGTTATATATAAACATGCAGCGCTAAAAGGAACCGGCACTAATTCATAACTACGGCACGGCTAACTTATACTGAAAATATCCACGCTAGGCTGTAATGGCCTAGCTGACAACGAGAAGAAATCGTACCGGAACGCTGGTTTCTGTTTCATTCAAAGTCAATAAACAATAACAACAATAACAATAATCAAACAGCCTACATGAGTCAAACAAATCAATCTACAAGCAACTCAAATTATTTGGATTATTTAAAATTACGAGAAAATATGAGAACAGTAATGATGAGATCTACACGGTTAGCATGCTAATGCTAATTCTTCTAGCACACAGCTAGACCACATGTCGAGCGTCGCACACGCTCGACAATTAAACTACACAAATGAACCAAAGTAAGCCCAGTCTAAACACAAAGAAGGCTCACCATCACTGTCGTCTTCATCAGCGCGGATGTGATTACGTCTTGACATATTTCTTTCTAAGATTTGAAAATAATATCGGGATTGAAACCAAATGAAAATGGCGTCTGCCGATTTTTTCAGACATCCAGAGGGGAGAGAGCGTTACGTAATTTCAGTGGCACGTGATCCCATGTATTGTTGATCACATGATTGTCTTAATAACCAACTAAAAGCTAACTAAAAAGTTCAACAATATCTAGCAATTAAGTGACTAATATTTTTTGATAACTTACCAGTGCGAACTCGTCATCACGTCGGTTTCATGGTCTAGCTGAGAATTCATCCAAGCTTGTTGTGAGTTTGTTCTCACTGTCAGGATTTTCTTCTGCTTTCTGTATAAGCCTAATCTTTGTGTTTGACATTCATGTTTAGAGTCATGTTTCTTTTTCTTTTCTTTCATTTACACAAATTTTTACACATTGGACATCACAGATCTTCCCTGTATACAGAAAACACTGATGAAATAAAGCTCACCATTTAGACACAATTCACGGGGAGAAATATTATGATATGAGACCTTTAGACAGAATAGAAAAGTAAAAGACTGTCCCGGTTCCACCGCTGAATTCGATTCGGCCAAGAAGACTCACCAAAAAAAAGAGCTCCCCAAGTTTTCCAATGTCTCCTCAAACCAGACCAAAGTAGGAAAAGAATAAACTGAAAAAATATATATATATATATATGACAAAAAGTCCTGTGAAAGTGCGAGTACTCACATCCGCAGCGTACCTTTCAACACCGAGTCACAGTGAAAGCATTCAGGAGTTAAAAACTCACTAGAAAGAAACAAAAATCTAGTACAACTGGTAGAGCGCGACCGATGAAGATACACACCTAGTTTTGGGTGTGAATGATTATGCTGTGTATTTAGAAATACTTTTTTTTTTTAACCTTTAAAACTATAGCTAAAAGGTGCCTCACTAACCAGTCGTTAAATAACGATCAAGTTATAATCAGATTCACGGTCGTGGCTTTTAAAAGAATGAATCCAGTATTCAGTGTTTTCGTCTCTGTATCTCTCTCTTGCTTCTGCTTTGCATACAGGTTTTGACGTTGTGTCTCAGATGAACTGAAATGATTTCTTTTGACGACCCAAACGTTAAAAGAAAACCCGTGATGAAAGATATTCCATGTCCAGAAACTTGACAAAAGTGAGAAGCAGGCAAATTTTAGACAAAATACAAAAATTCTCATTAAAAAAAAAGAAAAAAAGAATGAAGGTATAAAATAGGAGTCCTTTAGACAGAATTTGAATGTGATACCAACAACGTAGATGGTCACCAAAAAACCAGTGAATTCTCCAGGTTTCCTGATGCGTCCTTACACCAGATCAAAGTGGAAAAAAGGAATAAATGACAAACAATTCCTGTGAAACTCCGAGCGCTCACGTCCTCCCTACAGGTCTGAACGCCTGAATATGAAAGCACCTAGGTTTGTTAGGTTCACTGTAAACAAATTTTAGAACAGGAAGAACAGGTACAGTTCTCAGTTCCACACGGAAGTTCTCGCTGTGGTTGCTGCGATGGACTCGGGACTGCAATAACCACATGCAGTTTTGCACTCAGGTCTTAGGGATTAGTGTTGGTGTTTGGGATAGAGTGGGGGTTAGGGGTTGGTGTTTGGGATAGGGTGGGAGTTAGGGGTTGGTGTTTGGGATAGAGTGGGGGTTAGGGGTTGGTGTTGGTGTT
>JANDJT010000021.1:25575406-25587179 GCA_024331685.1 Stegophilus panzeri | reverse complement strand
GAGTTAAGAGAAATAAAAAGGCTGTAAGGCTGACGGAGGACTGAAGGACATAATCTGAGATTCCTTATCTCTAACACCTCCCGCCCCAGTTTATTTATACCATAGGCTTCCTATAAGCAGAGTAAGTACTGAAAAGCAGACGATCACAATGATACAGCATCTACTGTGTTTTATTTACGGTCGATATGAAATGATATAATAACCTTACAATCCTGCCGTCCCTTTGTTTTCCCTCTCTTTTAAAGTTAACGAATACTAAACGTCTCCTCACAGAAACCGCGAACGCATCAACAATTACACAAGTTTTAAAACCCATTTATGTGGAGCGTCCGCCATGCAAGTCTCCGTGTAAGTGGTTACCGTAGAAACGCTAACGTGTCGGATCAAGCGCACGGATGTAAACCTGTGATTCGCAGCTGCAGTACAGTCAGAGCTGCTGCTCTAGAAAATGAATCAACTGCTTTGGGTGTTATACAGAGACTAACAGAAGGACGTACCATATGTAGATGTTCTCTTGTGCAGATGGGACACTTACAGTTCACCATATGAAGCGTCAGCGTCCTCTCCTGGAATAAACATCAAACACGATAGTGACGAACATAATCATGAATGAACTGAAGACAGCTCAGATGTTCTCAGCTGTAACATGCAGGCATAAAGGGTGTTGCTGTGCTCCTCATTGATCTCGCGTAAAGCTTTTAGATTCACCATTATATACATGGCCCTGAACAGGAAGTTAAAAAAAAGTAGGTCAACCTTAATTAAAAACAGGTGCCTTTTCTAAATAAAAGTCTTTATTGGCCACGCCTAGTATGATTAACGGCGGCCATGTTTCATTTAGATGTGAATTAAATGATTTGGTGTGATTTGGAACTGATTTAAAGTCTTAAATTCTGGTGTTTGGGTGAATTCCAGATCGATCCTCACCATTATGAGCTTTCCAAGAGGGACCCCCTGGCATCTGATGTCCCGTCTCCAGTTTCCGTCGGTTTTGTACAGGTCGAGGAAGTCCTTGGGGGTGAGCCAGGCGTCCTGCGTCCTGATGCATTTTCCATACGTCTCTAAAACACGGGAGCTAACGGTTACACCTTAAAGCATGGACATGATCAAAAAAAACCAAAAAAAAAACCCAAAAAACTTCATACCACAGCGCTGTTGGGTTCTAGACCTGATTGGTCAGAAGGCGTTGGTTAATTTTCAATAATGGCAGCTGCACAACTTCTAGCACTTATAGGTTGTTGGTTTTTTTTCTTGTTTTTTTTTGGGGGGGGGGTCTCATTAACTTGGTGAGAGAACGACCGTTTATTAACGAAGACATTCCACAACCATTACGAGTAACTAAAAATGGATTTAAAAAAAATAAAATAAAAAAAATAAATAAATTTTTCTCTGACAAATTTCTGTAAAAAAGATTAATAAAACACTTCAGGATGTACTGTTATTGGAAAGATAATCAATTCACACCACCCAGTCACTGATTATTGTTCTGTAAGAGCATGACAAGGGGTGTTTTATTCCTTGTGTAGCTCATAGTGATGTCTTATTATATGATTATGTACTGTATTTAATTACTTGTATTACTGGAAATTGATGAATTCATTTGATGAATAGTGGGAAAGCGCCAGGGAAAGATGACATAACATCGGAGATGCTGAAGTCAGGCGGAGAGCAGCTCTGGAAAATCCTCGCCAAGCGATTCACTCACTATCTGGATGAGGGAAATATACCCTCACAATGGAAAGAGTCGAATACCATCCTGCTATACAAAAAGGGCGAGAGAAGATCTGAAGGACTATCGGCCCATATGCCCTCTGTCTCATGTGTACAAGCTGTTCATGAAGGTAATCCTGAACAGATTATCACAACATCTAGATGAACGGCAACCAAGAGAGCAAGAAGGCTTCCGGAAGAACTATAGCACGATAGATCACATATTCACTCTGACCCAATTGCTTGAGTGAGCGAAAGAGTACAGGATGCTTCTGTGCATCGCGTTCGTAGACTACGAGAAGGCCTTCGACAGTGTCGAGATAAATGCAGTACTGAACTCGCTGGAGAGGCAAGGGGTCGAGGTGCAGTACATCCAAATGCTCCAAGAGGCAAATTCCGGATGTACGACCGACATAGCTCTGCTATCGTCATGCGTAAAAGTACCAGTCGAAAAAGGTGTTAAGCAAGGAGACACCATCTCTCCGAAACTATTCACCGCCTGTCTCGAGCAGATCATCAGAGACATCGACTGTCGAGGTGGCGTGAACATCAACGGCGAGCTACTGACCCACCTCCGTTTTGCTGATGACATCGTGTTCATCGCCGAAACCACAGATCAGCTGCACACCATGCTGACGGAGCTCGACATCAAAAGCTCTGCAGTAGGCCTCAAGATGAACCGCATGAAAACGAAATACATGTGGTCTGCAAATTTGCCAGGAGGCCAAATGGTGGTTGGCGGTGATGAAATAGAGGAGGTGGAGAAATACGTCTACCTGGGGCAGGAAGTGAACATGCGCCGAGACATGGAAAAGGAGATCTCGCGTAGAGTAAGGGCCGGATGGAAAGCCTTTAACAGCATAAGGGATGTGCTAAAGGGAAGACTGGATAAGACCACCCGCGCCAATCTCTTCAATGGCACAGTTTTGCCTGCGATGTTATACAGAAGCGAAACTTGGGCCACAGCAACTAGAGAGGAGCAGAGGCTGGTAACAGTTCAAAGAGCCATGGAAAGATCCATGCTAGGAGTATCATTGAGGGAGCACATCAGAAGTGAGGTAATCAGAGAGGTCCGGTGTGAGAGATGTCATCACGGAATATAAAAGGAACAAGCTCAGATGGGCAGGACACATCGCGTGGTTCACGGACAACCGGTGGACTCGCGCAGTTGTCAAGTGGTATCCGCGCGAGCGGAAACGACCACCCGGAAGGCCTCCAAGACGGTGGATTGACAATATTAGAAGCGCAATTGGAGTAACGTGGATGAGGAAGGCACGATCCAGAGAGGAATGGAAGGCGTGCTGTGACCAGCGGTGCCGAATCGACACCCGACAGACTGGTCGGTCAAGGTGATAAAGGTGTTTACTGGAAAGGCACAATGTATTAAAAGGGCTGTTTTAAATGTTAAACACACACACACACACACACACCGTTAGCAAAGCGGTTCACATGCAGAACCCCTCTCCCTGTAGAACACGTGACTTTAAAAGAGTTGCCGCTGAATGTGCTCTCAGTGACCCGAACATCATCGTCATCATCATCGTCGTCGTCGTCGTCATCGTCGTCATCGTCATCATCGCTATAAATGTCATCATCGGACTCTGAGCTCGAGTCAGAGGTGCTGTCAGACTTGGACGTGTGACTGTCTACAGGCACATAAAGACACGTGTGATTAGTCCTCACATACACGCATTAATGACACAGAAGGTTTTATGACAGGACACAAACGTAAAAATTTACATCTACATTTTAAAACTAATTTTATCTTCTACCATCGCTTTATCAAATGACCTACAGAAGAAAAAAAAGCAGCTTTCATTTGTAATTAGTTTTTTCACTATTGGTTAAACGTGTATTTGAATGAAGTGAAGTAAATAAATTAAACTAACTTTTGCCACGTCTGGTAGCACTTCTGCACCTAATCAGCTTCTTCCTGCACGCTGGCTAAAAGAACATATACAAACAATAAAAATTATTATTATTTTTTTTTTTTAAATGATGAAAAATGTACGATAAATGATGACACAGCAACGGTGCCAGGCGCAGAAAACTTAACCGTCATGTTCAAATGACCCGTTCTGTACATGTTACTATTAAAAAAAACATTTAAAAAAAAAAAAAGAGGAATAGAATGATTAAACAACACAATAAAAAGTGCAGTGCGGTACCTCATGATCCTGCGAGTGCTTCGTCCTAAACGACAGAGCGGAAAGAAAACCGCCCTACAAACAACACATTCAGGAGAACAATTAGAGTGACTTCACAGACAAATGATTAAGATCAGTCCTGCGCTATATATATATATGAATGATGTTGTGGGTTATTCAGGCGCTCTTCGTCCGGAGAGTGTTTATGTGAGGAGTTGTGTGCTGTAGACATGCGAGGTGTGACATGTTTACCTGTATAAACGTTTGCAGCGGAATCTGACTGTAAAGGATACTAATCTTCCACTTTTTGTTTTTCTCCTTTCCTCCAAACTTCTCAAACTCACTAGGGGTGAACCACCGGCCATTAGACAAGATGCACGGCTCTTCTACAGAGAAAGGCAGACGTACAGGAAGAGAGAAGTCTGTAGGTTAAACGTTGTGTACCACATTTACAAAATGTACGATACATTCCCATATCATGAACTGAAGAGAAAACAGGTGATGCTGAAGGAAACAGTGTCCACAGATAAAACTTTGCATATAGAGTAACGAGTAAAGTTTGTGTAAATAAAACACAAATACATAACTTACTGTCACAATAACAGCTTGTCCCGATGTGTTTCCTTCCTTTTATACCTGATATTTTCTGTTTACTTAAGAATGACACACTATAGCAGCTATGACCTTACTGAGAGAAATAAAAATAAATTAATAAAAATAAAAAACACCAACAACTCATCTGTCCCGAAGCTACAGCTTTATCTCAGACGCTACAAATGGCTGACACTGGAGACTCCTTCCATAAATATTCTATTAGCATCTCCTTACTAAAACCATAACCATATCAACTATCACACATGCTTTTAATCTGTTTATGCGGAGCGTTTATCCGAAACGTAAAGCGAGGTGAGTCGTTCCGTGCGGTGGGAAAGTGCCATAATTAAGGTTTTGGACTAGTGTGGGTTTAAGTTAAGAAGAGGGTTAAAGACCTCAAACCCTCAATTGCTGCACTCTTTCCTTGAAAGAGATTCTCACTCTGAATAAATTTGTTTAGCCACTAAATAAATACAAATAATTAACAGAAGTAAAACTTACTTTTGCTAAGCCGATCTTTGTGTAGGATGCCTTCTTTATTTCCACATGTGACGGGAAACTTGGGTTTCGTTTTGAGGCTCTCTCCCAGTTGCTGATGGACGGAGGGACCTGTATAAAAAAATAAAACTTTTAAAAAAAAAAAAAAAAAAAAACATCAATGCAGCAGGACAACAAAGCCAAGTGATCACATGTGCCTGGGTCATCTTTTAAAGCTCTAATTAGAGATTTAATCTCACAAAGCTTTGTGTTATCCTACAGATTATATGTCGTGCCATAAACTGGAATAGCAAGAAATGCTAAAACCTGTGTCCAAGTAGGCAAATTGTTTTAACCACTGAAAAGACTAACAGATACAACGTGTCTGAACTTGTGTGTGCCTAATTAATATTTC
The DNA here is from genome assembly GCA_024331685.1 of Stegophilus panzeri. Classification (NCBI taxonomy): domain Eukaryota; kingdom Metazoa; phylum Chordata; class Actinopteri; order Siluriformes; family Trichomycteridae; genus Stegophilus; species Stegophilus panzeri. The sequence goes on along the minus strand of JANDJT010000021.1, from coordinate 25,581,836 downwards.
TAATAATGTTTCTAAATAACAATACATCGATGATTAAAAGAGCTGCATGTGTGGTAGCAGATCTGACCAATACAGAGACACGGGACTCTATAGAACGACTTTTTATTTGCAGGTTAAGCGCCCGTGTTCACAGGTCAGAATGATGCCGAGCGACATAAAGCATAAGTGTAACAATGCAATGCTTGGGATTTTTAGGCACGACTGGCCTTCCAGAGAGGTGACATATGGTGTAGAGGAAGATAAAGAATAATGATAACAAATAAACATTTTTTTTTCAATTTTAAAAAAAAAAAAAAAAAAAAAAAAAAAAAGGTCTCTATTTTCAGTCCTTACTAACGATCCAGGAATTTGCCTGGGGCAGTTTTCAGGACCTCATACTTCATACTGAAACAAAGTTCAAGTTCACTCTCTTTCTGATGGAGAAGCCACGATGGTGCATGAAGACGTAAAGGGAACCGCGTTCTCGGTCCGTTTGAAGTGGTGACATTTTGGCATTAAACAGCCATCAAGTGGGTGAAAAGCTCTTCCGAAAAGCGTCTGACACATAATCACCAACCTGTGTGTGTTACATCCCGTTCCAAATCAATGAACTATAAATATTTTTCCTAAACAAAGTGATGGATGTAAAATTGGGCAGTGGTAGCTCAGCGGTTAAGACGCTGAGCTACTGATCGGAAGGAGCACAAATCCCAGCCCTTGAGCAAGGCCCCTAACCCTCAACCGCTCAGATGTATAGATGAGATAAACGTAAGTAGCTCTGGATAAGGGCGTCTGCCAAATGCCAGAAATGTAAAATGAACCAGTGTGCAGCAAGACACACCCCACAACCCGCATATCATGTTTACTGTTAAAGATCTGATACTGTACAGCAGGGGACACCCCTGGGGGCGGGACATATACACTCTAGAGAACATTTAATTGGACGAACACAAGACTGGTACAGAATGAGTCATTAATTTTTTGTTGTTAAATTTTTTTTTTTTTTTTAAATCCCCAGAATTGACAAACTATAAAATCAAGACAAGTATGTCCCTAAAACGTTGCATAAAATTATTATTATTATTATTATTATTATTATTTTACATATACTATAATATTGCTATCCATGGCACTAAGGGACAGTTACAAAAAGCTCTGAAATGCCTATTTTGATTCCACGTACCCGTACTGCGTTTACACGTCTTACCCAGGTACCATGCGAACCGAACCGAACCGGGACATGTGGGCGTGGCTACAATTAGCACTGAGTATTATTTCCCTGCAGTGACCAAAGTATTCTGTTTGTTTGTTTTTTGTTGTTTGTTTCAAAATTCCTTTTTTCAAAAGGAGAAATGTTTAAAATAATTTTAAAAGCACGTTAATGTTTCAGGTTTATTTTTAAATTATTTACCCGTAATAACTTTTACTTGTCGCTTCCGTTTCTTCGCTGTGAGCCGAGCTAAATCCGCCATCTTGTATGGGGGATTTCTTCATTTCTTCAAAATTCATTTCTCCACCCATTCACTTCGTTTGCGCCCTAGATAGGGTATAACGTAACGGAGCTGAACGCACTACCTAGTGCCCTAAGGAGTGGTGTGGAAAGACATTAGAGATTCAGCCTCAGAAAAATACACCGCTGCTTGTCTTACGTGTATTTTCAGCGTCATCTTACGATGATGTTCGAGTTCAAACTAGTTTGTCGTTTGACTGAAGATTAAAGTCATCAGTGAACGTTTGCTCTTTATTTTATCGTAATGCCAAAACCTCGCGCATTTCAGCAACTTATGAAATGTTTACAAATATGTTTACTTGGATTTCACTACTCGTGTCGATCAGGTTCCTACAGGAGAACCTCCAGAGAAGCTCCTCATGCATTGATGGGGAAAGTGACGAGAAGAGACCAAAGTAGAAGCACACACAAAACCCCCATCTCGTTATAATAAAAACAGTTCTTGCACTGACTTACTTCTTCTGGGTCTCTTCTGATGTGGGGCATGGGGAGAGAACGAGACCCTCCTGCTCTTCCCAAATCTCTGTCTCATCTTCTTCCTCGCTTGATTTCTGAGCTTTAAAGGCCCTTCCTCACTCAGGGAGTCCGAGTCTTTATCACTCCCAGAATCTGCCCACTCATCCGTGTCTGACTCCTTGCTCGTCTTCTGAACAGAAACATCAAACTGGGATCAGTACTTTTAACAAGTTACAGTTTCACCACTGACTGTTACAAAGCACTGACACTGGAGACTCCTTCCATAAATGTCTCCTTCCAAAAACTCTCACTATGTCAATCGTTAGCAATGTTGAATGTTCACAGTTCTGATTACATTTATGGATACATGTGGAAAAAATGCTGTGTTTCTTATGTGGCTTTGTTAATAATACTGGTTAGTGTAATACAATGGCAATATGGTAGGTAGTCCGTTGTAAATGTAGTATAAATAATGATGTAAATATTTTCCAGCATAAGGCGATAACATAAAGGCAGCTCTAAAAAATGGATGGATTAAAAAATTTGCCAGAGCCGTATCTCCCTGCAGTTCTCACCTGGTTTCCCTTTGAGGCTAAATGGGGTTGAGTGTGGCCAGCACGTGGATGGGAGACCTCCTGGGGAAAAACTAAGGTTGCTGCTGAAAGGCACTCACCCTGTGGACTGTGTGGGGCTTAATGCTCCAGTATAGTGAAGGGGACAATATATTGTAAAAACAGCACCGACCTTAAACTAAGGTCCTCTGTGGTCATTAAAAATCCCAAGACACTTATGATAAAATAGTGTCCAGGTGAAATTGGCCCTTCTCTATCATGGCCACCTAATGATCCCCATCTCTGAATTGGCTACATCACTCTCTCCACTAACAGCTGGATTGAATGGATGACACACACTACTACTAGTGGTGGTAGAGAAGACCCTCCCCTACTATGCAAAGCACTTTGAGTGTCTAGAAGTGATCTATGTAACTGTAATGTAATATAAAGGGTGTAGATCAAGATAGATCAAATATAAGCACAGGACAATCCTTTCAACTTAAACGAACTATTATTTCACCACAACCTTGCTTAATTATGTAAATTATACATTACCCTTTAAAAAATCATCCCACAAGCCCTCTGAACTGTGTCGAATAAATCTATTAAGTCTGTACCGGTACGTCTCAGATATCATCATGAAGAGACGTTAAGACCAGGAAGGAAACACTTTCAAGTTGAGTGAGTGACTGTTGTTAGCATCATCTTTTCTTTTCTTTTCTTTTTTTTTTTTTTTTTTACTTTTTTTTACTTTTTTTTTTTTGCATCGTTCAGACGCCCAGCTGCAATAACATCACAGTGCAGATAAACCACATTTTAAACTCATTGGCTGGCATGATTTCCTGACTTAAAAAAACCCCCCATAATTCATTTCATGTACCGAGTCTATTCTGAAGACTAGAATGAATAAAAAATGATGCAAGAATTTAAGACATCCGCTTCAAAAGGAAATGCGCATTGTAAAGAAGATTGCTTATTAATATCGCGTACATCTCCTAGAAATACTCCTGTTTAAAATGCTAGCAAATTCTTAATATTTTTTCGGAAGAACTTCAACTCCTGATTCTCATTCGGATCAAAACATAAGCTCTTATATTCATCAGCTGTTTATAAAGTTCATCTCTTATTATAGATGGGGCTGTGCGATTAATCACATTTTCGATTATGGCCTCTGATGATTACGAAAACATTGTGGAACAAAAAGAAATAAAGTTTGCTATCATTGGAAAGCTCGTTTCTTCTAGCATCATGACGGCTGCTCTAAATATGCTCATTTCCTTTCTAGAGCTCATTAATAGTGAGAAACTATAGGCTGATCCAAACCAGGAGACCGAATTTCATTGGATAAGGAAGTTCAACGTTTTTTCAAACTTTTGGGCACAAATACATACACACACACACACACACACACATATATATATATACACACACACACACACACACAATACAATAGCTGCTCTAACAGATCGTTTGTGTGTGACCCATCTTTTCCAAATCTGAATAATGTAAGATTTTTCTCATTTTTTAAAAATACATATTCTAAGCTAACATTTTTAAACAGTGCAATTTAGGATGCTTAATTAATAATGAATAAAAGCATTAAAATATCCATTCATTTTTATTTTAAAAGATCCATTATTCTTTCCATTTTCTCCGTCTGCTAAAGCTACTCAAGACAACAAGTGCTCCTTTGATTGTTTGAGACTTACAGTCAGTGTGTGTATCACGGCTGCTGGGTGAGGGCTGATCGCTGCCAGACTCCAGTACGATAAATAATGTCCAAAGAATCCAGCTGGTACATTCACAGACAGATATCCGTGGCTAGAAATGTTTATCAGAGCAGGATACTCCGCAAGCTCAGAGCACTGCGAGTCAGAAATGAAACTGACTCGCAGAGATGAAAATGAAACTCCCTAACAGTCTGTGTTGACATTTGAATATTGGGCGTTTTTTTGTGTGACATGGGGTAAAATAAAGACTAGTTGAATATGTTGGAAAAAATGAGAGTAAAGTCTGATGGTAAGAAAAAAACCATGTAGGAACATGGATAAGTGTGGATCTGATAGATATGTACAGCTTATTCATTTACACACTTACTGCTAAAAAACAAAACTGTTTAAACACAAAGTCCCTATCTCTCTCTCTGTCTCTCTCTCTCTCTACCATGGACCCTTTCTGTCCTCTTCTATTCTTTTTGTCTTTGCCATTGTTGTCCTTTTCTATCTTTCACACAATCTTAAAGCAAAGACTTCAGTCTTAAGACAAGCACCGTGCTTCACTATTTGACTATTTGAAACTATTTGATTTTATTTTATTCAGCTGATCCAAGACCATGCATAACAGTAAAATCAACACATTTACTTTACATTATATTTACAACGAACATCCATTGGTACAGTTAATGCAACACTGATTGTATACATTTTTATAAAGATTAACATGAAAAAAAAAACAAAACACTTTTTAAAGAAACGCTTCAGGACCATGTTTTGTTAACCTCATAACACGATTAATAAGATGACAGACTAAGAAGAAAACACAGAAGAAAGGCAGGGTGGGGAGGGTTCGAATGGGGTTGCAGTCAAACATGAGTTGCAGTGGTAAACCAAATGACTCATCCTGAACTGGATCAACGTGCTGCAGCAACACTAGCCGAAGGCATTGAGATGAAAGATAACATCTGTGTCCCAGTGAGGTATGTTATTCAGTGTCTACGATGAGTCATACAGTAACGACTGTGAAAATAATAAAAAAATAAAAGTAGGTGAATACAGAGTGAAGAAAGTTTAGTCTGGACACACAGACAGGTTAGGTATATGATGATATATCCAAAGTTCTGTCACACCGCTGTGTGTTTTCAACTCTTATTGACTTCTCATGCAGTAGACATGATTTCCTCTCTCTGAAAAATGTCCTAACCTGCACAATGCTCCTTAAAATGACTCCAAAATCCTCAAATACTCCAGGAGACAGGTATTCTACCCAAAGGTGGATGTTTAACATAACACACACACACACACACACACACACAGTTCAAAAGATTATATAAACATTAAATTACGTTGCTTTACGTTTGCAGTAACTGTGCTATAATGCTATATCTCATACTGAATATATTAATAAATGAGAAAACTTTTCTCGTAACACTGATCAAGTACTCGTTGTGCACGAAAATCCAGGCACTGTAAATGAACAAATTTGAGATGTCCCCCTACACTAAATGCCCGCCCCTTCCCAAATCTGCATGCTGGAATCTGATTGGCTCTTATATTTTGTGACACAGTAACACTACTTATATTTTCCTGTGGCAAAACCACTTATACTTGGACTTTTGACTAGTCTGACCCCCTCCCCCTCCCCCCAAAACAAATCTGAAATCTTTGGGTTTTACTTGTAAACCGGACGATCGGGTTTGTAACAGGAGAATCGCTAATGGACCTTAAAGACGATGCGTAACTTCTGCTCAAAGATCTCGCTCAGTCTGGCTCCCATCATGCCCAAGTTATTATCCTGCACACACACACACACACACACACACACACACACACACACACACAGAGAGAGAAAAAGACAACAAAGAAAATGTAAATAATTGATTATGGTGAAGTTTTCTGTAAAGAGATGTTAATTTGACATTTATGGAAGTCTCCAGTGTCAGAGGTAAAGGTGTAACTTTAAGTTTTCAGGACAGAGAAGTTTATGCTTTGCGCTTTCTCACTAAAATAAAAATCTGCATTATTTTCGTCTTATTAGCTTCAAGAAAGAGAAAAAAAAGAGGCTGGTGAGAGAACGACTGTTTATAGATGCTATAAATATAATATAAACTATAATATAGGTGAGAACAGGAACTATCACTGGTATATTGCTGTGGTATAAGAGGAATAAAACACTCCATGACATGCTCTAATATCTTATTTTATATATATATATA
>JANDJT010000021.1:25422421-25435336 GCA_024331685.1 Stegophilus panzeri | reverse complement strand
GGGAACGTCGGACGGCGTGGCGCGGGGACGTAATGACGTGTGCCGTTAATCGATCTATGTTCTATAACACGTAAAACGGGAACATGAAAGGAATATTCTAAAAGTGACTCATGTAAACACCTTAATCACAACACTGTCTTATTCAGAATAAGGTCAATAATTAGATTACTGCTGTCCGTGTAAACGTAGTCACTCTCTCAAAGCAGCTTTACAGAAATATAAAACACAGGATACAGATTTTAAGTGTGCGAATTAATCCCCAAACTCAAAGTCAAACGTCTCTTAACCATAAAAGCAAATCTAATCCAACAATATAATTATTCAGTCTTCCACTTTCCATATATGGTTATTGTTTGCTGTTGTCATTAACTGATTTAATGGTCACAATTCAGTTAAATTGTATGTAACTTTAAGTCACAAAGGCAGCTTTAGAGAAACACAGATGTAGACTTAGATCCTTAATAAACAAGCCAGAAGTGACAGTGCCAAGAAAAAACTTTCTGAGACAACATGAGGATGAAACCTCGAAAGAAATCAGACTCAAAAGGAAACCTGTCCTCTTCTGGGTGACACCAGATAGTGGGATTATAAAGCATTACAGTATACAGGTGTAGAAGAAAGGCCAACAGTGATATGTGTGTTTACAGGAGGTTCAGGGTGAGCAGATGAGATTCAGGACAGTCTTTATGATTACAACAGCAGCTCTTAGATACAAATCTACAGTATCCAGGTCAGATTATCCACTTACGCGAGAGTGAGAGTCGGGCTTAAACTGTTGCATCTACTGTAATATTTCCGAGTTTAATAACATTTAAAGACATGTGACTGATCAAGGTGTACCTTTGGCCAGTTTGTCCCGATTCAGTGTGCCTACTTTATCACCACAGGTAACAGGGAGGGACGTTTTATACAAGCCCCACATCCATATATCAGCCTTTTCTCCTCGTTTTAATGGAGAGGCTAGGAGAGAGGGAAACAGATTAGCATTTAGAGATATTAAAATAAACAGCTTTTGAGTTATGGCTTAAATCCTTTAAAAATACAATCAGTAAACTTTAGAAGCATTGCAAATCAGTCTTTCCCAAAAGCTCACTATAATTTATAGCAAGGTCTTAAAAGTTGTTCTCGACTTGAACATAATCCAGTTAACATTCAGGTGTACAATAATCTTCTGGTTTTTACTGGAGCCCTGGAGCTTTTCATTCCTGAACTTTCCACTAACAGAACACGTTAGGTCCAATTTGACATTATTTAAAGGCCTACTTGTTTTTGATTTGTATTTAAACCCATTCAATTCAAGCAAAAAGTGAAATATACTAATAACTGTGAGAAGTCGATAATAAAGAACTAAATAATTATGGGTTGTGACTGAAAATTCATGGGAACCCACTTTGAAAACCACTGTTTTCAAAGACAAACACTACACTTGTCATGTAGTGGGGTTGGAGATGGATGCAAGTGCAGTTAAGAGCTTTATTAGATGAGAGACAGACAAATCCAATCGTAAGGCAAAAACATAGTAAAAAAAAAAAACAGGCAAATGGTCAGGCGATCGGAAAACAGGATAAACTAGGCAAAACAAGAATCAGAAACACAAAGGACAAAAACAGGATTAAAACCATGGAACGCGGAACAAAGAACAAAGAAGAAAGAACAAAGGCCTGGTACGGGTCTGACGGAAAACACAGAACGACACAATACTTTGCCCCAAACAAAGACACACGAGGGGCTTAAATACTAAACGTAATCAAGGGTCCAACATAAACAGCTGAGACACAGTAGGAGACAACCAATAACATAACAGGGGCGGAGACAGGACAGAAACCAAAACAAAACACACGTGTAACAGTAAACAAAGTCAACATGAGAAACCCGGAAGTGCGCGCTGTCACGCTACGGGCCGCTGAGTGCGCTGCTCGCTCCGGCGCTCGGGGAAATCTCTGATAATACCCTGTACACTCCCTAGAGTACTAAATTGTACCGTTCCTTGTCACTGGGGTGGTTTATCTTTGGTTCCTTTAATATATCTCTCCCCCTGGGAATGTTGGTACAGTTTACGTTTTAAAATATTTAAGGTGCATAATTTGACTGTAATTACCTTTATTATAGAGCAGAATGTTCAAGGGTTAGGGTTAGCATGGGGTCATGCACCTTTCTAGGTATAAGGTATGTACTAAAAGGACAAAAAATTAACACTTGATGGTACCACTTCAGCAACAAGGAATGGTACCGTTTAATAGAATTTTTTCCTGAGAGTGTCAAAAAACCTTTAACTTAAATTAATCAGCTTAGGATACATTCTGTACATATTATGTAAGATGCACATACTGTAATTACAATATTTACTATACTGTCATAGATGTGCACGTTATATATGTTGAATATATATATATATATATATATATATACATACACATACATATATACACACTGTATGCACATTAGTATATTAGTCGATATTGTAATCTTTATTACTTGTGTTATGTCAGCTCTTGCATTAGTTTTTCACTTGCGATGCTTACTTTCATACACCAACCTCAATTTGTTTTTGTTATAGTGTGCATGCATAATACGTGATATACATAAATGACTCACAGAATGTGGGCCTTGTGGTTGGTTTCTTCCTGACAGGGGTGGAGCAAGAGGAAGGTCCTGGTTCCTCCTCCTCTTCGAGTTCTTCAACACTTTTCTTTCTCTTTCCTCCTCCTTTCTTTCCTTGTACTTTCTTTTCCTCCTTCTGCACTGACTCGTTCTCATCGTTGTTCGTATCCTCCGTATCAGGGAGCTTCTCACAACACTCGAAGGAGCCTGAACGAGAGTCAGATACGATTAAAATTATAGCGGAATCACGATAACGACAAACAATTAATGCTTTTCTTTTAAACAGATGAAGTGACTGACCATCCAGAAGGCTGTTTCGGAGAAAGCGGAGAATGGGATATTTTTGCAGGATGTGATCCTTAAACACACAACTCCAAAACAGCTTCACACACTGTCCTCGCTCATTCTCCAGCCAGTTCAAAATCTCATACACACCTTCCTGCCTTCTCTCCTTACTTCTCATCTTTATTACCTTCTGTAAAAGGAGGGGATACAGAAGATTGTGTTATTTTTATTGTATCGTTTATACAGTGTGTCCACTTTAATCAGGACGTCTGTGGCCCATCACGACATGCTATGTATGTAATAAATTCAGCACGTAATCCATTTTTGTTATGTTATAAATGAGTAATAAGAACACTTTACAGTCTGTTATCCATGTCCAGCTCTATACAAATTCCATAATGCTGTCAAAGGTATGGCTTGATCATGTTAACGTTAGTATCCTCACATATTTCATCATAACAATGTTTATTTAAAATTTAAGGAAGGAGTCTCCAGTGTCAGCGCTTTTGTAACAGTCAATACGTTTTCTGTTCCAGAAAATTCTGCGTTTTCTGATTTCTCAGCTACATCAACTGTAACTGTACATGGTTAAAAATGCGCAATCTTTGGCAAACTGCTGTGGTATAAGAGGAATCAAAACTCTGCGACGTTCCGCTATATAGGAAAACACTTTCAAAGCAACCTCGTCAGTCGATTTCACAACATCGCTGAGAATAAAAGAACGAGAGAACTTAATTTTCTTCTTTCCGTGATCTTCAGGAATTTGTGATGAGGCAACTTGCCAGTAAACATTCCACACATGGAATATTTCATGGGGTGAATGTGATCAGGTAACAGCGTTGAACAAATGCTATAGGACACATTTAGTAACTTTTTCATAACCTATAACGGACGATTAATAGAACAGAAAACGTTTCATGCGGTGCATGAGACGGTAAATAGATTCACACATTAATACAAAATAAATTATAAGATTTTTCAAGTGTTGAATGATTGTATTTAAATGAGCGTGCGGTTATAATAAACCGGGACAGGCAAAAGCACATTTCTAAGTGCTGTGAAGATTTTATTAACGTTTCAAGTTATTTATCTGAAGCATGCACATAAGTAGTGAAGGAAACTCTATTTGTATTAACTTTACATACAGTACATATTTAGAACTGCAATCAGTGAGACACCAATGTTACTTTAGTTCATTTTTTGTTTTTGTTTTTTATTTCAGGAGCATGTCTAAGTAAAAATGCATTGCTCTGTCTTACCTGGTAGAGATCCTCAGGTACCAGGTTGTGGTCTCGGAGCTGGCTGAGGAAGGTGTGTGGATCCTCTATACAAGAGATCTCCGTCTTCTTACAGTGAAAAAACTTAATCATCTGCTCTTCAGTCAAAAAATCCAGCGGATCCATTGGGTCGCTGGGACTCCTATTCACAATTAAACGGTGGTTCTTTTAAACATAGCCTATAATAATTGACCAGATAATACGCCTATGCATGAGTATAATACATGTTTTCGTTCAAACCCTCACATGTCACATTAATACGATGATAACTTTAGCTACATGCTAAAACAAAGTTATGGTTTTTTTTTTTTTTTTTTAAAAAAACATGAAAATCTACCTTTGATATCCTGAAAAGTTCTGAGTGTCTCAGTGCAGAATGAAGATTTGTTATGCGAAAGTAAATCTCAAATCACCACAAATCTCCCGCCTGCGTTAACACCACTTCCACACTCGAGAAAACCCGGAAGTTGACGTGACGAAAGTGAAAGTTAACCTGTGAGCAGGATGAACATCCCGCGTCGCGATTCAAACCCTGCAACAGATTTCAAATGATTTCAGGGATCGAGGAGGAAATAGGGCGGGGCTTCACTTTTGACGGGGATACATGTGTCGCTCCGCCCATTAACGGTCTCATTGGTTATTGGCAATGCAATGACGTCACGCCTCAGCGTGTCGGGCTCCACGCACGGTCTCTTCCGGGTTGAGTCTCACGATGGTACATGAAAGTGCCGCTCCCAGCATGGCTTTTTACTCCCACTGCTTGCAAGATCTTCCACGGATTATCGTGAACGATGTCAATCGCATTATGAGGTTGGCATCTGTCAGTCCCTCTTAGTAAGAAGGAGAATGGATTTAAACCCTATGTTTCGAGTTATATCCACAACTTTGAGGGTCTCAAGGTAGCTGGGTCAACAAGGGGTCAACAAGCCCATACTCTTATACGTTTAATTTTCTATCTAGTTAACCTTTTTAATTTTTTATTTATTTATTTATTTATTTATTTTAGATATTCTGTTTTTATAGTTGATTGCGTCACGTTATCACGTGTTGTGTCTTGCTTTAAACTAAAGCTTACTTAACCCTTCATTATGTTATGGGTCAATTTGACCCATTTCTACATTTGAGATGTCTGAAATACTGGTTAACCTCTCTTTTTGACTTTCCTCATTTAGGGTCATGAACTTGTAGGCAAATATTTCTTTTTATGGCTTGTCTCGGACAACCAATAATAAAGGTTTACAGTTTTAAACTGTACTTTACTGTTTTTGTGTGTATTTAAACTGTGGAAGTCATTTGATCCATAATATAATGCATGTAACTTTTCCCCCCAACATAATAGGAGGGTTAAATGAATAATAAAAAAAAATGTTTTCTAATACCAGCCTGCTCTTATTTACTGTGCTGAGTTGCTTTGCTCAACCCCTGAACATGTTCACACTCGCTTAAAACTGAGATGATGCACCTTCACGCTGAAGGTATTTAAAGCTTGTTGAATGCATTGCTAAAAACGTTATGTTTAATATAATATGCTAAAATGCTATGTTACTATAGTTTTATATATATATGTGTGTGTGTATATGTATATATAATCAGTTTCCATATCATTTATGACCATTATATCTGACACTAAAATGAAACAGTACACACCCTGTATATTATACAACTTAAATTCCTTATTGTAATATTTTGAGATACAGGATTTTTGATTTCTGTGAGCTGTAAGCCGTAATCAAGATTAAAACAAACAAACAAAAAGAAAAAAAAGAAAGTGAAACATTTCACTTTATGTGTAATTAATCTAGAAAATATGAAAGTTCCACTGAATAAATTACGGGAAAGATGAACTTTTCCACGATATTATATATATTTTTGAGATGCACCTGTGCATGCTTTTCCTATTATAGAGCGCTGTAGACCAAGTGAATAAATGATGCAGCTATAATTGTGTGGGTGTGTTTGTGTGAATATAAGAGTTGAAAATTTTATGTGTGAACGGTTTGAAAGAAAGAAATGATATTGTACTGGAAATCACAAATCCCACCCCATTTATACGAGTCAAAAAAGGTTACTGAGAGTTGAAGATTTTTGCATTGTGGAAAGAAACCGGTGTTTAAAGGGTTAAAATTCTGAAAATTAATGAATGTTTGGTAATTATGGTCAGAACCGATGCTGGGGGGAAAAATCAAATTCAGTGAAAGTGGGGGGGAAAAAAAAAAAAAAAAAAAAAAAAGTTTCTGACAGTTTTTTTGACATGGACATTTTTGTCCTTTAGGTAGCTGAGTAGTAGGTTTTAAAAATCTGACACTGCATAAAAATATAAATACATCAAAATTTATGTTGTTGTTTATCATTGACATATCAAAGAATGTAATAATCAAAGAAAAAAAATTCTGCTTAGCATTTAGCATATGGAAAATAATTACAATTTTTATTTTTTTCATAAAAAAACAACAACAAACATCTGTGGCATTATGTAAACAAACCAGCATTTAAAGGGTTAAAATTCTGAAAATGAATGAATGTTTGGTAATTATGATTAGAACTGATGCTGGTAAAAAAAACAAAAAAAAAAACGAAAAAAAAAACCTGCCATCAGTGAAAGTGGGAAAAAATATTAAAATATATGTTTATGACAGTTTTTGGACATGGCCATTTTTGCCCTCTATGGACCTAAAAACTGGTGGTCATGTGACGTGCAGTGGCTGCTGGGAACTGTAGTTCAGAGTTCCTTCTCTGTACATGACAGGAGTCCATTATTCCTTACGGAAATTATATAAAAATTGAGATACAAGAATAAGGAATATAATACATTGAGATACAAATTATTTAAAAAAAAACAAACCATTAATTCATGGAATTTTAAAAATATATAAAAAATAACGAGCTCTCTGTTTAAAGGTTATATAATACAATACAAATTAGATTGTATCGATGCAAGATTTAACATCAGTGTTTGGCTTTTGATGATAAACTTTCCAGTAAGATGCAGGAATGCTACTGGATTTTAAAGATGGTGTTAAACTCCTTCTCAAACTTCTTTTTCATTTTGGCTCCCATCCTGCCATACTTATTAACCTGCACACACACACACACACACACACACACACACACACACACACACACACACACACAGAGTCCTTATTTTTTTTTTTACTTGCCAGCAATTTCATGAAATATTCCAGGTGTAAAAGTTAATGTATGATGAATTTGCTCTTGTCAACACACACAAATATAAATAGATATCTGTAATTTAATCTTTAATCTGTATTTACACCGTACCCCGTTAAAAGTTTGGCAGTTGCTGAAGATGAGCTTGATGTCAAGCACAAACTGTCTCACTGTCCTGTACTCGTCTTTCTGCAGTTTGGTCTTCACTCTGTTTAGCCACATGGGCTTGGAGATCACACTGCTGTATCTCTCCACCTGCACAAGCACAAGGTTTAACAGAGATTCTGTAAAGTACTATCATGTCTGTCATGCCATTTTGTATAGTGAGGGACAATCAGGTGTAACGTGGATGAAACGCTCAGACCAAACCAGGAGCTAATGTAGAGGCTTTCCACATTCTCATAATGATTTCTCAAAGTGAGATCCGGCGACCTCTGGGAGTAACCATGGGGTCAGTACTTGTTATTATTATTAGTATTATTTTTTGTAAATCATAAACCACCATTATTTTAATATGCTTATTATCGATCTCTTATAACTATTATCTTGTTTGACGGGTCTTAGTCCTGAATAACTAAAAACAAGTAGCCTATAACAACTGCATCTAATGACAAAAAAAAAAAAAATCCAATTATTGTTAATATTAAATTAAAGGAGCATTCCAGAATAAAACTACACTTTAATATACAGTAAAACCCCCGTATCTGCTGTTTCAGTTACTGCAGTTTCACTTAACCACGGCTGACCGCAGTCCAAAAAAAATGTAATAGAAAATTCCAGAAATCCAGTAAACATTCATAATTTGAATTGCATGCTGTTCTGAGTAACACGAGGAAATCTCGTTCGGTCATCCCTTTGTCCAGCACAGAAGAACAACGAATAATAATCATAAGAAAAAGGCTGAGTACAGTACATTAAATATTTTAGAGCGAGAAACAGAGAGACCACATTCACATAACTTTTGTTATTATAATTGTTCTATTGAATCATTATTCTTGTTAGTAAGTCTTATTGTGCGTAATTTATAAATTAAACTATCACAGATATACGGTATTTAGTGTTCGCTACTATCCGCGGTTTCTGGGGGGCTTGGAACCTGACGGATCCGGCACGGATACGGGGGTCCTACGTTATTACGTGTCACGGTATGTATTATCTGTTGCACTACTCAATGTCAGCGTTTTTAGCAGAATTCACAATTTTTGTAGCTTCACTACAATACCCAGCATGCAACATCCATGCTGTACAGTGATCAACCAATCCGGACCTCTGACTGAGTTTTACCGCATGCCATGAAGTAGGGATGGGTACGAGTACTCGATTACTTGGAAGAGACATCAGCAATCGATCATTAAAACGATGACCATGCAGTTTTTTTTCTCTCCATTTTTCTGTCAGCCACGCAAACAGCAGTGCGCGCATACTACTATCATTACAGTAACCGGGGGGAAAAGCAGAGAGACGCACTTTCTCTGCAATAATTTATTGATTTTGGCCAGCGGGTCTTCACATTATGACAATATCCACCTTTTCCCTGAGAAACCAATCAGAGCCTCCATGGTGGAACCTCCGTTGTACTGTCATCCTGTTCCGGTCTCTATAGGAACCCTTATTAAAACTGGCTGAAGAGAGCGACTGAACTACTTCAAACTTTGTGAGTGTTAGTAAGAATAAAAATGAGCTCAGGTTCGAGCTGTGCTGTCGTTGGCTGCCACAACAACAGCGATAAACTTGAGAAATTCCTGGAAAATACTTGTTTTGAGCACCAGCAAACCCGAAAAGAAACGTAAAATGAATAATGAATAAATCATAGAAAGTGGGTTGAAATGTGAATGTGGCACATTAAGAAGAAATTCTTACCCATTTCGTGGGGTCAGAAGTGAATACTCGCTGTCTGTCCGCCTTATACAACTGCAACAGCAAATACTCACAGCGCTGATGAAGGGAAAAAACACAAATGATCAGAACCACAACTCTGTGTGCCATCTGTGTGTGTGTGTGTGTGTGTGTGTGTGTGTGTATACCATGATGTTTCCAGAAACAAGACTGCTCAAAGCGCCTTCCCTGCTCATGTGAAGCCACAATCTATGGTTACTCTTTAACACACAGCAAGTACACATCCAATTATCCCTGTAGACACACACACACACACACACACACACACACACACAACCAAAATCAAAACCAAAATTCTACAAGGTCTATATTTTCAGTCTCCTTAACCGAGTAACAGAACTCTTGCACTGCTGTAGCAATGTTATATCATTTTATTACGATATTAAGATATAATGAAATTAGCTCTTCTGTGTGAGCCTCACACACTCCAAATATTAAGCACAGTTAGCTACTAGACAGTATGCTGGAGCACAGGTTATAAGCCAAGTGTGATAGCTATTGCCCCACCAAAATCTATGGACATGAAACGCTGCTGGTTTTTTTCTTTCTTTTTTTTTTTTTAAATTTTTTTTTTTTTTTTTTTTTATAAACCAAACAACTAAATAAATGAAAAGCCCCAAGCTGGGACTGCTAAGTAAGTTCGGACTTAACCAACAAAGTGCTTCCATTGTTGCATTACAATTTTTTTGCTCAGATTCTTGAGTTTTGTCTACATTCTCTCTAGTTTCTTTTCTTTCTCACCCAAGTGTGTCCTCCTGTAGAGTTGGTAAGTGGCAGTGATGGTGAAAAGCTCGTGGACACTCATCACAGCACACCAGATTTCCCGCAGAGTCACAAATGTAGCACACGTCATCATTATCCTGATTCAGCTGGTTCCGAAAATGAAGGGAATTGACTTAATCAGGATTTTTACTGGTTGATTTACACAATATGTCTAGGGTTTCTTTTTTTTGAGTAAACAAAAAAGCAGATATTTGTTGGTTGGGTGGTTGGTATACGTAGGGTGAATATTTATTTTCCTTGGGACAAAACTGGGCAGGACCCTCAAGTCTTCTGGGAGCTGTACTGTATCCATAAGCTTTTTTAAAAATCGATTCAGTTATTATAAGAACCAATAAGTAAATCAATATAATTAGTTAAACCGGTCTAATTCGATTCAAACAGTAACAGATGCATCACAGTTACACCTCTGGCGTGCTACAAGGCTCAGTTTCGATCTCAAAGGAAGGTAAATTGATACTGAATCGATGACACTTGTAGTAATTCAGTAATCATAAAGAAACACTTAAGTAGCTATAGTATAAGTGACATAATGCCCACCATAATGATGGAAATATTAGGCTTGGAATCATGGCACGTTATTTTCTAATCTTAGTCTCAGAAGCTCTGCCTAATCTCTGTGTTTAGAATCTTGGAGGTTGCAGTCTAATGCTGTTCGTCCTTTAGTGTGTGTGCACTTCCATCCTCTGGTTTATGACAGAAAAAACAATACTTTTGAACACTGTGAGACTAAGACTTTAGAGAAAGATATAGTTACTGTAAAAAAAAAAAAAATCAAAACGATATCATGGTTTTAAGACTCACCTCATTCTGAGGACAGCACAGGTTACAACGGCACTCCAGTGGATGGATACACAGGATCTTCTTCTGCAAACAGAACATATGTAAGAAGATATGATATACTTTTCTATAAAAAAAAAAGTTTCTCTGTACCTAATCTGTCTAGCTATGTTGACCTTTTTAACACAGAGAAAGAGAGAGTGATGAAAGCTCTATATGAATACAACATGCAGTGCCTTGTAGGAGCTATACATACAGTTAACAGTAAGAGCTATAATATGCTCAAGCTGCGTATGTAAATATCATCTATCTCTCACATTACCTCCACCAGGTAGTTAAGGGTTTGGCCGTGACACAGTATGTCTTTCTTCCAGTCGCCATCCGTTAACTCCTGCTTTACGAACTCCTCAGGAGTGAACCAGCGCTCCTCTGTGCGGATGCTCTTACTGCATGACCCTGCAGCACACACACACACACACACACATGTACGGAAACACACTTACACGCTGATCATTTACTTATTTTTCTATCATAAGTGTCATAACTCTTATTGTGCACTTTATTGCACGTTCTGTCATACTGAGCACATACTGCAGTCATACTGTGTGCTGTAATTCACGTACCGCAGTTGTATTCTGCATTATTATAATATATACTGTTTCCCAGAGACACGGCAAACTTAGCTCTGATTACCACCTACCTGTAAATCTGCTTTTATATAAAAACCCACTGACAGAACCACAGCTGACTGGTAAAGCAAAAGCCTGAAATTCAGACAAATCCACTGTATCGCTGTTTTCTTCCTCGTCTTCTGTCCACTCTTCATGGTCTTCACTGGATTCATCTGTCTCCACACTGGATGCTGACTCTTCACAGGCAGCAGTGGAGCAACACATGCAAACACAAAAACACAAAAAGAAACGTAAACAACAAAAGCAACAACAAAGTTATTACAAAAAGTTAAATGTATCAAGGATGATCATTAATGTACCTGGAGAAAGTTCTAACTTTTAGTATAAAAAAAAAGAATTGTGACCATAAGAACTTTTTTAAAGCAAAGAATAGTTAGTTAGTTACAGTTACATTTATAAAGCGCTTTTCATAGTATGGAGGGAGGAGGGGGATCTCCTCAACCACCTCTAGTGTGTAGCATCCATCTGGATGATGCGACGGCAGCCATAGTGCACCAGAACGCCCACCACACACCAGCTATTAGTGGAGAGGAGAGTGATGTAGCCAATTCAAGGATGGGGATTATTAGGGGGCCACGATAGAGAAGGGCCAATGGGGGAATTTCGCCAGGACACCAGGGTTATACCCCTACTCTTTTACGATAAGTGTCCTGGGATTTTTAATGGCCACGGAGAGTAAGAACGTCTCATCCGAAAGATGGTGCTGTTTCTACAGTACAGTGTCCCCGTCACTATACTGGAGGATTGAGCCCCATACAGACTACAGGATGAGCGCCCCCTGCTGACCTTACTAATACCACTTCCAATAGCAAACTTAGTTTTCCTCCAGGAGGTCTCCCATCCAGGTACTGGCCAGGCTAAACCCTGCTTAGCTTCAATGAAAAACCAGGCGAGAACTGCAGGGAGATATGGCTCAATTATTTATTTAAACAAACAAACAAACAAACAAACAAACAAATAAATAAATCAATAAATAATGTAAATAAAGGCCTGTGTATACTGACGAGAGCTGGAGCTTTCCACACAGCTTAAAGAAAATCTCACACTCTGCAATAAGAGAAAAAAAGATTTTACTGAATAAAAGCATAACAAAATATTTAAAGCATGATACACCTGGAAAAAGACCAAATAGGCACATCACCTTCCGACCATAGTCTCTGTAAGTGCGTGGACACTGCAAATGACCCTCCTTCAACATAAAAAAAAGGAATATTTAATATTGTAAAAAGTTTATGTATGTCAGTGCAGTGTGAGTTCACCCTTTTGGGGTATAACATTTCATCCTAGTTGGCATCGCAATACTTGAAGTGACGGTCAAAGAGTAGATTTACCTGTATAAGTTTATATAGTGTAATGTTCTGGCAGCGTATGGTGAGTTTCCAGTTCTTGCTTTTTTCCCTTCCTGAAAATCTCTCAAAGTCACATGGGGTGAACCA
>JANDJT010000021.1:25290068-25303932 GCA_024331685.1 Stegophilus panzeri | reverse complement strand
GGCCTGTGAATTGCGTCTTCGCTTCAGATAATAGAGGCTGATGGCGCAGTTCACAGGTGCCATATTTATATCACGCGGCGCGCTTAATTGCCACGTCACCTGATCATGGCAAGCCTATAAATAGGCATGATTTTACACAAGCTTCAGATGCCAGTCACGTGCGAGAGGCGCTCCCATAGTGTTATGCTAAACGCAACATCTCGTTCCCTTCTCAGGGAACAGGGTTACATGCGTAACCCAGACGCTTCTCTGTATCTCACATCCAAATATCCGCTTTCATCACCTCTTTTCAATGGAGTGGCAGACAGAGAGAAACAAAATAGGATCTAGAAACATTCATACAAAATAACAATAAAGTAAAAAAATAAAATAAATTCGTAAGAATTTTAATCCACCACAATGCACTTCTGTAGGCTATAGGATAGAGTCTCATTACTGCTTTAGTAGCACTGAAATGAATGTTTAATAAGTACACCTTCCTTTAATAAGTTCACACTGCACAACTCTCAACGTGGGCAGATCGCTGTGCTGTTCAATAAAAGCATAACAAACTCTGCAAATTGCATCACAATTTTTTTTATGCAAAATCAAGCATTATTGACCACAACAATCACAAATAAATTCTGCAAAATCCTGTATGGACTGATAATTCACCCGAGTACTAACTCCCCAAAACCTGCTCTGACTTTACCACACTGAGCTGAGCAACATCACAGTGTGACTTATCTTTGAATATTTATCCTTTTCTCCAAAAGCTTAAGTTAAATGAATAAGATAAAAGATTTCTAATATGAATTATTTTAGGGAGAAAAAGGAGTAGGCAGTTTAGAAAGCAGGGTGGAAAGAAGACATGATGCATAAAGTTCAAGTGTAATAGACAAGCACAGTTTAATGTGTTTACAAAAAGAAGGTGAGTCTTATTTGTTTATTTAATAATGATTGGTCTCATCATCGCAGGCTTAGTTAGAAGCTGGACACAAATGTAATTAATATCTGTATTTTTGCTCATGCTGATTTGCACACTTAGGGTTGTTCTGCTGTATTAGCATTTATTTTCTTTCTCGTTTCATAGTGGAGTCCACTGGTTCCAGCCCCCAGTCCAGGAGAACCCCATGTCCTAATAACCCAGTGAGTCTGAAACCCCTGACCCAACATCCTGATACAAATAATTTACCAGTCTTGCAAGCCAGGCTTCTTCAACAGCTTTTTGAATACGTGATGCCATTAAAACAACATCTGACCTTTTGCAACGAGTCCAGAATGCAGCTTCAGGATTTGTTTTTAAGTACTCCAACACCACCCCATTGCTACATTCCATCTGAGTTAAAACACTCCTACCTAAAGCACTTATCACACCTCGCTCTGCACCAAGCTCCCTTCACAGTGTTCAAAAGTTCTTTTTCTTCTGTTGGAAGCCAGTGAATGGGATTGCTCAAACACTAAAAACAAAGAGCCAGTAAGGCTACAACCTCCAACACTCTAAACATGGACATTAGACTAAGATTAGACTAAGATTAGAAATGAATGGAACGTGATGCAAAGTCTGATACGTTCTTTGATTCAGTGGGTGTTATGTTACTTATACCATGACTACATAACAGTGATTTTATGTATGTGTTATATAAACTATATGGCCAAAAGTATGTGGACACCTGACCATCACACCCATATGTGGTTTTCCCCAAACTTTTGCTACAAAGTTTGACACACACAATTGTACAGAAAGTCTCTGTGCGCTGTAGCGTTACAGTTTTCCCTTCACTGGAACTAAGAGGTGCAAACATTGTTCCAGCATGCTGATGCGCCTGTACACAAAGCGAGCTCCATGAAGACATGATGTGTTAAGTGTGAAGGTTGGAAGAAGGTGGAAGAACTGGAGTGTCCTGCACAGAGCCCTGACCTCAACCCCACTGAACAGCTTTGGGATGAACTGGAACTGGAGTCTCCTCGACGTCCCAACATCAGCACCTGACCTCATCCTCACTTGTAGCTGAATGATCACAAATCCCCACAGCCACGCCCCAAAATCTAGTGGAAAGCCTTCCCAGAATGGGACGTTCAACAAACACATATGTGTGTGATGGTCAAGTGTCTACATACTTTTGGCCATATAGTTTATGAGAATCGCAAAGTCAATATAATGTTATTGACCTATCTTTGAGCTTGTGATTGAGCCTTGTATGGTAGGAGACCAAAGGTGTAGCTGTTGGGCATCTGTTACTGTTTGAGTTGGATTGGATTAGTTTAGCCATCATAATTTTTATAGTTATTATAATAATTGGATATATTTTAAAAGGTGAGTAAAAACTACATATAATCATGTAATGCCTCAATGTTCTTATTTTCTGAACCAGCTGGATCAGGCTAACGATGATGCATGCTTCATTTGTAATGAAGAAGGAATTCTGGTGCACTGTAAAGAATGTCCACGAGCTTTTCACCGTTGCTGCCACTTACCAATACCACAGGATGAAACCACTAGGTGAGTAACAGGGAAAACCAGAGTGAGAGAAACAGGGCACAACATTTTCATTTCAACTCTAGAATTTGGTAACACAGTAATAGAGAAGCTTTCAACCAGTGACGGTGCATCAACTGAACCATGCTAATATATAAGTTTTCTATGCTTTGTTGGTTCATTCTGAATGGGTTTAGCAGTTCCTGCTTGGTATTGTACATTTATTTGTTTCCTAAAATTATACTTAAAAATAGGTAAAGAAAATATTGTTTTACTACTGACCATGAACAGGGGTATTTTTTTTTTTTTTTTTTTTCAATTTTAGAACATCACCTGTCACATTCAAAGAGGACAACATTAAATAATATACTATCATGGGAAAAACAAAGCACAACATCCCTCAGTTCTGTGTTTTAACTTATCAGGGCCTAAATAGCAATTGTGTGGTCCTCACCAACTTCTATAAACAAACAAATAAGCTCAGGTGACAACAACAACAAAAAAAAACACAAGATATTTCAATATGTAGTCATTTTTCCCCAAAAAATAAACCAACATTCAGAAAGCAGGTGAAAAAAATAAGTACATCCTATAATTCAACAGTTCATCCTATAATAACATGTAGAACACCTTTTAGCAACAATAATTTGAAGTAAATGTTTTCTGTCGTAGTTTATCAGTCTCTGACATCGTTTTGGAGAAATTTTTGCCCACTCTCCATTCATTGATGTTTGAGGGCATTTGTATGTGTACAGCTCTCTTAAGATCCCACCACAGCATCTCAGTGGGGTTGAGGTCTGGACTTTTCCATTCCAACACCTTGATTTGTTTCTTCTTTAGCCTTTTAGATGTCAGTTTGCTGGAGTGCTTGGGATCATTGGCCTGTTGCATAACCCAATTTCAGCCTAGCTTAAGCTGCTGAACAAATGGCCTCATATTTGTCTCAAGAATATTCTGGTATAAAGTGGGGTTCATTATTGTCTCAATGGCCGCAAGTTTCCCAGGTCCTGTGGCTGCAAAACAAGCCCAAATTATCACCCCTCCACCACCATGCTTAACAGTTGGTATGAGGTATTTGTGGTGATATGCTGTGTTTGATTTTCACCAAACATGGTGCTGTGCATGATGACCAAACATCTCAACCCTGGTCTCATCATCAGTCTGTGGAGGTCTGTTGTTCTGCTAATAAACAGAGGAGGCCTGTTGTTCTGCTAATAAACAGAGGAGGTCTGTTGTTCTGCTAGTAAACAGTGGAGGTCTGTGTAAGCCACCCTGGTTAAACATCTTGAAGAGATTTTAATCAACGCACCACACCAGGAATTATCGTGATATCATTATAACCTATAGTATAATATTAACTACTGTATTTCTGATTTGCTCATCATGATATACCCTCATTCCAGTGTGTGTGTGTGTGTGTGTGTGTGTGTGTGTGTGTGTGTGCAGGGACAACTGGAAGTGCACATTCTGTGTGTTAAAGGCTAACCAGCAATTGCAGATGCAAATGAGAAGGAAAGAAATTTTAAAAAGTCCTGTTTCTGAAAACAAGCTGGTACACAGACATACATTCACACACTTGCATATACACACACATACATTAGTGCCTGAATGTTTGTGAACCCTTTAGAATTTTCTATAGATCTGCATAAATATGATCTAAAACATCATCAGATTTTCACACAAGTCCTAAAAGAAGACAAAGAGAACCCAATTAAACAAATGAGACAAAAATGATCCAATATTACATATCTGTGAGTGGCAAAAGTATTCACAAGGGTTCACAAACTTTCAAGCACCACTGTACATACAGAGCTGTGGTTCTGATCATTTGTGGGGGTTTTTTTCCTTCATCAGCACTGTGAGTATTTGCTGTTGTGTATGTACAAGGGAGATAAACTGCACGTGTTTACTGGAAACCCGACCAGAGCAGTAAGAATTTCTTCTTAATATGTCTCATTCGTATTTCAACCCACTTTTTATGATTTGGTCATTGTTCATTTCATTTCGCATAGGAAGTGCTAAATTAGTCTCAACACAGTGTTTATTGTATTAACACATGAAAATGTACAGAATGCAATGAATTAAAGATGAATTGGACTGTTTATGCTATAGTGCATATAGTCATTCCTTCCAGGATTTACGCTAAATCAATTTCCCAAAATCACAGACCCCCTCAGACTTTATTTATGAAGACAAATGAAGTATAAGTGTAGTATATAGTATTAGTAGTAGTAATATTAAAATATTAGGCGCATTATGCAGATGTATAGAATAATATTGTGCCTATTTATTGCATCCATGGAGCTTTTTATTCCTGAATTTATCACACACAAAACATACTTGTATTCATACAGGATGCGGAATGGGGCAGTGTGATTTCAGAGCCCATGTGGCTGGACAAAGTGAGGAACAAGCTGGTGGATCATGAGTACAGAACAGTTGAAGAGTTTGTGTGTGACATCAATCTCATCTTTCAAAACTGCCAAACTTTGAACAAAGTAAGGCACAAATGCAGATTAATTCTATATTATGTATATTTGTTGTTTCGTAATCTTAAATACTTCAATATTTATCACAATAACTTGACATGAAGTCAAAAAACAAAAGTCAAGAAACCCTTAATAGCAAATTACAGCTAGGACAAAAGGCTAGTACTAGACTCACTCATTGTTTTTAGCACAGCTTTAAAATATCTCCTTGTTTCTGAAATGTTTTCTTTTGTTATTTTTGTACTAGGTGCATAATGATTTGGTAAAAGTCTCCTTTTAAAACAGATAAACCTTGAAAGTGCTGACAAGTAAAAAAAAATCAGTTACAAACTTGATAATCTAAAAACCTAATGTGTGTGTGTGTGTGTGTGTGTGTGTGTGTGTGTGTGTGTGTGTGTGTGTGTGTGTGTGTCTGCAGGGTAATGAATTTAGTGAAATGGGAGACAAACTGAGCAAGACCTTTGAGAAGGAGTTCCAGAGCATCTTTAAGCTGTAATAACATTTTTTTACATTCAGTAACCAAAGTTTAATGTTAAAATTTGTATTGAATACAGAATCAAATTCAAGCTTCATCGGTCAAGTATAGAGTAATACATTGAAACTAGTCAGGTAACATAATCAGGATGATGTACCCTAGATACTGAAAGTGCTCTAAAGTGAAACCATAGTACTCGCATTTGCAAGGGAAATTATAGTAAGCAGAAAATGTAAGTGCACTAGAGCATTCGACTAAGCTTAATGTAATGTAAGCGTAAAGTTGTGTGCTGAGTGGAAAGTCTCCAGCAGGTAGTTACACCCAGAGAACAGAAACTCTAGGGTAGCATACTGTATAGTCTGAATATAAAGAAAGGACTCAGGACTTCTTCTTAATGCCACCAGGAAACGTTTTTACATTTATTCATTTTTATTCATTTAGCAGACGCTTTTATCCAAAGCGACATACAATTGAGGAAATACAAGCAAAGCTATTATATCATGCAGAGAAGAATGCAGTGGTCTGTACAGTGACCAAGGAACATTTTCAACCCATTTTTGAAAAAGCAAAGTTTATATATCTGTTATTCCAAATTATACGTTTGTTTGGAGAAAAATTATGTTTATACAGTAGATAAGCACCCTAGAGAGTAGCACCTGCCTGTGAAAATTACTTAATCTAACTGGAATCTTACTGATTTCAAAGTTGCATCGCAACAGAAAAGCAACCCCACCCATTTTTTCAAAGATTAGATTAGGAATTATATACCAAATTTTATTTTTGTATTGAAAGTAATGCTTGATCCAGCTATTCTTTAAAATTGTATTCGAAGTGCTGAAAAGTCAAGCAAATTTAAACCTCCATTACCAACCGAATTAGTTAAGGTACCTTTTTTAATGTAATGGGATCTACTTCTCCAAATAAAATTTAAAAGATTTTTATCTACTTCTTTAATGATGTTATTGGGGACTTCTAGTGAAATAGCAAGATAGAGCAGATGAGATAAACATTCAGTTTTTGATAAAAGAGTTCTACCATTCATTGACAAGTCTCTCATTAACCATAAATTAAATCTATTTGTAACTTCAACAACAACTTTCAACAACAGATTGAAAATGAAGCTGACCCCTTTCCTTTTCATCTTTACATATTTTGATTCCTAAACAGGTAATGACATTCTTTACACGGACGCCATTAATATCAAGAAGTACCACACTGCCAATTTTTTGCACAACCTAATTAATTTAAGTAACATTACAGAGATAGTGGAAAGCAGTACAACTTACTGTAACCTCATCCTCTCTTTTTGTCACGTTAACCTTGTGAAGAACTTTTCGCCTCAACATTACTGAGCTACCGAAGTTCCGTTAGCCACTGACTGTCTGCACCTGTTACCCAGCATTAACATTCACCAAATATATGAAGAAACACTGCTCTAACCCATCCACCTAATGCTAATTACTACAGCTTGCCTTGTCCAAAACACTTGCTAAATGTAGTTAACGTTAACCCACTCTCTGTATTACATCATGCTGAATAGCTCTAATGCTACGTTATCATTAAATTTCAAAAAGGGAATGGGAATGTCTAACATTACCGTGAGCTGTATGGTAAACCAGGGGTGTAGAATCTGGTTTACCATATGTAGAATACTTTTAATAAAACATAAAATCATCCCCCGCACTTTTTTCATTGGCCATGACCAGTTTGTGGATCTTTGATTTCTATATGTGTACGTGTCTTTACGTGACCTGACGTTGGCATGACAATTGGTCACTCACAAGTGTCCTGCAGGGGCGCAACTGAAAATTTGCTGAGGGGTATGCAAGATCAATGTTGGTGAACTGGTGATGAAATGAAATGACATTTTATGACTAATTAATGCAGAAAACCAATTCATTCCAAATGGTTCACACACTTTTTCCTGCCACTGTATATTCTACCCCCTAACACACTAACCCCAACAGAAAACGTTCTACATTTTTACATTAAAATCCTTAATTTAGCATGTTGATTTTAAAGCATTTTGTCTTATTAGGACGCTATGACAGAGTTGCTAAAAACTTCCAAAAATTTCATTTTAAAAGTGTTTAAAACTACTGTATAAGATATGGTAGATCAGGGTTTTAAGATAATTTAATGCTAAATAAAAGTTAAATAAAAATGTTTCCTTTCATTATTTTTAAACAAATACACTTTTGATTTTTTTATAATGTTTTAGGAAAGAAGATTTTTGTTTGTTGGAACATCTTTGTTTGGTAGTTCACAGACTTCTGGTAGGCGTGACATGGACTTGGAAAGGTATATAGTGAAACCTATAAATCTTTGCACCCCTTTTGCATTTGTGGCTGTTGGCATTGCATGAATGGCCCTCACCTTTTTGAGGTCTGCTCTAAGGCCCTCTGCTGATAGCACATGCCCATGGAAGCATACCTCCTTCAGCTTGATTTGCAGCTTATTGAGACTCAGTCTCAGCTTCTCTGGGGTGGTCCACGAGAACACTGAGTTTGGCATCATAGTCCCAGGTGGTCTCCTCTTTTGAAACTCCACAGCCACTGATTAATATATCATCTGTAATTGGCTCAACACCACTTAGTAGGGTCGGTATCTCATGTTGCTTCCTCTGATACACTCCTGGAGGACTGTGCTTCCAAATGACCGCTTGAGCCAGTGCCTCCTGCCCCATAGTGTCCAGAATGTTATAAGAAGACTGCATTTCCTATTGAGTTTGCACTACAAAATGCATTACAAGCATTCACCAATGTGAATTTGTGAGCTTTGGAAAGCTTATAGAGTACATTGTCTATGGTAGGCATGATGCACTGGGACTTTTTAAGCACTTTGTTTATCGACTTAAGACCATGGATTTCTGATTGAGCCTTAATCACTGCTTTGAGGTTACTAGGACATTCCAGGGCATATCTCACTGGCAAGCTTATGCTGGTTGCCAGATTATTTGTAGTTTTCTGTGTTAGCACTGAGCACATAGTTCTGAAGTAGCTGGGACTTGACTTACTCAAGTCTACCTTGGTGCATGAGTCAGGCACCTATGAGTCAGGCACCAGTGTACATGAGTCAGGCATGTACACTGCCCTCCAGTCTGCTCTGTAGGTGAGTTCTCTTTCTCTCAAAAGAGAGCTCATCAGCGAATCCCAGAACCTATTCTAACCTCTCTAATGAGCTCACTTGCTAGTTTGCTGAATCAGTAACACAAAAGAAAATCCGAACTTAATTATATAATAAATGCCTAGATAGAGTAAAAGCTTCTGCCACCATGTTTGGTGAAAACACATTTTTTTATGATCTCAGCTGAAGCTGTTTTTATAATGAACTGCCATCAGTAACACACATGTACTGCCTTCTTTTACAATGCTTACTCCCACCACTAGATGTCGGCGATCACTTAACAACAACTGTTCTTTGTTGTTTATAAGTAGTCTAAATCTTACTGTATAAGACCATAAGTATAGGTCAGTGTATATACACTGTAAGTATACCCCATAAGTACCATGAGTATTTACCATCATCCATCCATCTTCTGTACTGCTTATTCTTCTGGGTCACAGGGATCCTAAAGCCTGTCCAGGGAGGTATGGGGCACAAGGCGGGGTACACCCGGGACAGGGTGCCAATCCATTGCAGGGCACAATCACATACACATTCACACACCCATTCATACACTGGATGGATATACTTTTATTGACCATGAAAGTTTCATTAAGCAATGCACATATGCAGGATTAAGGATTAAAAAAGACATAAACATATTAAAAAGCACAGCCTAATGGGCCTTCCCCACTTAACTGATCATAATAGAAATATCTGCTTCAGGAAAATGGTTCTTTTCAGAGTCCTTTCGTTATGTTCACCACAGAGCTTCTGTTCTACTGGTGTAACTACCTGCTGGAAACTCTACTCTGTGCACTTTGCTCCTCTAGAACTCAATTAAAAATCTTGTATGGTAGCACTACTATTTTGTTCTCCTCAGTGCACAACATAAATGCTTTTGATTTACCTCAAAGCACTGACACTGAAGGCTTCTTTTATAGATTAAATAAACAAAGTAAAATATAAAATGCAAATATAATGCATGGTTGGTGGTGAATGGGAGGGATTAAGTACAGTCACGCATGCAAATGCACTTAGATTATTTGCATACTATAATCTCCCTTGCAAATGCAAGAACAATACTTTCACTTTTGAGCACTGTCAGTATCTTGGGAGCATCTTTAGCTCCCAACCATCAGTAAGCCCTTTGTGGCTTCACAGATAATAAAGTTCTAAAGTAAACTATCAGTAAACACTGATCAAACATTAACATCCACACAGAGAATAAATAAATATATTGGTATGATTTAGCAATAAGTCAAGCCAATCAGTGTAGGAATGTTGTCAGGTTTTTGCTCTCTTGCCCAGTCGAGATCCTCAGGTACCAGGGTGTGGTCTGGGAGCTGGTTGCAGTGGGAAAACTACTCAACTCCTCCTCAGCTAAAAAATCCAATGGATCCATTCAATTGCTATTTTCTCTGTTTCTGTGCAAGATTTTTATGAGTTATTACATGTACAATAAATGTATAGTAATGCACAAGTTTAAAAAAAAAAAAATGTCTGTTGCACCTGATAATTAATTTAAGTGTGTATTTTATTTAAACTTCAGCTACCTGCCAAATATAATCACTATGTCTAAATGTCAGACTCTACCTCTGTGATCCTGAAATTGACTGAGTGGTCAAGAAAACGTGAAAGAGAGGTCTTTATGTACAGTAATGTCGCTGAAAGTTGACAGTTGAAAGTGGGACACAAAAGGCCGTAATTTGTGTACGGCAGCCACACCTTGGTTTTGTACAGAAAGCCAGAAAATGAAAGACAACAAAGTGAAAATGTGAAAACAAAACGAAAGGAATTGTTCTTACAATAAAATATCATTAACACTTGAATAAAGCCCTAAATAATTTTTTTATCATTAATAACGTGCACATGTTTTGTCAACCTTTAATTGAAGAACATTAGTAGAATAAGTGAAATACAATATAAAACAGAATATAGCATTAATGGAATCTTGTAAAATAACAGCTTAGTGGAATAGTATAGAATAGATTTCTATTGGGTCTAAGTCTGGTGATTTATATGAGGCTATTCTAACACCTTTATTTTCTTCCTATGGAACCAGTTGAGAGTCTCATTTGCAGTACTTTTGGATCATTGACTTGCTGGATGATTCTGCTGGATGGCAACAGATTCTTCTCCCGGGACATGGTTCCTTTCATCTTACCTTTGATAATTTGGATTTTGATGATACCATGAGAAGTGAGACAGCCCCATGCCATGAAGCTTCCACTTCTGAATTTCACTGTAGGTGCGGTATTTTTATGGTCATGTGCACAGCCATTTCTCCTCCAAACATGTTGTGTTATATTGTTGGCCGAAAAAGCTAGATTTTTGTCTCATCTGGCCACGTTACGTTCCCCAAGTACTCTACAGACTTCTCCAAATGTTTTGTAGCAAACTTCAAACAAGACTCACCATGCCTGTTCTTCATTAATGGAGTCTTCCGTGGTGATCATGAATGGACCCCCTACTTCCAAGTATTTCTGAAGCTCTTTTCAAGTTGTCTTTGGCTATAACCTTCTGACTACACAGTTGGAAATCTCGGAGCTCCTCTGCGTAGCCAGATGATGGTCCAGTGATGTTCCTTGAACTTGCGGATAGTGATCTCGGTGGTGCTTATAGGAACATTTAGGAGTTGAGAAATCTGACGGGTCGTGGGAGAGCGCTTTACCTCTATCCATCAGGAGACGGCTTGCATGACCGCTTAGTGACAAATGATTTATTTAACCGCAATCAGAGGGGGGTTCCCTTTTTCAAAGAGTGGAGGTATTATCCAGTAATCCAGTATCCAGTACAATGTGATTAAACATAGGGATGCTTTCCTAAACAACTTATATCAGTATAATAAATGTTATTACATAATGATGCATAGTTTTTAAAAGTCTCTGTTTGCCCAAGAAACACATTTTTCTAGTCTTAAAACAATCACACACATGTATATACACACACACACACACACATATATTTGATGACAGCTTTTGAGAGTCTCACAAAATGCTTACGTGGCCTAGGCAAACTTTTTTATTTTGTCGTAAATTAAACTGTTTTTCCCACATCGATATATTAATTCTGTTCAGTCCTTCATGTAAAATAATATGATTGAGGTGGGGGAGGGGCTCCTGAGTTAATTGTGCCTTGGGGCCCCCAAATGTTCAGAAATGGTCCTAGGTAAACAACTTCCTTTTAAAAAAGCCCAGTAAAGAGTACTCTGTTAACAGCACTGCTTTCCGTGGATGATATGAAGCATGTTAAAAGATCTGAGAAGATGAATTTGACCAACAGTGAAGTAGTGATAATGGTGCACGAAAGAGAGTAAAGCAAACCCGTTTTATTTGGCACTTTTTCTAGAGCTTGCATATTAATATCATTTCCCTTTAATACAAAAGGTTTAGTGTGTGAGTTTAATGAGCAAAGTGAAATATAAATATGAATAAATCATTGAATGTACAAATAAACGTGAAACTCCAAGTGAAACACCACATGTACAGGACCTTTTTTTTTTTTCATCTATTAAAATTTATTTTGTAAAGTAAACATCTGAACATGTCCTTGATGTTTTTATTTATTACTTTTCGTTGTGTCTGCGACTATCACAGTGGCAAAATCGATGCAGTTTACTGGAGCGTTAAAGACAAAAAAATATATATATTATTTTAATTGAATTAAGCTCAGTGTAACCAAGAACGCAAGCAAACAAAATATGAACAGGTCTGGTTTCAGGTTGTCTTTAAAAGTAAAAAAATAAATAAATAAATAAATAAAATCACAGCGTGTATTATTATAGCGTAAAAAGCATACTTCTAAATCATTTCACACACACACACGAAAAAAAAAAAGTAAATGCAATATAAGGAAGTGAAACTATATAAATACTGAGATAAAACAATAATAAATCTAACATATTAAGATTAAATGAAATGATTATAAAACCATTCATTCATGAAATAATAAATGCATACAACAGTAGAACGCTGTATGTTAAAATATATATTATAATCCGATATACAGTTGCACAAATTAGACAAATCACTAACAGACCCGTAACCTAAAACAATAATAAACATGTAGGATTATAGAAGATAAGTTAAATTAAATAATCGGATGCTAACAATGTTATATGCAAAAATATTAATAAATAAATAATTATAACAACAGTAGTATTTGTCTTTTGATTATAAATCTTCCAATGAAATGCAGGTTTGTGAAAGAGGTAAAATGCTACTGGATTTTAAAGATGGTGTCAAACTCCTCCTGAAAGATCTTTTTCATTATGGCTCCCGTCTTGCCAAACTTATTATCCTACACACACACACACACACATAAACACACACACTTTTCTGTACTTGCCAGTAATTTCAGTGATGGAATTGCATAAAGCTAATGTACATGACATGACAATAACATTTTATAAAAACTTAGTTGCTTCATTAAAGATCACTTAGTAAGGTGTCTGAACGTACTAATGGCACATGCCACAATTACTATTTTTGATCTTTTAAAAATCCGTATTTAAATGATTAGTTTTAATTACTAGAATGTAATTTTTTAAATCTTTCCACACAACTGTATGAATTGAGTAAATCTATTTCCTCTGTGTCTCACCTTGTTAAAAGTTTGGCAGTTGTCGAAGATGAGATTAATGTCACTCACAAACTCTCTCACTGTTTTATACTTGTTGTTCTGCAGTTTGGTCTTCACCTTGTTCAACCACATGGGATTAGAAATCACTCCGCTGTATCTCTCCTCCTGCACAAGGACACATTTGAACAAAGGGCAGGTGTAGTATCGTTGCAATCATACCGAGGTGTATAGTGACGGAAGATCAGATGAGGCATGGATGAAATGCTGAGGCCAAACCAGGAGCTAGCGTAGTCACTTGTCAATATAAATCAGTTTCATTCTCATAAGAGCTCATAATGTATGGTTCACAAAGTAAGGACTTCTGGGAGTCTGGGAAACATTTTTGTTGTAGAAATAAGTAATATATTCAACTAAATTATTATTATTATTATTATTATTATTATTATTATTATTATTATTATTATTATATTAGTATATATTCAGTTGGTTATAGCCATTCTGTAATGGGAGTTTGTAGCAGTCTCAGACATAAGGAGAAGACTACGTGGGCACTTGGGTTGCACTATAATAATGGCACTGTTATAGACAGTTTGATATATAAAAAGATAATCAGTGATAAAGATGCACTTCTTTTCGATAGACATTGTGCAGTGAGTGTAAAACAGTCAGACTGTGAGCAAAGATCATGATGTACTGAAAATCGTCATATTGGGTTACGCATACTGTACAGTGAATTGATTACACCAGTGGTTT
>JANDJT010000021.1:25277667-25290059 GCA_024331685.1 Stegophilus panzeri | reverse complement strand
GTGGGGTGGGGGGTTTGAAGTGAGAAGCATTAAAAAGAAACTCTTACTTTTTTCGAGGGATCGGTAGTAAACACACGCTTTGTGTCCTGCTTATATAAATGCAACAGCAAATATTCACAGTGCTGATGAAGGAAAACAGACAAATAATCAGGGCGACAGCACTGTATATGTGTGTGTATGTGCAAGTGTGTAAATCTGTGTCTGTGTACCATGATGTTTCTGGAAATAGGACTGTTCAAAACATCGTTCCTGCTCTTCGGAATCCACAGACTCTGGTTAGTCTTTAACACACAGAAAGTACACATCCAATTGCTCCTGTACACACACACACACACACACACACACACACACACACACACACAAATGCCTAATTAGCACTAGGAATGTGACAGCACATTGGTATAATGGGATACCAAGATACGGAATTCTGAAATACTTAACTTTACACTATAGACTAGTTGTTAAAATAATGATTACATTACATCGTTATTTCCTGGTATTAATGGTACTTTAATTAAATTGTACTACAAGATGTTTAAACAGGATCACTGTTTGCTTTTAGGTGTTTATCTTTTGAGCATGTTTGTCTCAGAGGCACCAACAATCTCTGCTACTTACTTCCAAAGTACTTTCTGTACTGTACACATTTAATGAGTGGCTGTATGACAGGCTATGTGACAGGATAAGATAAAAAAAAATTAATTAATTACATGATTGCATGAAAGAATGCTGGACACAAATGTGAATATTGATGGACTGCAGTTGATTTGGACTGACAGGACACCAGCTCCTCACTGTTCACCAGCAGAGTGACAGGTCTTCACTTTTGCCAAATTCTTGAGTAGAAATGAAAATGTTTGCCCCCCTATCACTGTGTATTTTCTATTATACTTACCCAAATTCTATGTCCTGTAGTGTTGGTAAGTGGCAGTGACGGTGGAAAACTCGTGGACACTCGGTACAGCACACCACATTTTCTCCATCATTACAAATGAAGCACACATCATCTTTATCCTGGCGCCGCTGGTTCAGAAAACACAAACCCGTTAAGGTATTTTATGTCTATATGTGTTATTGACAGTTGTATGCAAAAGTTTGGGCACCCCTAGCCGAATTACTTACTTTGTTCATTTTTTTTAAATGTGAAAAACACAACTGCTGCAGCAAACTATTTTTTATTTTTATTTTTTTTTAATCTGCAATTATTAATGCACAGTTACTTTATATTTGTTGAACTTAAGTATAGAAAAATTAAATGGTCATTGTGGAATATGCAATAGTTTGGACACCCTGCTAAGACGATAATTACCTGTGCATTTCCTGTGTCATTGGCTGTCAAACACCCCCGGAGCATAAGAGATTCACGCCCATTCTTAACCGCTAGAAAGGTGTTGTTTTTATCAAATGTAAAGGCTTATCTAGATGCTGTTTTGCATATTTCTGTGGTGCATATTTCTTCTTTCTAATGATGCCCCATGCTCTGCTCCAGTCTGAGACTTTGTTTATTTAATCAAATTTTCAGTCGTCATTTTCCTTCATAAAAATTTTGTTCAAAACATTCGAAGAATCTTATCGAATCAATTCGCGAAGACAGTATTGTGAATTGAATCAAATTGCGACTGGAGTGTACACCCTTATTATTTAACCTAGTGTGTTTTATGTGTCGATTTATACTGAAACAAAGCAATAATTAGATTAAAAACAATTTTCCAATCATGTCTGGGCTCATTACTCAGTTGTTTATCTAAACGCATATTAATTAACTACTCTGAATCATTCAGTGACAGAAATGAAAACTAAGAATTTAGGACTTAATCAAATTAGTTGCTACTCGGAGTATTTTTAGATTTCTAGCATAGCATCTTAAAAATGAATCAAGAACTCTTGTGGTAGGTAAATAAAATCACATTATTATGAGTTTAATATTCTCTGATCATTTAAATATTGAAGAAACAATACAAGACATTGTGGTTTGTTATTTTATTTTTATTTTTTTTTGGTCTTAGTTTGAGATGCTTCACCCCCGTGTCTGATATCTACATTAAAGAAGCCTGGCTTGCGAGTTATTTCCTGACATTAGAATGTAGTGTGTTTTAGACTCACTGGGTCCTTAGGACAGCACAGTTGACAGCGACACCCCAGTGGATGCTTATCCAGGATTTTCATCTGCAAAAAAAAAAAAAAAACATATGCAAGAACATATGAAGTACTTCTCTACCAAAAATAAGTTTCCCTGTACCTAATCTGTCTAAATACTCTGACTTATTTAACACCAAGAAAGAGAGGAGCTGAACATTCAGGCTGAATACAACATACAGTGACTTTTACAACGCCTACAAATGGCTAATGGGAAGAGCTATAATTACACACACTGTTTCTGTTAGCATATCATCAAACTCTCGCGTTACCTTCACCAGGTACTCAAGGGTTTTGCCGTGACACAGTATGTCTTTCTTCCAGTGGCCGTCTCTCAGAGTTAACGCCTGCTTTACAAACTCCTCAGGAGTGCACCAGCGGTCCTCTGTACGAATGCTCTTACTATGTGACCCTGCAGCACACAAAAACTTGCAGTTAGACACTGTGATCTTTCCCTCATCTATATGCGGTCATATTGTTTGTTGTACTGTTATATCATCCATGTACGCTAGTATTTGGGGCGGCTGTGGTTCAGGTGGTAGAGCGGGTCGTCCACTAATCGTAGGGTTGGCGGTTCAATCCCCGGCCCACATGACTCCACATACCGAAGTGTCCTTGGGCAAGATACTGAACCCCAAGTTGCTCCCGATGGCAAGTTAGCGCCTTGCATGGCAGCTCTGCTACCATTGGTGTGTGAGTGAGAATGGGTGAATGTAAAGTGCTTTGTAAAACCGCTAAGGGTAAAAAAGTGCTATACAAGTGCAGACCATTTACCATTTATTCATACTGCCTTACTGACCACATCCTACAGTCATATTATACACTTATAGCAGTTATATTCTGCATTGTCGTATTAGCAACACTAGCCTTACCCCGGATTCCCACCTTACGCATAACATACACGTAGTGTCAAGTGTTACATCATGCATAAAGTCTTGCCCTCTGTCCATTCACAAAGGGTATGGTTCAGCTGCATTATGTTACATAGTTATGAGTAGGTGAATAGACTTTTTTGAGTATTTTATATTGAGTTTTTAAAGCCAGAGTAAATTTTTGAATGATAAATAATCAATGTAATAAATGTAGTTCGAAAGCAACCAGAAACCCAGATTGATAATGATGGCCTTATCTTAGCAAAGCTGAGCAAACTCTCTGGTTTTACCAATGAATTATTCTCACCTGCTACTCATTTGCTAGTTCTTTATGAATGTCCTTCGGTTTGCGACTCATATTGATATAAAGAATTATATATAAGGATATAGGGTGAAAGAATCCCTTCTTTCACTCTATATCCTCTTTTCACACTTGGCATTAACATGCGTCCAAAGTGAACCGATCATAAGTGGTCAGTAAAGGTGTGAACAGGGTCCAATGCGTCTCAAAGACGCATTGTAATCCGATCATTCTAAACACATTCGGAAGTGGTCTCGGAGACATTTGACCACATACGATTTCTAGGGTGAACTTGGAAACATCTCATTGTGTCCTGGACAGCAACGAAAAACACCTAATTAACTGTGCCATTACCCACATCTGGAAAATTCATAATCATTGGGAGACTGGAAATTGTGCTGAACGGTAGTTCTATATCTCTAGGTTGGATATGGATAAAGCTGATGCTATAACAGCAGAGACAAAAGCAGCTGCTTCTTGTAGCTTCTTTCTGTATCTCATCTTTCATTAAAGATGATTGAAACATTTGAAATTACAACAGGCCATACATGTACATGAGATGTGATTCGTGGGACATAACACCCTTCCTCCTGCAGAAATGATATATGAAATTCAATCACAAGTGAATGATGTGGAATCTGCTCCAGATTGCGGTTGTCTTTGAGCTCATGTATGCCTAAGAGGCAAGTAAAGTTCATAAAGCACGTGTTAGCCCTCATATTAGTCCTATTTCTTAGCATGTGGGCAAAATTCGAATGAAAGATTAGGAAAAAATGAACAAGTCTTTATGTCTGGTTACCTACCGGCAAATCTTTTTTTATCTAAAACCCCAATGACTGAACCACAGCTGACTGGTAAAACAGCAGCCTCAAACTTAGACAGAGCCACTGGCTCGCTGTCTTCTTCTTCCTCCTCTTCTTCTTGTTCCCTGTCCTCTTCTTCACTGAACTCTTCGAGGTCATCACTGGATTCCTCCATCTCGAGAATAGAGTCTAAAAGAGAGTAATAGAGCAACACATGCAAACACATGATGGGAATTTACAAGTGCAATCCCATATTTTGAACCAAGAAATGGTTAAAAGGAAAGTTCTTAGACACTAAGAGCAGATACAAAAGAAATTGGACGACCATTTGTTTGCATTTATTATTATTATTTATATACATTTCTGGGGGTTACAAATAATTTTTAACAATATAATGCTGAGTTTCCAGT
This sequence comes from Stegophilus panzeri, assembly GCA_024331685.1. Lineage (NCBI taxonomy): Eukaryota > Metazoa > Chordata > Actinopteri > Siluriformes > Trichomycteridae > Stegophilus > Stegophilus panzeri. Next base: position 25,285,537 of record JANDJT010000021.1, on the reverse strand, counting down.
TTCTGCTGCTCCCCTTTATTTTAAACTTCTCAAAGCCACTCAGGATGAACTAGCGCTCCTGGGACAAATACACTCATCCACTACATTAACTAAACTTAAATTGAAGACCAATTTAAATGAACCTTAAAGTCAAATTCCTTGCAACACTAACCAGCTTTTTTTCTGTATAAGAACGAGAGTATGGTTTTGTTTTTGCCTGTCCACTCTGTGTCTTTGACCCTTTAAACTCTGTACATCTCTGGCTATATTGACAAAGATTCTTAATGTTAAAAAAACACAAAAAAGCAGGTGAAAATTAGTCCAGAGGAACCCCAAAGTTCCTAAGAACAAATGTTAGCCCTTTGTTAGATCTTGCTTTTCTTTAAAGTAGGTATATCAAGACATAATAATGATGCTCTAACATGAATTAGACGTATGCGTTTCAGATCAAATAAAGAATACATATGTGTGTATATATATATATAAAAAAAAAATCTCTTTCATGTTGCTATAGACTTACAGAACATGGGCTTCTTCTGGCTGGAGCTGGACACAGAAGGAGCTGCACCCTCCTCCTGTGTCTCATCAGCACTGTTCTTTCTCTTTGTTCCAACTTTCTTTTGCTCTGCCTTCTTTTCCTCATTTCCTGTCAGCTTTTCTGCCCTGGGCAGCTGTTCATTAACCCTGTTAGTTCCTTAAATGAGAGACACCATGTTCTTCAAGATAATATTCAGAATAAAGAAAACAAACTTAAAAATGTCCTACAGTCATGCCAATTTATATCAGTCAACAATTAATGAAAATAAATAAATAAATAAATAAATAATGATAATAATAAAATAATAATAATAATAATAATGATTATTATTTATTTATTTATTTATTTGTTTGTTTGTTTGTTTGTTTGTTTGTTTGTTTGTTTTAATCAAAAAGACTGACCTTCCAGAAGGATGGTTTGGAGTGAACGCAGAAAAGGATATTTCTGCAGGATGTGCTCCTGAAACACACACGTCCAAAACGGCTTCATACAGTCCTCTCGCTCCTTCTCCAGCCATTCCAAAATCTTATACACACCATTCTGCCTTCTCTCCTTACTTTTCATCTTTATGACCTTCTGCTCAAAGAAAGAAAACGTGAGTTTATTAAAACAAGCAATCGTTTAGATTTGTGCATCGCATCCTGTCCATCCAGGATGTCATATTTTTGCTAACCTATCAAATTCTCTTAAACTGATCCACAGAAACCTGTGAAATAGGAATTCTGTGCAGTTGTTGGTTTTCCTGTCACAAGCTAGTTTTCCACTAACTTGGCTGCATTGTTGTTGCATTACACTGTCATCAAAAGATGAACTTCATTATATTAAGCATGAACGAGTCCATTCCATGAATGTGCAGCTGACTGGCAACGAGTCTTTTTGTTATATTCACACTAGGCTGTGATAGATCTTCCATTCTACGGGTGCAACTTTCCCAACAGTGCAAAACTTTACCTCAAACCACTGACATTGAAGTGTTTTTTTGATAAATTGTAACCTAAATAAACAAAATAAGATATATATAAAATGTAAGAATAATGCATATAATGAGTGGAGGTTGGGGGAGGGCTTGTGCGCTGAAGTTGTTTGCATATTCTATTTCCCTCACAAATGCAAGTACAACGCTTTCACTTTAAAGCTCTTTTAGTATCTAGACTACATTCTAGCTAGGATTATGTTACCCGATACTCATTTTTATCCATTAATAAACACTACTCAAACATCTGAAAATAAACTAAACTAAAAATAAATTTACAGCCTGTGATTTAACACGTCGAGTCAGTCCATTCACTTATTTCAGGAGTAAGGTAAACAGCTCTTCAAGTTCAGGAATGTTATAAAATAGACATTGTTGTTGCTCTCTTGCCTGGTAGAGATCCTCAGGTACCAGACCGTGGTCTCGGAGCTGGTTGAGGAAAAGGAGCGGTTCGTCTACGCCATAGGAGATCTCTGTCTTCTTACAGCGAAAAAAACGAATCAGCTCCTCCTGTGGTACAAGCTCAAACAGAATATCCGCTCGGCTTCTGTTCATCTCTCTACTCTGTATAATAAAACCATGTTTTAGGGACAAGTTGTTAAATGCATAGTAACATACAAAAAACACATAACAAAAAACGTTTGCTGCATAATACTATTTCTGCAAAATTTCAAACTCTACCTTCGTGATAGCAAACAGGACAGAGTGGTGGTGACTGAGGATTTGTTGTGGACGAGAAAACCTGAACGTGAGACACTGAAAGTTAAGACCGAATTAATGTGAGAGAGCAAGGCGGTAATTTGGGTTATGGCAGTAACACCTTGGTTCTGTACAGAAAGTCAGAAAAATAAAGGCTACAACATGAAGACGTGGATTCAAAATACGATGAATTGTTCTTACAATATAATACTATGTCATTTTGAATGTCTAATCTTTTCATCTTTAATCTTTTAAGTAACAGCAGTGGCTTGCTGGAATCGAATAGAAAAGAGAATATGGCACTGATAGGATCTAATTAAATTGTGGCTTTGAGAAGTAGATTAGACTAGACTAGATAAGAATAGAATAAAGTAGAATAGTAAAGCTTGAGCAGAATAAACTGAAATGCAATATAAAATACCTTTGTGATCCCGAGTAGGACTAAGTGGTGTTCACTGAGGATTCGTTGAGAGATACTGAAAGTTAACCACTGTGAGCAATGGCTTACTTTGTTTAAGAAAGCCACACCTTCTTTTTGTAGAGAAAGCCAGACAATAATAGACTCCAGATAAAATATTCCATGCTTCAGCAAGTGAGCAACAAATTATATAGATACATAAGCTGGTTTAGGCTAATTACCACAGGCAAATATCAGGCAACCATTGTTCACACTAGTAAATTAAACACGTGTATTCAGCAGGTGTATGGAACAGCATTCCCCCACACAAGTTTACCTGGCAGAAAGCCTTCTCTCTGGTCTGTCCACTTGACCAAATCTGGTGCCCCTTTTTACTGAGGTCAGTCAGCAGGCTGGTGATATCTGAAAAATTAAGTACAAACCTTTGATAATAGCCAGCCAATCCCAGGAACTGCATCACCCCCTTTTTGGTCTTGGGTATTGGGAAGGCTGCAATTGCTGCTGTCTTGTCAATTTGGGGATGCGCCTACCCATGGCTCAAGTGGAAGCCCACATACTGTACTCCCACCCACCCAGTTGCACAACATCCCTCAAATGTTACAAATGCATATGCATTGTGCAGGTGGATGATTCTGTCCACGAGACACTGAAATTTTGCTGGGGCCCCAAAATACCTAAAAGTAACGGTGACAAATTGGTGTCACCCAAATGGTGAGGAAAAGGCAGTTTTTCGAGACATTGGATTCAAAGTAATCTGCCAATACCCCTTGGTTAACTCCAGAGTCAAATAAAAGCGAACCACGCCTAACCAATCAAGCAGTTCATCAAGGCAAGGCAACGGATTGACTTCTAAAAGCCACACAAAAACAGACTTACTCGTCGGCCTTGGGAATCAGGACCACTGGGCTGCACCAGACAACTGGTCTCTGGAAATGTGAGTGTTCATTGGATATTTTTCATTCAGCTTCCTTTTATTTACATAAATACCACTTCAGCATCATAAAATGAATATAAGGAATCACACATTATATACAGTCGAGGCTACAGATATTCATAATATAATCTCAGTTGTTGTTTTTTTTTAACAATTCCACACATTTCATGTTACCATATATTCCTTTTGACAAGTCTGTTTGGGCATGTCTCACGTCAGAGGTGGACTCTGGAGTAAACATGAGAGAGAAGCTGTCTTTGGCCAATTCCAATAAGCTGCCTGCTGGTGGCTGGATCCTTCTGTGCACTTTACATTACATTTGCAGCATTTAGCAAACACCCTTATTCAGAGCAACTTACCTTAATATATCTGAGCAGTTGAGGGTTAAGGGCCTTGCTCAAGGGCCCAACAGTGGTGGCTTGGCGGTGCTGGGGTATGAACTCACGACCTTTCGATCAGTAGCCCAACGTCTTAACCACTGATATCACAAGAATCCCACAGAGACGTTGAGTTCTGCAGCTCTTCTTCCTCAGCTCACCTTGGAACACGTGAGCCGGCCATCCTGTCCATACAGGATTTCGCTGAGTTTTTTGTGCTTTTTTAAGGAAAACTACTTGAATTGGCAACAGTGGAATTTTCACAGTGATGTTTGTTGGTAAATGAGACCTTTTAACTGTACTCATGTTTGACGCACATGAATCAAGGAGGGTTTTCATTGAATGTGCATTGTGATGACATCACATGGCGCATTGTGATGATGTCACATGATGTGTCATGGCCCAAAACTGTGGAAAAGCTAAAAGTAAGTATTGCAGAGTTTACTTGATTTTGCATTCATTTCCTCGATCGCAAAATCCTGGAGGGACTGTGCCCAATCTTCAGTTTTATTTTCAGTAAATGAAAAGCAACTCAATTGGGTTGAGGTCATCAGTCATTTAAGAACATTTAATTTCTTTGCCTTAAGACGCCCTTGGGTTGCTTTCGTGGTACATTTTGGGTTGTTATCCATCTGTAATGTGAAGCAACATCCTATCAGTGTTGCCAAGTTACCAGTGGTTTGCGTCTTGAAGTAAACTGTCTGTATTTACATTCATGAAGGTGTTTCTTGATTGTAGACTTTGACAATGATACTCCTACCTCCTCCAGAATGTTCTTGACTTGTCTAGATGTTGTGAAGGGGTTTTTTTTTCAACAAGGAAAGAATTCTGTTATCATCCACTTTAGTTGTCTTCCGTGGTCTTCCAGGCCTTTTTGGTGTTGCTGAGCTTGCCAGTGCGTTCCTTCTTTTTTAAGAAAGAAGGAACATTGTTGATTTGGCCACATTGTTGATTTGACCACATTGTTGATTTGGCCACTCCTAAAGTTTCTGCCGTTTCTCTGATAGGTCTGATTTGTTTTTTCAGCCTAATGATGGCCTCCTTCACTTGCATCAACACCAACATAGACTGCATATTGAGAATTCCCATGAACAGCTACCAAATGCAAACTCAACACTTGGAATCAACTTCAGACCTTTAATCTGCTTAATTTGTCATGAAATAATGAGGAAACGAGCCACACCTGACCATGAAACTGCTTATCAGTCAATTGTCCCATTACTTTTGAGCCTGTGAAAATGGCAAATGGCTGCAATTCCCAAACGGTTAATGCAGTATTTTTGTTAAACCCCTGAAATTACAGCTGAATGTCGACATCTTCAATAACATCTTGATTGCTTCATTTCAGATCTATTGTGGCGGTGTACAGAGGCAAAATAACAAAAATTGTGTCCCTGTCCAAATACTTATGGACCTGACTGTGTACATATAGACGCGTTGGTCTTTGTTTCTCTTTCGCTCATCGCATGGCTGCAAGCTCTACTTGCTAGTAATTTGTGTTTGCTGATTTATGTTCTGTAAATGTTATTCTACTGAACTGATTGCGTATTTGCTTCTCTCAGATCAAAAGCCAAGCCAAGCTACTAAAAAAAGAACATCAAAACTTCAGATAACTATACAAGTTACACAATTATTATTCTGAAAAAAAACAAATGAACACAATGTACAAGTAAAATAATCAGACAACCAAGTATTCTAGGCATCAGTGACGCCACCATTATATGATGAAATACGTAGACTGCAATAGCATGTATACGCCATTTAAAATATACACCAGTCTATTAAGTCCAACAAAGGGTTAATGTGTATGTATTTTCTCCCTAGACTACCAAGAGCTCAGCATCGGTTTGACCGCTTGCAGGAATAACATCATACGCTCTCAACACTGGAAAGGAGTTCTTAGGTATCCAGAGCCCGAACATATGTACAACCTGCCAGATATGACCAGTGAATGAGTCCAATGGGAAGCGGCATACTGCTGGGAAAAACTGACAGACGGAAGGTTTTACGGGAAGGTGCAATGGTCTGGCTTTGTCAGTATTGGATTAAAAGAGGATTAAAAGTTTTGAAGTTTGTTTGCCACAGTCTCCAGTATGCTGCCATCCATGAAGAAAACATACAAGTGGATGTGAAGTCAAAACACTATATACAGTTGTAGATCCTGTCCCCAGTCCTGGTCCCAAGAGATTTGGAGTGTATCTGGACTATAGAGAAGGAACTCTGTCCTTTTACAGCATCTCCTCTCATGGCGTGAAGCACCTCTACACGTTCCACACCACCTTCAATAAACCGATGAACCCGATGTTCCATTTAACAAGGCCACATGTGATGGACCAAGTATCATCAATCATCATTGTAACACAATCTCCTGATGTTGTCCAGCATACTGAAGCACAACTGTTTCAACAACTTGAGCTAGAGAAACATCGTGAATTATCACTGAACCTCACCGCGTAGGGGTTTATATTATTAAATACACAGGCAATCCAATAAGTTAACAGGGCAATCCACCATCCAACATTTAAGCAGAAATCTTTTCTTACTGACATATGAGAAGGATATTACGATCCTCCCAAAAATAACAGGATGCAATTTTGAATATTAAATTAATTAAAATCACCATCATCATCATCATCATCATCATCATCATCATCCATTTGATTATGTAAAGTTGGTTTAATTTACTAGTTTCATGTATAAACCTGTTATGGAATTACATCCCAAATGTAGATATTAATTGTTTTTGTAGCTGCTGTTATTTCAAGGCTTTTAAAAGTATGTTCATGACATTCCACATGATCAAGGTCTGTTTAACGACAAATAGAAGAAGAAGAAAAAAATATGACATAAAAAGGGCATTATGAAATAAAAATATATTTTATAATATAATATTTTATTATAATAAATTCTGTGTTATTTATTAATGAAATGATTTAACATTTTGTAACTTGTACATATATTTACTGATGTATTTACTCATTTCATTATTTAGGATCATCGGCATATTTATTGAATTCATTTGAACTAAACATGTTTTAAATAATGGTCGTGATTTCTGCACAGCACAATGTAAGGAGCACCGAATCCCTGTAAGGGCTCTTCACATCACACCTGTCGACAGATGTGGAGAGCAGAGATTGTGGTCTACTCGGAGTCATACTGCCCCCTGCTGTTCAAAACGGAAAAATGAAGAGGAAGTTTTCACTGAACATCGCACTACAACCGTTGTTTATTATTATATTTAGCTCTTTTTTATTTTATTTTATTTTAGGCACTCTGCCGATTTGTAAGACCGTTTTGGCAAAATGTTTGTGATTTTATCACAAAGCATACTGATGGATAATTTATGTTGTTATGGAAACATTTATTATTTGGTCTTTTATTATTTGGTAGAGACAAGCGCAGTCAGGTTTATATAATACATTTTATTCTTTAAATGGCAAAACGTTTTCCTGTAAAAAAAACAAACAAACAAACAAACAAACAAACAAACCCTGTGTTATATCTTTCAGGAAAGAAACGGAACATTATATTGACTCAATACGATTCTCTATGAAACAAAAAGCACTTAAAACTTTCAAATCTGTAAACATTTCAATATCTTTATGTAGATCTACATTAAACCCCTCTAGTGTGCAGTTGTTTGTTACATCTGTGATCTCTTTTCTTGTATTTTCAAATATCTGTAACGTTTCTTTTTTGTTTTTTTGTTTTTTTGTCTTTCAATAAAAAACTCAAATAAAAAAAGAGCTAAATATAATAATAAACAATGGTTGCAGTGCGATGTTCAGTGAAGACTTCCACTTCATTTTCCCGTTTTCAGAGAGGGATAAAGTTTATTATCATTTCGTCAGTGACTTCAGAGAAACATTCAGATCAACTGAAAGGATGTAGAATGGTGAGATCAGCTGTGTGCATGCAGCAGCTCAGTATAAAATCTTCTGTATGTCGG
>JANDJT010000021.1:25150774-25162955 GCA_024331685.1 Stegophilus panzeri | reverse complement strand
CTGTTCAGAATCGGTTCCTTCTTTTGGGAGTCGATAACTCCGTTTGTCGTGCGCTTTGATTTTTGAAACTTTGCAGATGTTTTTACATTCACAAACAGCTACGTATATAACACACTACATGGAAGGGAATACTTGAAAAACCATAATAGGTGCACTTTAAAGTAACAAAGGTTCAATGCGCCATTGCACCATTTGCGATGCACAAAACATCCAGGCGATAATCCAAACGCTGCAGCAACATGTCCACATCAATGCTCTCAACAGCAGTTGTGATTTTTGCCTCAGATCATGAAACGATCTTGTAAAATTTGGTGTTCAGAAAAACTTAATATGTCTCCCTGTCAATTGGGACAAACCCAGTCCAGGTTTATAAAAAGGTCTGGAGTGAATTTATTAATTAAGCTAATAAAAAATAAAATAATAATAATAATAATAATAAGCTCCTCTAGTAGTGTGTTCATTTCTAAGTTAAAATGACCGCCAGCATCTGGCTCTTTTACCTGGTTTATGGTGGATGTTGGCCTTCGAGCCGCACTTTGACTGCACGTTGCTCAGATCCATCTTTTTGTTCACAATTTGAACCTGGACACAACGAGAGACAGACAGAGCAGGACACAGAGAGTCAGACACAGTCACAAGGAGGCTGCCAGGACACAAACAAACACATCAGCAGATGCAACATAGCAACATAGGCTAAAGTGCAGGAAAATGTTTGGTTCATTTCACACGTGAAATCCTGATGATGCTTGAGAGAGAAAGAGACAGAGAGAGAGAGACAGAGTGAGAGAGAGAGACAGAGAGAGAGAGAGACAGAGAGAGAGACAAAGCGAGAGACAGAGAGAGACAGAGAGAGAGACAGACAGAGAGAGACAGACAGAGCGAGAGACAGAGAGAGAGAGAGACAGAGCGAGAGACAGAGAGAGAGACAGAGAGAGAGAGAGACAGAGAGAGAGAGAGACAGAGAGAGAGAGACAGAGCGAGACAGAGAGAGAGAGGAGAGAGAGAGACAGAGCGAGAGAGCGAGAGAGACAGACAGAGAGAGACAGACAGAGAGAGAGAGAGAGGAGAGTGAAAGAGAGAGAGAGAGAGAGAGGGAGAGAGAGGAGAGTGAAAGAGAGAGGGAGAGAGAGAAGAAGAAGTACTTTATGGTTCTCATCATCACACCCAAAACCGCAAAGACAATACATTTCTAAAAAGTCTTTTACTCCATGATGAGTCATACTGATCACTAAGTGGGGAAACTATGAAAATTTCATCTAAAGTAACGTAAAGTCGAAGAATTCCAGAAGATGAATTCACTCAGTCACCTAAAATTCTCACATTCACCAATTTACCTCTCGCGTGCACATGAGATCAGCCCTGCAAAAAGGAGTAGCCCAGGACACTGACGAAACCCAGCAAAATAAAGTGCACACGGTCACCTTAAACATAAACCATAATAACTCCGATAATAACTTCTATCTCCGTTAGACAGAGCACGACAGCTCATCGCCATCACACAGACGTAAGACTTGCTGACGTAACATGCTTTAGAAACGTCATCAGAAGACGACTGTGGTCACCCCTGTCCTCTACCCAGGAATTTACAGTATATACTCACTCATTAAACTCCACTTAACAGCTTCCTGTAGGGGTGTGTGATAGCACAAAAATATCATATCACAATTTTACATTTTTTTTCCCCAGACTGGATCACGATCCGCGATATAATCACGATTGCCTTCGTGTTGGTTTTAAAGACTGTTTTGAACGATACTGAACAGAGCAACCAAACTAATTTCCTTATTGGTGTAAATACAGCTCTACAAGGAAACACAACAGAGACACCTTAGGCCTGAGTACCTTTTATAACAAATTTTATTAAAAACAAAATGATTTCTAAAATGAAAACAATCAAGCACTGTGAGCATATTTAAAAATGTTACATCACCTCTACGAACGTGTTCCATAAACGGAAAGGTGATTGACAGGAGAGTGAGTATTTAAATATGTTTAAACACCGAATACATTAGCTGAGATGGGTTTTTGTTTTTTTTGATGTGTAGAGGTAAAACATCACAGCATCAGTGATGTCTTTCCAGTGCTTCCTTGTTTTCTCATAGCGACTGCCTTTTTTCAAACACACTTGTTACTGTGGTTTATTGTTATAAGGAGGGAAAGGAGGTTAAACCCCAAAAAGCCCTGGTCAGGAATGTGCTTGATATTGTCTCTGGAGCTGCACCTAGACTACAGAACAGAAAAAAAACCATCCAGCTTCTTATTCAGAACAGTCACCCATAGAGAGGCAGAGGAAATGCGTTAAGGGAGCGTTAAACCCACAGCCAGAGGTGTGCTTGTGGAGATGCTGCTCTAAGGATGGAGGCTGGCGTTTGAAACACACGTCTGAGGCACCCTGGCCCGCTGTGCATACACGTTTACAAAGGAGGGAGCTTGGTTACTCACATTGCCACCTCCTGGAGTGTACTTGATGTTGGCTTTGGAGCCACACTTTGCCTGCACGCTGCTCAGATCCATCTTCTTCTCCAGGATTTGCACCTAGGAATTGAAGTGAGAAGATTGACAGAGGCCTAGCCCAGACGTTCCCAGCCTGGGATGAGCATGTGGGCCGGTTCTCGGACTCACGGGTTGTGGAATGGGGCTGCATTCAGGGATGTAACTGGTAGAATTCACTACCGTTTTATAACTATACGGAGCATTCAGACATTTCCTCTGCCACTCTTTTCCAGGTGCGCAGAACATCGTTTTTTAATTGGAACCTCGGATTAAAATCCGGTCTCGTTAAACTCACCTTTCCACCCCCAGGCTGATGTTTGATGTTCTCAGTGGAACCGATCTTGGATTTGACGTTCTTCAGGTCAGGCAAGGGTGCAACGGGGGCAATGGGGGCGCGGGATCTGAGAGAGCTGGGAGATTTGGGTGGAGTGCGCACCACGGCCACCTTCTTCACCTGCTGCCCAGGTGTGCTGCAGCGACTGGCTGGAGATTTCGGAGTGGCAGGGCTGCTGCAGCCACTACGATCAGGAGTTTTAGGAGATTCGGCTGCTGGAAAGCCATGATAATGCAAATTATAAGCATCATAGATATGATATAATATGATACGATACACTGTAAAAAAAAAAAATAAATAATATATATATATATATAAAATACACACACCAGTCAACCATAACATTAAAACCACCTGCCTAATATTGTGCGGGTCCCCCTTTAAAAACATGAGGTGAGAATCTGAATGCATTTTCAAAACATACACAATTTTTTTGTTATTGATAATGAAGAAAAACTTACATACTAAATGTTTTAAAGGTAAGAAATGAAATCTGGCCTTCATTTCGTCTTCAGGATACAAACGTGTATGGCCGATTAGCAGACCTCAAATTTTTTCTTATTTATTTATTAAAATTTTCCAGTTTGATTTAATCAATCAGTGACATCAGTGTACAGCATTTTGTCCATAAACTGACTTGACTACATTACAGCTAGCAAGACACACTACAAACTCTAATATATGTACGTACACTGGGACTATTTTGAACATTTTATTGTCATTTCCCCCTTTTGTGTCATCAGCTATCTGTGCCATAATGACGTTTATAGGCATATATAGTATGCATGCAGCTGACAGAGATATATATATATATAGTGCATGCAGCTGTGTAGCTAGGAACCCAGATGAAGTCACCAGTAATACAGTACAACATAACAGAAACTGGGTGGAGTCTAGGTTTATGGCTCTCTAGAGTAAATCTAGTGAAAACAGAAACTCTAAAGAAGCAACTCACCAGGGATTTTGGTGCCAATACCCTGAGGTTTAGTCTTCGTCTTAGCATCACCGGCCTACGTATGAAATAAATATGAAACTAAAATTAGCATGCAGTAGGACTCGTGGCTAGAATTGTTGGGTTTTTTTTTTTTTTTTTTTAGCATTTTGAAAAAATATATATATTTGTGATTCCCGGCTTACTTTATAGAACATCCTTTAAATAAACTCTTGGGGAAATCAGGAACAGCGTCAACGTGTCATTCAAATCTCCAAACTCAAACAGAGCTGAGAGGCGGACAGGGCAGTGAAAGGTCACAGGGTTCTGATTACTCACTGTGGCTCTGGACTCCTTGGCTTCTACTGTGTGTGGTTTAGAGTTTAGAGAACTGGCTCTGGCTGAGGCACAAACTGAGGCAGAGGGCGAAGCGGAGGTGGAGGTATGTTTGGATGGGGGCACTGGGATTGACGAGGCTCTTTTAGTGCTGGAGGTGAGTCTAGCTTTGCCTGGTGTGGATTTAGAAGGGGTCTTTTTGTGTCATTGAGAACGAGAGGGAACACAAAAGAAGTGTTAAAATAAAGTGAATATAAAAGAGCATAATCAGAAAACTCAAAGATTTAAATGTTATGAGACAGTGAGAAAATTATATATAAAGTCAGTAAATTAAGATTAAAATGGAAAACAATGAACAATAGAAGTTACGAGCGGTCAACTTATAAAGAATAAACGACAATAAAGAAAAAGATGAGTTCTCTCATTCTCAGATCTTAACATTTCAACCGTCGCTTTTTACCACAGGTTTTAAGGTACCAGGTCTGACCCACACCACTGTCAGCTCTCTCTCTCGGCATGGCGAGCAGCGGTCACACGTGTTCGTTGTTCTTTATGTGCTTTTATTTATGTTTTGCCATGCATCTTTGTTTCAGTTCTAGTCCTGTCATTGGTTGGTTGCTCTATTGTGTTCACCTGTTCTGTGTCTATTTGTACACTGCTGTGTTTTAGTATCTTTGTGAGGCCTTGTTCATTGTATTGTGAAGTTCTGAGACTTGTTCCATTTGTCGTTCCATATTTATTCTGGCTTTCCAAACTGTGCCCGTGACATCGTTATTGATCATGGATTATCCATATTTGATGCTAGCGCTGCTATGTGTACTGACTACGATTCTTGGATTTGCCCAAATAAAGCCCACGCTCAGTATACTCCCACTGCGTCCTACCTCATTCGCCAGCGTGTTACATCAAAGTCCCAAGCTCTACAATCCAAGTACAGTTTTGAGTCCCAAGGAACCTTTTTAGTCAGCCAAAATACAACTAGATATTACAGTGGTAGTGGAAAATTGTTAGATAAGATGACAAAACCTGGTATTTATTATTAGGGTTTAATTAACCTCCAGGCTGAACCATAATGTATCTCAATCAACTGTATTAACAGGACAGTATCAGAGCACTAAACTTGTATTGGCTCAAACCTTCTGGGCATCTTTAACTGATTTATATTCTTCCCATCTCCTTTAGCTTTTATTTTAATGTCCTTGCATCCAAAGGAAACAACAAACATGGACATTTGATGGACGAAAGATAGTATCGGTTTGGAATCGCTGATTAGAATCATCCAGTGTGAGTGCCTGTAGATTATAAAAGTGCGTTTCAGAAGAAGAAGCCTGTATTTGCCACACTATCTACACTACCGGTCAAAAGTTTGTGGACACTCGACTGAAATGTTTCTCGTGATCTTAAAAACCTTTTGATCTGAAGGTGTGTGATTAAATGTGTGAAATCGGTGTTGTAGACAAAAATATAATCGTGCCGACGTATTCATTTCTTTCATCAGACTAAAACTAACATTTTATTTACAAATAAGGGAAATATTCCGAAAAAGCAGTCGATAAGAGTCCGGCGTCGGTGTGAACTCCTTTAATCCTGTTTAAAAAGCATCTCAGGGAAATTCCTCAAGAAATCGCTCGAGAAAACGCCAAGAATACATTTCTGGAAATTCTAGGCGTCTACTCTGAAGATGATAAAATGTTAAATTATTTTCATTTATTTTGCATTTTTTATCACAACATAATTCCCATAGTTCCATTTGTGTTACTCCAGAGTTTTGATGTCTTTATTATTCTAAAATTGGGAAAAAATATAAATAATAATAAATAAAGTGTGTGTGTCTAAGCTTTTGACCGGTGATGTACGTTACAGCACAGTGAGATTCTTTTCTTCGCATATCCCAGCTTGTTAGGAAGTTGTGGTCAAAGCACAGGGTCAGCCATGATAGAGACCGTGGAGCAGAAAGGGTTAAGGGCCTTACTCAATCAAGGGCCCAACAGTGGCAGCTTGGCAGTGCTGGTGCTTGAACCCTCGACCTTCGGCTCAGTAACCCAGAGTTTTAATCGTTAAGCCACCACTGCCCACCACTAAGGGAATCGGATGTTCCTATGGACACATTATTGTCAAAATATATAACTGATATTTTTTTTTTCTCCAGGCAATCTGAATCTTGAGTTACAAGCCGATCAATAAAAAGTCTGAAATCTTTCAGAAATCATAAGCTCTGAAGTCTGATTCGAGTCAGAAGTCAGTCAAATTAGGGACTGCTGTTGCAAATCTGAGAATCAACTTCCCATCCTACGAATTTCCATCCAGGATTTGATGCCATATGACTTTTGACACCAACTGAAAGATTAAATATTTAATGGGCTAAAGATTTATTATTTTTTTTTTTTCAATGTGAAATTGTAATATAAATACATTATTCCAAACAGTAATGTGAATGTGAAACCTGCATCATTTAACACATTTAAACACACCATACACAGACCACCTGCACTTTACCTTTTTATCAGCTGCTGCTGCTCCGGGCTTGGCTGTTTACAGAGAGAATGAACATATTAATAAGTCCGAGTTCATTTTTATTAACACTGTACTCAAGTTAAAGCTCATGTTTTAGCAAAAGGATGCAAAATGACGAGCTCTGCTAGGCCAAAATAATGAAGTTTGTCTTTAACGTCTTTAACGTTTTAAATAACGCCCTTTTATGTACAATACATCTGATCAGATTTGATTAAATGTAAGTTTAATCAGATTCACTTTAGAAGAGTCGTAACGAAAACTCCGCTCTCATTTTAAAGGTGCTGTTTGTTATTTTGAAACCTATTTCTAGACCTATGATAATTACATCATTTCATAGACTCCTTAGAAAAACTGTGATTCGCAATATCGTTATGCAATGGATCTGGCTACTTTCTTCATTTCAGACTTACGTTAATATTTTTCTGGACCAGAAATGAGCTCCACACAGAAGTACACAACTCTGCCCCCCTTTAAACTTATAAGGTAACATTAGACATACATAATTTCACCTGAAGAGGTACGAGTGGGGTCATCTGCGGGAAAGAGAGGACTTAATGTTTTTATTACAATTGCAGCTCACCTCATAGGTAGCTGAAGACGCTAAAAATTACAGACTGCTTCTTTAAAATGACCAATATTTTTTCCACAATACACATGGATGGTCTCTCCCACCTAAACATATTGGTATACATTTTGCTTAGACAAGAGGCAAGGTGTAATTTTGGAGAAAATGAACAACCGCAAACGACGTCACGCAAAAGTTGGGAAAATATGCTACGTGACAAAGCATATACATGTAACGGTATTCCGAGGCCTTAACAGAAAACATTCTGGAAATACTGGTTTGCTTAACAATATTCTTAGGAGGTTACTTCCAGCTCCACAAAAACTAACAGGGTTGTAGAAATTGTTTACAAATGTTATAGGTAAAAAAAAACATCCTCAGAACACAAATTTTGAAACTGGCCTGACTGAGATTACGCTTGCGTAGCACCGAGATCCATTTCAAGTCGGAGAAACTACTCAGCATGTCATTGACATCTGTAAAACTGTGAACAATTTGTTGGAAGTAAAACAATCAACTTAGACAAGATAACGTGTCTGTGTGTGTGTGTGTGTGTGTGTGTGTGGTGAGGGAAGGATGTGACCCACACATAATACATTAACGATAGTCAGTAATGCACCACAGTCAACAATCATGCACAAGTGACATGCAAAAAGGAGGGTACGGTGAAAACAGTGCCAGCAACACAAATAATGCTCATAGTTAGTCACAGACACCGACGACAGTCACAGAAGGGAAGGAAAGACAGATCACAAAGAGTCACGAAGACAGAGAGAGAGAGAGAGAGAGAGAGAGATTTAGTGGCTACAAGCAGTCCGTTTCTTCAACCGAACACTCGTTTTGACTGGCGGTGTACGCTTATCAGAAAGGGCGCTGCTTAGCTTAGCTTAGCTTAGCTACTTGACAATAAAAAAGAAGATCTGTGGAAGAAAGAAAGAAGGTGGTTTAGAGGGGGGTTGAGGAAAGGAAGGAAAAACAGACCTTTGGACGGGGTACTTGTTTTTCGCACTGGCGAGGCGTCTTTTGAGGGGATTTTCTCGAGTTTTAGGGTGGATTTGGGGGTAGTGGTTGCATCGACCGCAGCAATGGGCTTCTTTGCTTTTTTAATGGCAGCATCTTTAACAGGTACTGTTTTTGTTGGTGCTGCTTTAATTGGTTCTGGAGGACAGGGTTCACCAGCATCAGCTTCAACATCAGCAACAGCTGCTTCTTCTGGTTGGGCAGCAGGCTCAGCGCCTTGTGCTGCCTCAACAGTAGTAATGAGAGCTTCCTCAGTTGTATCCAGGTACTTCTCTGGTTTGTCATCTTTGGAATCCTCAGGTTTGGTGTCTACTTCTGGCTCCATCTTGGGTACTATGACCTCCTGATGAGCTGTAGGAATACTGATTACTTCCAGTTCCTGTTCATCCACTGGTTCGTACTCTTGGGCTTCATTCTGGTGTTCAGTGAAGGGTGACTCCTGGGTGTGATCAGGAGCAGTACTAGGGGAGAAAGGGGAACCAGGGTCAGCCCTGCAGGAATCAGGACTTTTGCTCTCTGGGGGAGTCTTGTCAGAGCCATTTTCCCAGCGGTCAGGGGTTCTCTGATGAACAAGCTCGGATTCGGTGTAGTCAAATGACAGTCCTCGTTTCTTTGCTTCATCTGGAGTCATTTGTAGTTGGGATAGCATTTCGCAGGGCTTAATATCAAAGCTTTCATCTTTCTGTGGTGACACATCTGGGACAACAGTGCTGTGGACTGGAGGAACTACTTCTGGTTCATCTTGTTCTTCTTCTTCCTCTCTTTCTTGCTCCTCCTGTTGATCTTCTATGTTAGAACAACTATCAGGGATGGCAGGACTCTCCACTAACTCTTCCTCATGATCCAATCCGAAACCCTTGCTCTCGTCCTTCTTACCATCCTTCACGACTTCCTCTTCCTCTCTCTCATCTTGAAAACCACTGGGACAGTATTTCCCAACAATCTCCTCTAAAGGACTCGTCTTCACCTGGCTGTCAAAGCTCAGCACTGCCGACTCTAAACCGTCAGCTGGGGCAGCTTGTGATGCTTGTGGGGACATAGGTGACTGCTGTGGGCTAACCGACCCAGCCAAGGCCCCGTTCAAACGCTCCTCTTCCCTGTCCATAGACGCCGCACTGCTTCTACCGCTGTGTGGCGGAGAGAGCCCCTCTGGTGTTAAAGCATCTGATGAGCAGGAGGTAGAGCGATAGGAACAGCCACAGACAACACTGCGGGATTAGCAACACACCAAGACGGAAAACAAAGGCACCAAGAAACCAAGGATTCAAAAATCATACCAAACAGATAAAAAAAGGACCAAATATAAAACAAAGGAGAAAGAAAGATATTCTTGCCAATAAAAACAGTAAGGACTGAATTCAACATTCATTTCTTAGAAACGTAGCACAGGTTTGAGCTGTGGGCACTTTTATAATAAGCAATGCTTTCTCATTTTTGGCGTGACTTAAAGCACCAGTAGGGAATAGCTGAAACAGCCTCAGGGCTTCAAACTTAAATGGATACTTCAGTTTAAAATACTACTAGGTAACTGGTGTAATCAGATATCTGCAATATCCAACACATAATTAGAGCTACTCCATGACAGATGATGATATCGCTCATTTTGGAAATTTGGAAAAAAAAAAAGAGGTGCAGTTTTAAATACCTTGCAAAAAAAACCCAGTTCAATATAACCTAAATACTCCCATTTAATTAGACCTACAAATAACAAAAACTAACCACAGCTTACCAAAAATACTCAGAATTATTTAGTGCATCTCGTGGTGGTGGAATCGGTTATTATGATATTATTATTATTATTATTATTATTTCTTTCTTTTTTTCTTTTTTTTACACAAAAAGATCTCCAGCAAGGCACAAATGTCAGCCATTAGCAGGACTGACTTGCAATTTGTTCCTCAAAGGCCACTCAGAGCTGTTCCTGGCTGGGACTTTAAGTGCAAATAGCAAACGCAAAGCCGCAGCATGGACAGCAAGAGAACAAGGGAACACTACGGTGGCAGAAATGTGGTTTAATGGATTATAAAAGTACCTCACAACTCGTTCACAGAATCCGGATTTCAAACCAAAGAAATAAGTCAAAAACACAACAGAGAGAGAAAAAAAAGCAAAGCCGACATAAACAATACACCCACAATGACCCAGCGGCATTTCTGCCACTTGCACCACGTGAAAAGCTTTGCGGGAACATGACTTGAGATGGTTGATGAATTGGCCACTGTGCTCAGTGATGCCTTGTCCATTTGCTTTGGTGTAGGGAATATGTGTGGGGGTTTTTTTTTTTGGTGGTTTTTTTTTTTTTAATTAGTGGACAGCTTGGTGCAGAACAGATGATTTTTCATCCTGTCTGAAGTTATCCTGCATTTTTCGACTCGTACTCAACATGGTACAGTACAGATTTACAGGAAGAATCATTAAGTACATAATTAAACATAGCAATGAAATCTTAGAATCAACATCTGCCCCTTTTAAAGCCTGCCAATCGTGGCCCATTGAATAGAGATAAGCGCGAATAGTGAATTCCAGAGTGTATGCAGTAGCAGTTGAGATGGAGTAGCTGAGAATGAATGCTAGTGGCAGACTTGAAATATGTGTCATATAGACATCTGTTTCCTCCAAAGCTAATCACTGAGGAGGGAAAATGAGGCTGTAAGCCCAGCATACCTTCACCTGCTCCTGCTGTCCCTGGTGCAGCTATCCGTCAGGTCACGAGAAAATGACACGGGGGATTGGAAAGAAAAGACAGGAAAGAAACAGAAGTGAAACTAGGTTACAATCTTGGCAGGGTTGATTAGTCACAATACAGCGCTGCAGAATTCTTGATTGAGATTGGAGAGTAGTTCCAGGTACAAGACAAATCACGGATTTATATTAACGCCCTCGATTGATCGTATACAAGAACTGCTATGTAGATGCTCCACATAAACAGATTAAAAACTCATGTAAGGAGATGTTTAATTAATGTTTATGGAAGGAGTCTCCAGTGTCAGTGCTTTGTAACAGTCACAGGTAAAGCTGTAGTTTGAAGTTTTCCAACACTGGCTTATTTCATTTCATTTAAAATAATTTCCATTCCACTCACATGTATACTCCGAGCCAAGATTCGTTAAGGTCATAGACCTGCAAGCATCAGCAGCAAGCTCTGTAACATTAAATATTTAAATCTCGCCTAATGGCACTCTAATTTTTCTCTTTCTGCTTCCAACAACCTCCAGCCATAGGATGTGAGGGGTCTAATGGGCTGAAGTCCATTATCTTTAACAGACTTGATTACTAGCCTTACCAAGATTGATGAGATTGCTGTAATAAAAGACACACCGAATTTCCTACCACATCAAGGCTTTTCCCCTTTACATTATGACAACAGGTTTTAACTGTCATTGATCACTGTGTCAGATGGTCACTCAACCAAGACCTCATGTGCTCCAGAAAGTCATTACTCTGACCCATTAGCCATTATCACCATTAAATTCACCTCTGTGGACTGACCAGGAAAACACTAGACATTAACAGTACCCTAAACCTGTATTAGAGACAGAAAGAAAATAATAAATAGGGCGGCTCCTTCTAGTCACTTAACCAAGAATCATTTTCTTACCTTGAGGTATACAAAGAGCTAATGCACTAGATGTAACAATAATGACTACGTTTACATGGTCAGCGGTAATCTAATTATTGACCTTATTCTGAATAAGATGTATAATATTGTGATTAAGGTGTTTACATGAGTCGCTTTTAGAATACTCCTTTCATGTACCCGTTTTACATGTATTAGAACATAGATGGATTAACGTCACAAGTCATTACGACCCCACGCCACGCCGTCCGACGTTCCCTCCAGAATTTCCCATATCGACATACAGTTGGTCTTCGTTATGGGACTGTATACAGTTTTAAGTGTTTCATTTTTTATTTTACGAAAGCTTCAAGTGCGGTTAATTATTTGTCGTGCTGTACGTGCAAATAGACGACTGCTTGAAGCCGTGGG
>JANDJT010000021.1:25121556-25132226 GCA_024331685.1 Stegophilus panzeri | reverse complement strand
TACTTTTCACAAGGTCGACATTTCTGTATTATAACTTCTTTATTCTAATATTTTGAGATACTGGATTTTTGATTTCCGTGAGTCGTAAGCATCGAGATTAAAACAAAAACAAAAACAAAAGGCTTGAAATATTTCACTTTATGTGTACTGAATCTAGAATATATGTAAGTTCCACTTTTTCAATTAAATTCTGGAAAAAAATTTACTTTTCCCCACGATATTTTTTAAACATTTTTGAGATGTACCTGTATACGTCATGTAAATTTGCGATCTTAAATCACACGCATTTCTGTCACTGTACTTCAAGCAGGATCGTAGGCGAGCTAGCAGATTTTGAAAAAAATCATTAAACACTTAAAAGTCAACAGCTAAAAATCGCAAATGTAAGTACGCATTTGAAAGCCACAACAACGATAACAAGCTACTTACATTTGATATTTGTAGACAAAGTTGCCTGAGGGTTTGTCTGGCATTTTTTTTCGAGCTGAGAGGCTTCAGAAAATATGACATCACTTCCAATAAGGGACCATAGTGAGCATCGACGAGCCCTGGTTTTAGCGGTGCATTGTGGGATTGAAGACAGCCCTTAAAATGGCCGACTCCCTGAGGAGTGCCCTAACTACTGAACTAGGGAGCTGACTGAGACGCATCCTTTCTTTCTCTCTCTCTCTCTCTCTGTCAATCACAGAGACACTAGCCAATCGTGGGCTTCTGTGAGCTCGTGGATGGCGAAGAGGGTGGATAACGCTTTCCTCCGAGCGTGTTACGCCGCCCCGTGACGTTGCTGGAAAAGATTCGGTTGCTTCACGTGTCTCAGAGGAAGCACGTGTTAGCTGTTGTGTGATGGGCAGAGTTAGCAAATGGGTGGAGAATATGAAGAAAAATTATGTCTACTAGAACCACCATCAGACACTGAAGAGTTAGGCAGGGGCAAAATTTTTGCTACTGAGCTCATTTTTGGGATGTTTTTATCAGGCAAATCTCACTGATCTTCACATGCAGATATATTATTTGAGACCCAGTCATGTAGTGTGCCTATCTAGGGAGTACGAAGCGTTTAGGATTCAGCCGAAAGGATGGGCGTGGAGGTGGAGGAAGTGACAAAGATGCCGAAATGCTCTCATCTCTTTATCCTTTACCCCCCCTCCTGCTCCTCTTTCTCTTTCAGTTGCTAGTTAACAACGACGGAAATGCTGAGACGCGCTAAAATAAATCATGTAATCATTGACAAAATGGCGCATTTTTAAGGCGTAAAGTTGAGGCGTATGCAGGAACAGGGCGCTCGCTCGTGCGCATCACCGCCAAGCCGCCTCGTGGAGAGCGCGCGCACGGCGCAGGAGGGTGTGTCCGTTGGAGGAAAAAAAAAAAAAAAAAAGAAAGAGAGAGAATACACTAACGTTGCCCCTCTAAACATCTAGACAAACCTGCAAAATCATCTAAAAGACAAAAAGACACGAATATTTAACAGAATTGTATCGTTTGGTGATGTTTTAAAGCGCGTAATGAAGCTTAAAACGAGAGGGAAATGTTTGTTTAGCTTAAAGCTAACCCAGCTGCACAAAGCACAGCGCGTGGAATAACCGTTAACGTTTAAAATTAGCTCTCAAATAGGCTATTACTCACTAAATTGGGCGTTTTTGGACAGTTAAACCTTTCCAGAAACAAAAACAGAGGTCATAAATGGCATTTTATCGCATGTGAATGGGGGGAAAGGGATGAAAATACACCTGCTCCGGGTGATCTAATCACATTTCCTGCAGTATAAAAGTCATATGAATGAATAAATATTGACACTAACCTGTTCAGAAGAATGAAATGAAAGAGATTGTTCAGAAACTCCTCGATGACGGCAAAATTACAGCGTTAATATCTCAGCATTACAACCGGCAACCGCAGCATCAGCACCACCAAAAAAACCCACCCTGTTACACCGACAGAGGCAGTGGCTCGCGCTCAAACCACTCCGTGTGCACCTCTTAGGGACACTGCAGAGGGTGTGACGTAATAGGCTTCTAGAAGCGGTGTAGTGCGCACTATGTCTTATAAGGGGGGCGTTTGAGATACGAGCAGCCTCCCCCTTTTTTTTCCTGTGAACCAGGAGACTTGGCGTGGAACAAAAGCCAGAAACAAAATACAATTTAAATAAAGTAAACGATCATATATAAGTGCGTACGATGTGCAATTGCAAATATATAAATATATATATATATATATATTTTATTTATATATAATTATAAATATTTGACAAGGGTTTGGCAGGCTGCTTGCTAATGACATCCTGCACCTGTCGGTGTTTCTGTTAAAAAAAAACAAACCTGAAAAAAAGCGTGAGCGCTACCAAAACTGAGATATTATGAATCTACACCGTACCTCTTAAAAAAGGTTTGCCAGCTAGATTAGCTCAACATTTAGAGAAGTAACTAGAAGCAGCCCATCCTCTCTCTCTCTCTCTCTCTCTCTCTCACACACACACGCCCAGCAACAGCAAATCCAGGTGCACAGACAGTCAAGACACAGTTTCTTAGTCATAAAGGCTACCTGTAGATGTAAATGGTTAAACTGGACAGTGTTGCATGATTTAAAAGACATTTAACTCACCTGCGCGACACACACAATTATTGTCTGTCCAACTGCAGCAGCGTGCATTGATCAGCGGTAATCAACTAAAATGCACTTCCTCTTATGGCCTGAGAAAGGTGGGGGCGCTAAAGAGACTGAATTACAAAAAAGTATAGTTCCTCCTTTTGGTCTGAAGAATCGAGGGGGCGCTAAAGAGACTGAATTACAACAGACTGCAGTTCCTCATTTGGCCTGAAGAATCGAGGGGGCGCGAAAGAGACTGAATTTCAACAGAGTGCAGTTCCTCCTTTGGCCTTGAAGATAATGGGGCGCTGAAGAGACTGAATTACAACAGAATGCAGTTCCTCCTTTGGCCTGTAGAATCGAGGGGGAGCTAAAGAGACTGAATTACAACAGAGTGCAGTTCCTCCTTTCTTCTGAAGAACCGAGGGGGCGCGAAAGAGACTGATACAGCAGAGTGCAGTTCCTCCTTTGGCCTTGAAGAAGAGGGGGAGCTAAAGAAATTGAATTACAACAGAGTGCAGTTCCTCCGTTGGCCTTGAAGAGGCGGGGGCGCTAAAGAGACAGAATTACAACACAGTGCAGTTCCTCCTATGGCCTTGAAAAAAAGAGGGGGGGGGTGGGGGGGGGGGGGGGCGCTAAAGAGATCGAATACATCCCTCACTCACCCCCCTTCTGCTCAGCAGTGCTGTACTGCCATGAATGTTCCATTTCACATTATTGCCAAGCAGGTAATTCACGTAAATAAATAAATAGATTGTAACTGGATCTGTGTGCACAGAGAGAGAGAGAAAGAGAAGGAGAGAGAGAGAAAGAGAAGAGAGATAGGGAACTATATTTAATAAAGTGATAACTAAAAATTTGTTCTTGTAGTTGTGTCTCTCTCCTACGTTGATATCCAGTTCCTCATCTTTTGTTAATTGGCAGAAATAAGAAGTTTTTCTTGTTTTTTTTCCCCCCAAAGTAAATCTTTCTTTTATTTTTTATATTTTTGGCAATGGAGATAAAAGTGCACAACATGGGATATAAAATATATTGTAGTTCCTGCTCTGGCATGAGAAAGAGGGGGTGCTAAAGAGACTGAGCATATTCAGAAAATATCAGAAAAGAGCTACAGGAAACTGGAGAATCTGGAGCAAACCCACACAGACTACATTACACAATTTATAATGAGTCTTTATTGGTCATGTATACATTACAGCACAGTGAAATAATTTTTCTTCGCATATCCCAGCATGTTTGGAGGTTGGGGTCAGAGCGCAGGGTCAGTCATGATACAGCGCCCCTGGAGCAGAGAGGGTTAAGGGCCTTGCTCAATGGCCCAACAGTGGCAGCTTGGCAGTGCTGGGGCTTGAACCCCCGACCTTCCAATCAGTAACCCAGAGCCTTAACTGCCAAGCCACCACTGCCCCCATTTGAATAATTTGTTCAAGACATCAAGAACATAACATAAATATATGTTTTTTAAAGATTATGGGGCAAAAATACATTTGTATGAATAGATTTGTTCTCCAATTTTTTGGGGGGTTCCAGACACTGCAGGACTGATGAATCCTGAAAGAAAGACAGAATTGTGTAAGTTTTCTTTATTTTATATGAGATATATGCACGACAGCTTTGCAGACAATCAATGCTAACACACTGTAACTCCAGTGACTCACCTCTGATATCAAGTTTATCCAGACATGATGTATTTAACAAAAGCTGTAAGAAAATAAACAGACAGTACCATTAAAATAATAACCTGCAGTAAGATGTCTGGGAATTATACAGATGTGCAGATCCTCCACATAATCTACGACTAACAATAAACTCAATAAAAATCCTTTTTATATAAAGAAGAAAAACATAATCCTTGATAGTATGAAGTTTTCTGCGAGGAAATGTTTGTTTAGAGATGATGGAAGGAGTCTTCAGTGTCAGCGATTGTAATAGTCAGAGATGTAAGTTTAAAGGGAGTTTTTTTAAGGATGTGATTCAGGGTATGGTTAAAACACTGATATTACCTTCATAGTTGATGCAGCCGTTAGCGTCCTCTTGTCCTGCCAACACTTGTTCAACCTCCCGTTCTGACATTTTCTCCCCTACAGGATTTATCCAGGACTCAGTGATTGGATTCACTACATCACAGAATTCACACCAACTACAACCTTTTTATTAAGCCTGCATAATGTTGCTGCAAGTAAAGGACGTCTGTCTCCCAGAATAATGTTAAAGAATAGATGGGTTTTTTTTTGGTTTTTTTTAAAGAAATGTTGGCGCAAATGAATGCTAATATTAATATCTGCATACATTTCAGCTTTTTGGAGCAATTCCACCTTCACTCATTTTAGGCAAGAGCGGGGTGGGGGGGTTCGAAGGACACCAGATTGCGTTAAAAGAAAAACATGCAAGTCTGTATGAAATCAGTGAAGAACCAATGCACAAAAAGACAGCCAATTGGTAGCTGCATTAACCTTGTAGCTTCATTTTAAAGCAAAAAAAGAACAAATGTTTTGGTTGATCATCTACATTTGGGGTAATCACCAATGTAGACGTCTCACTTGTCAATCATATTGGATAACAGCATCTGCCAAAAGAAATTGTAAATGTAAATGTATTTTATTTACCTAATGTCTGTAGAACATGCCGAAGCTCTGCTCCCATTATGGTGCCATTTCCTTCTTTGTCAAAGACCCGCAACCCCTCCACGAAGTCCTCAAACGTGCCGCGGTCCTTTGACTTGGACACGTGCTGAAACATGGGCAGGAAGGTCTCAAAGTCCATGAGCTTGGTGTTCAGTTCTGAAGAAGATCAGGTGACAATCAGAAACACCAATCGCTTTAAACTCAAGACCCTAAACATGGATTATTTTATGCTGGATTAAATAATGTAGCAGACAATTAGATCATTATCTAGATAAAAGAAGAACAAAATAAACCAAACAGTGGTATTGCAGCGGCTTTGAACCTCTGACCTTCAGGTTTTGGTTTACCCAGCACCCTCATGACTTCAGAGTTGGTGGGATTTTGGCCCAAAGCTCTCATCACATCTCCACACTGAGAGTAAGAGATCTTCATTTCTCCATTAGGTGTTCTATCAAACAGCATGAAGGCCTCTCTGAACTCTGTTAGGACAGAGAATAAACTCGTAATAAAATCTTATCAAATTTATAAAAGTTATAAGGACATTATTTCATCTATATTGGACCATATGAGGTAGGACTGAGTGATATGATAATATGATATTAATACAGCAATATATTAAGAGTAGTGTGGATATCATCAGATAGTACCTCTATGCTGTAAGTACGTAAGTGGAACTCACAGTACCAAGTGGACATTAACGTATCATTTAATTTTGTTTTCCTCAATAAATGTTAAATTTTTTGTCATTTTAAAAATAAAACATAGAAATTATAATTTCTTATAATATCATTCCACTGTTACGCAACCTCAGCAAAAGTAAATTTTCAGAACTTGGAATTGTGGGGTTTTTTTTTTTTAATGAATTTTCAACTTTTTTTCTCCAATATTTTGGTGGAAAATATTTTGCTTATATTCAGTGACACGTAATTAATTCACTTTCTTTGGTTTTTATATTTTGAAGGTTCTTTTGATTGTCCCTCTAAACTTGTTTACTTGTAAACTGTAAACCAAACCAAATTTTATTTTAATTAATTAAATGAAATGTAGACTAATACTTTATAGTATAATATTTAGTACACATAACTTGGCCCAATATGTATGTTGACATCATGTTGACTACGGCTCCATTTGTTCAGGTTTAAATCACTGAGAAATTATACTACATTTTACTGGAACGCCAAAATGAAAGAATGCTCCACATTTTGGCTGTTAATATTAATACATTACTTATATATAAGTATTCTGCTTTAATTCTGAACAAACTCACAGATGATTTAATCAAAACAGTATAATGTGTACTTGAGTTTGGCAAGATGAACGACAATTCAATAAATAAATCCTTACCTTCAATCTGATCTGTGGTGAACTCAATCTAGGACGAGAGGCATCAGATATTGACATGTCATTTACAAAGCACCTTACACCACAGCACAGCACACCACATATAATCTGTCCTTATTGGTTTTCTTCGTGTGTGCCCCCTGTGGATTATTTGGTCATCTATGCTTTTAACATTGGTGATTTTTTATGCTTTTTGATTTTTAATATAACATGATATTGTTATTAATAGCACTGGATCCATCCTGTCTCCATGTTACAACACCTTGTTTATATTTGTTCTGACATTGAATTGTGGTTTGTCAGTTGATGAAAGGGTTGCACGGTGGGTAGAATAGCCACCTCACATCTCCAGAGTCCCAGTTTGGGTCCTGCGCTCTGGTTACTGTCTGCATGGAGTTTTACATGTTCTTCCCGTGTCTGTGTGGGTTCCTCCAGGTTCTCCAGTGTCCTCCCACCTCCCAAAAATATACCAATAAATTGTCCCAGGTGTGAATGAATTTGTGTTTGCATGGTGCAATTGACTGGCGTTCCATCCAGGTTGTATTCCTGCCTCACCACAGTGTCTCCCGGATAGACTTTGGATCCACCATAACCCTGAAAGTGCTTACTGAAGATGAATGGATGAAAACCATGCAATTGATAATTACTTAGAGAAGGCTGTGAAAGAAAGTTTTCATTTAGCATCCTAAAGGAAACTCTTAAAGGATGTATGCAGAAACCTACAACATAGGGTTTCCTTTTCAGAAAATATTCCAAGCAGAACCATTCACCATTCAAAGAACCCCAGAGGAACCTATTCTAGAAGACAGCAGCATTAATATAGAGTGTGAAATCACTGAGGTTCCCATTACCTCCTGCTAACCTATCTTTTGTAGCTATCTCTTAATCTGTTGACTTTCATCCTCTTTCTAAACCATTGCCAGTACCTATAGAACTTCTTTTCCCCCTAAATGGTACCAAAAGTTACCAATGCACCATGGATAATAAAGTTGGTATAACCCTTGTCTTTATGAAAAATAAGACCTGGAATTCTTTTAATCGGCAGACACATTTATTAAAGTTTCTTCAGCGTATCCCTTTAAAGACACCTTAACAGTTTTATGTAGAACACCACCCCCGAGTGTTTTGCTAACATTAACTATCCAAAGAAATCTTGAAGAAGCTTCGATTTCTAGAGGCAAGAGAGGCAGACTACAATTGAAGCATATAACTTTGCAGCTGAGGTTTAAAAGACCAAAAGTGGGTTTCTAACAGTTCTGGGATTTGATCTCACAATCTCCCGGTTGAAAAGGAACCCTGAGTAACCCCTGAGTTTCCACAAGAGCAGCAAAGGAAGGACCACCCACACTAAGTTTGTACCAAATGTTACCCAACTGTCTGCACTCCACTCATCGGTGCTACAGATGCTCACCATACCCTCGAGAAGAAGCAGCCTGTTCGAGGTCATTCCACCACCAATTACAAGATCTAAGAATAACAGACAGCTGTTTCAGAACCAGGGGAGCAATGTGGAAACTCCATCCTTCTGTCCCATCCCTGGGGTAAAGGTTGGGTTAAGACTAGATCACAGGCATGTTAGGCTCCAACAAGGGAGCTCTAATGTAGAACGCCAATTGTGTAGAAGGATGTGAACATGGAATGGAAAGACATGTGGACTGCAGTGAGCATATTTAACGAAATGCTCATGAGGTTATTTGGACTTGGTTGATATTTTTCACTTTCTGGGAAAGTAGACCTGTGGAAGCAGATCTCAAGATCGTACATTATTGGAGAGGAAAACTATTTCGTTGTTTCATGGATTGCTGATGAAGAGGAGGTTTTTATAAGAAACAAATGGCCTCTGGCCACCACTACCTCAGGAAATTACTGAGGGGATACCTCAATTCACTTCCTGTGTTACACACTATCTTTTCCAATAAACAAAATGGGTACATATGTTGGAAAGAATGGAAATTCATTACCACATCCACAACTGTAATAGGAAAAATAGTCAATAAACCAATGAGGAGGTGTGATGCGGCCCATGGCAAAGTGGAGTTACCGTTACCATCATTATGCGATATTCCTTTTATACCACAGCAATTGACCAGCCATTGCATTTTTTGTATTATTTAAAGAATAAAACATCATACTTTTTTTTTTTTATCCTTTTAGAGTTACATGTAATGTTGTGGAACATCTGTAAAACAAGTATGTTCCTGTTATCTCTTACTTTATATAACAGCGATTTACAGTCATTCCTTAACCTGTGTCTCTTTTTTCTGTCTCTTGAAACCTAAATTTACAGCTTTACGTCTGAGTGTTACAAAGCGCTAAAACCGGAGACTCCTTCCAAAAATGCTAAATAAAATCTTCACCGAAAGTTTCACAATATCAACAATAATACATTTTATTTGTTGAATAACAACATGATTTGTAGTCCATTTATGATTAATTTTATACTATAATTTTATGATTAAATTTATATATGTGGAGCATCCACCATAAAAGTCCCTGTGAATGAGCTGTTAGTATAAATTTTATAACGTATTAGAACATATGATTTACCTTGCACCCAAAACTGTCAGAGCTGCTATTCAGAAAAATTTCTGACCACTCAGATTTGAGAATTTAGCAGCACTGTGGTATATATGCTTACATACACTGATGACCATGATTAAAATACAATCAGCACTATGGATGTGACATCATATCATGAAAAATAAATCTGAAAAAATTATAATGTTACCCATATACTAGACTGGTTGGTAAATTTAATGATGTTACAAAAATATTATTTCATTCTGGTTGAAAGAAAAGAAAACAGCATTTCAATATCATTTTGGGAAAAAAAACCCCACACAAATAAAGGCATTGAATAAAGTTCTATCTCTTTTCCTTAGTTCTTTAATAATGATTCTTCAACACCCATGATTAGTGAATGAATTATTTATCACACAAACACCTGAATTACTCACTGCAATGTTCTTTGGGTCAAAGTCAGGCTCCTTGGGCTTCTCCGGTTCAGATGCAACTGCTTTATTTGCCTCCTTCTTGGGCTCTACTTTTTTTGGTGCCATGTTAAAGGCAGTAGGAGAGAGAGAGAGAGAATTAGAAGGGAGCTTTGAAATGAGGCAGAAGGGAATGAGCTCCAGTGGGTTTTATATCCCCATCCAGATCCCTCAGCGTAAAACTAGAGGGACAGCCTGAACCATATGAGACACCATCATGAACCATACAAGGCCTGGAGGCTGGAGACTGAGAGCAATTAAAGCAGAGCCTCGTCACTGAGTGATGAGCGATTACTGAGTGATGAGGCTCCGCTTTAATCGCTCTCGGAGGAGAGTATCAGCATGTCCAAACATTGTTCTCACTATGAGGAGCACGGGTTAATGGCAGGGGTATTAGAGGTATTTTGTGGGATGGTGAGATGGTGAGTTAGAAAGACTGGAATAGGCAGATAGTGCTTGTGTTTGAGGATAGGCATCCTTTAGAGTTTATGAGAAGTAAACATAGTCAAACATACATAGTTGGTGTCCAATACCAAGAGCTGGCTTTAATGAAATTATATCACAGCGCTTTTGAATTCTGGATTCTGATTGGTCAGAAGGTGTTGACTAATTTTCAGTAGCAGCAGCTTTGACTGTAGTTCCACTGAAAGGCAAATCCCAGGTTTATATTAATGCGCTTGCCCTAATATGTTGTCATTTTTATAGTACGGCGGACGCTCCACATAAACAAATTCAGAAAGCTTAATGTTGTGAGGAGACATTTTATTAAATCTTTATGTAAGGAGTCTTCCGTGTCAGTGCTTTGTAACAGGTAAAGCTTTAGCTTGGAAAAGTCTCCAGACAGAGGATGTTACACTTTGCAGGTTCTCAGTAACATGACATGCTGTGTTTTTTTTGTCTTATAAAGCTGTTATAACATGATTGACGTCAAGAACTAACTTGTTTCACGGACTTTCAACAGCATTAAATTTAACTATAAATTGTACAAGTAAATGGTCTACACTTATATAGCGCTTTTATCCAAAGTGCTTTACACTGTGCCTCATTCACCCATTCACACACACACACACACACACACACACACACCAGTGGTAGCAGAGCTGCCATGCAAGGCGCTAACTTGCCATCGGGA
>JANDJT010000021.1:25061523-25072109 GCA_024331685.1 Stegophilus panzeri | reverse complement strand
ATAATTTTTTTTCTTCTTCTTCTGCAAAATTTTTACACATTATTTTCTTTAGACAAAAATGTGCTACTGAACTGTATTCTGCTGAGAATGTTGACTTTAAGGAACAGATTTAAAAAAACACATGAAACACATAGCTTATGGTTCTTATAGGTCCTGAATCTCTTCCTGGCATTGCTGCTCAGCTCCTTCAGTGGAGACAACCTGGCATCGTCAGACGAAGATGGTGAAATGAACAACCTGCAGATTGCCATATCAAGAATCACCAGGGGCATCGACTGGGTCAAGGCCTATATTATCACTCACATAAGGCGCTTGTTGGGCTTGAAACCGAAGGAAGAGGAGAAGAAAGGAAATGATCTAGTCCTGAACCACATGGACACAGTTGAGTCAGAGGATGAGACCAAGGAGGAGCTGAAACAACTTGATGGTGCTCTTAGAATGGCTGTTGTTCCTATCGCAAAGGGAGAGTCTGATGTTGAAAGCCCTTATGATGATGACAGTGCTTCTGAGAACGAAGAGAATATCGATGAAAAAAAGAAAGTGAGTTTTTTTTTCCCTAGTTCACAATTCAACACATCAGAAAAAAATGGCCTACTGTTAACATAAATATTAATAGTTTTATTCAATAGTTATTTTTTTTTCAGTTCCCATCACCTTCTGACCAAAAGTAGTCGAGAATTGAACAGCCCAGTGGTATAATAATAGTGGATTAGAAAACAACCCTGAATACTCTTACACCTGAAAACCTCATTTAAATTCACACAGAGAATCTGTGGCTATCATGGTCAGTATTTGGCTGGACAGAGAGAAACGTAGCCACTCTGAGTGTTTTTATGGGTGCAGTCGAGGTCGGGTGTCACAGTGACGGAGCGTGGGAAAGCGCACTAGCGCAGCATGATTAGTTTACCTGTACGTCAACCACCTGACCTCTTGGGTTCCTCTTTCAATCATACTTCCTGCCTAGAATTTTGACTTTGTGTAACACAGCCGTGGATCTAAAAAAAATGTGTCTGTTCATGCATTTGAGTAGTTTATGAATAGTAAAGCTAAGCAGAGCCACTCGAGGTCAGATATTTTGTTAAACGTTTGTTTCAATGAGTCGCATAAGCCCTGACTTGTTAGGCAACTGTTTGTTGGTATGTCTGCAAACCGGGTTGAATTACGTGGCTCACATAACATACTCTCGCATGTCTAAATGCTTGGCATAACACCGGCAGCCATGTTTCTCCACAGGGAAGGGGATACATAACATA
Source organism: Stegophilus panzeri (assembly GCA_024331685.1). NCBI lineage: Eukaryota > Metazoa > Chordata > Actinopteri > Siluriformes > Trichomycteridae > Stegophilus > Stegophilus panzeri. Next base: position 25,070,856 of record JANDJT010000021.1, on the reverse strand, counting down.
GCTGAAGTGGAGGCAGTGGTGCTAAGCAATCCGCTCTACTTCACTAGAATTTAACCAAGCGAAAGCCACAGCCAAATAACCTCAAGCGATATTTATTTATTCCATGTTGTCTAAATGCCGTGTTGTCTAAGTTCAGAATTTTACTTCAAATGGAATTACACAATAAAATGACAGCTGGAAATACGCTAATGGATAAACAGCATGGTACTGTGATTTATTAGACAGATCTGTTTACTCCTTAAGCTTCAGTTACACGTGGCTACGTCAGTGAAAGAGGAATACCGTCCAAATCCGAGGGATGGATTTATGCCGCACACTTATCATTCACAGTGTCTTCTTCATGCTGCTAAATATAACTCCTTTTGAACTGCGGCTGTAAAGCCAGATATATTCTTGTACACGATGTCCTGAGCACTCTAGCTAGGAAATCTAGACAGAAATAGTACAAGAAAAACACAGTGACACCTCAAAAATAAATACAAGAGAAATATCTGGTTCGGTTGTTTAGCATGTGGCATGCTAATCATTTAGGTTGGAAGTACGTGAGAGAGTGTTTCAGCAGGTTTCGCCACAAATGCCCCTTTTTTCAACAGAGTCTGCATCCAGACCCTTCTCCATATTTTGCACCTCTGACACAGCACACATGTTCTGATGAGTATATCTTTAATTTAACACCTCTTTCGAACAGCTGAAAGATGCAGACGATTCGTCCAGCTGCAGCACCGTGGACAAACCTCCAGAGGTGGAAGAGGCGGATTCAGAAGATGAACCAGAACCCATCACCCCAGTGGACTGCTGCACAGAGAGTGAGACTCACTAATCTCTGTTTTCTTTCAGTGTCTCCAAATGGGAAGTGGTTTACCCTAGATACCATACTATAAAAAAGAGCCTAATGGCTTCTCAGTAGCATAGATAGCCCTGCTATAAAAAAAAAATCCAGCATGGTCTGACCAAAAATTGGTAAAACATAGGCAGAGCTGCTCAAACTGGTCGGCCATCGTTTGCCAGGTGATACATTATTATTCCAGGGTCCTTACTTGTTGATTAAACTGATCAGTAAATGTTTGAAACTTTGTAATTGCCGTACTGTTGACTGCAGTGGTGAAGCTTCACTGTTCCAGGATCCCTGGTTTGATCAAGAGCTCAGGTTACTGTCTGTGCAGAGATTTGCATGGTTGGTTTCTCTGAGTACCACCTCCCTAAAATATTCAGGTGGATTGCCTGTGCCAGATTGCCCCTAGTGCCACACGTGATGGTGTGTGCAGGGTGCCTTGTGATGGCCTGGCAACCTATACAATTCAATTCAATTCAGTTTTATTTTTATAGTGCTTTTTACAATGGACATTGTCTCAAATCAGCTTTACAGAAACATATAAACACAGGATACGGATTTTAAGTGTGTGAATTTATCCCTAATGAGCATTCCTCATGGATGATATGAGGAAGAAACCTTGAGAGGAACCAGACTCAGAAAGGATCCCGTCCTCATCCGGGTAACAACGGATAGTGTGAAAGTAAAAGAAAGTTCATTATGGTTTTTATATGAAGTCTGTTTTGTTGAACTAGTCCACTGTTCACTAAAGGAGACATGAGTGCTAAATTGTGTGGGAATTGCAGTCCTAAGGCCATCGCAGCAACTGTAGTCCCAGCACCACAGAGCAACTGCCCATGTGAAATTGAGGTCTATACAGGGTGTATTCCCATCATGCACCAAGTGTTTCCAGGATCCACTGCCACCCTGACCAGGAGAAAGCACTTACTGAAGATAAATGAATGAAAAATCACTTTACTGGAGGCACAGTGGTACAAAATGGTGGTAAAAATAACTTACCTATGATGTAGAATGAGTAGCGGTAATTCAGATATTATTTTCTAACTATCAGCCAGTCAGACTACACTGGATTTTTCAGCATGCATCTAAAGCGCTGTTTTCTAAAGTAGAGTTGTGTAACGGAATCTGAGTGTGAACTGAATTTTTGAACGTTTAAACATTTTAAAATCATAAAATAGAAATTAAATTTTTGAATTGATCCACATGCTTTATCTCCTTCTCCCTGCATTAAAGAATGCATTAGACGCTGCCCATGCCTGGATGTGGACATCACCAAGGGCAGAGGAAAGACATGGTGGAACCTCCGTAAGACCTGTTTTGCCATTGTGGAGCACAACTACTTTGAGACCTTCATCATCTTCATGATTCTCCTCAGCAGCGGTGCCTTGGTGAGCTGAAGGGGAAAGTGTTGATACGCTGAAACACTGTTGTTGTTGGTTTTTTTTGAGAGGTGGTACAGCTTTGAGTTCTGAGCTCATGTTTTCTTCTTCTCTGATCAGGCGTTTGAGGATATTTACGTTGAGCAGCGACGAGTGATTAAAATCATTCTCGAATATGCTGATCAGGTCTTCACCTACGTTTTTGTTGTTGAGATGCTCCTGAAATGGGTTGCGTATGGCTTCAAGACCTACTTCACGAACGCTTGGTGCTGGCTGGACTTCCTCATTGTTGATGTACGTCTTTATGCTTATCACGTCCAAGTAAAACCTAATATGCAATATTTATAGACTGACCAAGAAAACTATACTTATAATTATACATCTCACTTCCTGTGCTCTCAGAAATAAAGGCACCCAACTTTTTCTTGACCCTGGAGTGACACTGGAATATCAAGGGCACATGATTTGTACTTATAATATGTAACTTTATGTATGAAGGTGCATATGGTGTACTTTTAATTAGCTTTCAGTGTAGTTTTCCTTAATGTCGAATTATGCTCCTTGGCTTTCCAGGTAAAATATACATACTAAAGGTACAAAACACATCCCCTTGATGGTACCACTCCAGCAACCAGGAAGTGTACAGTTTGGTACCTTTATTTCTCAGTGTGTGCACTAGGTCTTACTCACAACTGGACAATTGATATGCCAGATTGTGGAAAAATGCACACAGATATTCAGAAAAAGAAATGCGATGATCTGGTTGCTATGGTGATGACAAAATTGTTTTTTGAAGCCATTTATGAAGGCGATATCTTTCAAATGAATATGAAATATTAAACCAACATCACTATGAATACGAGGTAGTGGTGAAAAAAGTACAAAACACACTGTCTTGAGCAAAAGTACTGCCACTGTAGTAATAATTCACTTGAGTAAAAGTAGTGATCAATAAAATTACTCAAGTAAGAGTGAATGTAAAGCATTTAAAATGATCTCATGCTGTCTTTTAATTGGCTTACAGTCTTCTGGGCTTAAGATTTGACATGTAGCTTCAGTGTCAGCATTTTTGCTAACAATTCCTTTTGAAATTATGAAATTATCACACAGGTCTCGCTGATCAGCTTGACGGCTAACATCCTGGGTTACTCCGAGCTCGGACCCATCAAATCCCTGAGGACCTTGAGGGCTCTGAGGCCGCTCCGCGCCTTGTCCAGATTTGAGGGAATGAGGGCAAGTACATGATTAAACGAAATTATATCCAGTTTTATTTACGTAGTGATTTAGCTGACGATAGACATCGAAACAAAGCAGCTCTACAGAAACCCGGTTGCAGTTTAATGAACTATCCAGAGGCGACAGTGTTGAGTAACAATTCCCTGAAATGACATGATGAAGAAACCTTGAGAGGAATCAAAAGGGTATCCCGTCCTTCTCTGCGTGACGCCGGATAGTGGGATTAGAAATCATTACAGTATAAGGTGCGGAAGAGTAAAGACACACAGTGAGTGTCCAAGTGTGTTGAAAGGATGTTCAGTATGAGCAGTCCTGGGATGAGCTTCAGGACAGTATTTATGATTACAGCAGCTACAAATCTACAAAGGTGAGATTAAACCCTTAAGCAAGAGTGTGAACTGTTTTTGGAAGCGCAGACCTTTAAGGTGCTCATGTGGTACCATACACAGCAGCAGAGTTGGATTCACAAGTGTAGGTTCAGTTTAGTGAATACTACTTGTACATGAAGTACCTGATCCCAGTGCAGGGCTTGCATTTAAAGACACTTCATAGCTATGGCTTTTATTGACTTGAATGAACTACTTGTATTTAGGTTTAAAAGTGGTTTTGTTTTCTTGTGAACGTCCTCAGGTGGTGGTTAACGCCCTGGTTGGAGCCATCCCCTCCATATTTAATGTGATGCTGGTGTGTCTGATCTTCTGGCTGATCTTCAGCATAATGGGTGTGAACCTGTTTGCTGGAAAATTCTACTATTGCTTTAATTATACCTCTGAAGAGTATTTCCCAGCTGTAGTGGTGAACAACAAAAGTGAATGCTTGGATCTGATCAATTCTGGTATGCATGAAACGCGATGGATGAACACAAAGGTCAACTTCGATAACGTGGGAATGGGCTACCTCGCCTTGCTGCAAGTGGTTAGTGTTCATACATGATAACGAATGGATGGATGCATGGATGGATGGATGGATGGATGGTTAGAAAATAGCATAAGATGCAAATTGCTTGTTTTGTTTTGGTATATATCTTAATTTCTTGTTGGTACACAGGCAACATTTAAAGGTTGGATGGACATCATGTATGCTGCTGTGGATTCTCGTGAGGTAAGGTTCACTCTTCGGAGTGAACAGAAAAACACTGGACTTGTTTCCTCAAGTGCTTGCCATAACCTAATGATTAATAATTAATTAATACACGAGACAAGGTCTAGGAGTGATATCAAACAAGTTAATGTATGTTAACATTCTGTTGCCAGCTCTGCAATAGATATTATCTGACTTTATGTCTAAATCAAAATGTATAAAGAATTCATACAGCTTTTCCATGCTCTTTTCACTTCTGCCTCTTAAACTAGGTGGAGTTGCAGCCAGATTATGAGTCAAACCTCTACATGTACCTGTACTTTGTTATTTTCATCATCTTCGGGTCATTCTTTACCCTTAATTTATTCATCGGTGTCATCATTGATAACTTCAACCAACAAAAATCAAAGATAAGTATCATGAACACAAAGTAAGATGTCGGTTGCAAGCTGAACCAGCCTCAGTCTGACGTATAAGTTATTTTATTTCAGGTGGAATCGGTGGAACGCAATGAAAAGTTTCAACACAAGGGTTTATATGTAAGGAAAAAACACACTTGGGGGTGTGCTGTTGGAGGATAACAATCCATGGCGGGGTGGTGTGATGAAGTGGACTTAACACCACATCCCACATAGTGTTTCATTCCTCCTGTACCACGGCATTTTGCAGATTCTTTTTCTTTATTTAAGAATGAAAAATTTTACTTTTATCAGTTTATAGTTACATCACCTATATTATAGCAGCTATAAGCAGTCGTTCCCTCTCCAGACTCTCTCTTGTAAAGACAAAAAAAAAAAAAAAAAACTAAACAAAAAAAAAACAATATAAACTCTTCCATTCTGAAGACCTTCCAGTAGAGGAACATACTAACACTGGAGACTCCTTCCATAAATATTAAATATTAATAACATCTCCTTAAAGAAAACTTCACTATATCAACAATTATACATATGCCTTTCTCAAACAACAGCACATTTGAATGCCTTTTTTATTATATCATTCTTAAATTATGCAATAGCATCCCTATGAATGAGCTGTTACTATAGAAACCAGAATATATTGAAACAAGAGCATTAATTAATCAACACCTTCTGAGAATTCAGCCATATTGTGGGATAAATATGAATAAATTAATCTAAATCACTGCCAAAAGCATATAGCTTCATGTATAGCTTCAGACATAGTGTGTGTGTGTGTGTGTGTGTGTGTGTGTGTGTGTGTGTGTGTGAATATATTAAAATTTTGCAGATATAATTAATGCAATGTACACATAATGTGCAAACTGTAATTGGCCCATGGCAGAAATAATAATAATAATAATAATAATAATAATAATAATAATAATATATAATAATAATATAATAATAATATAATAATATAATAATAATAAATAGTATAAATAATATAATAATAAATAAATAGATAGATAGATAGATAGATAGATAGATAGATAGATAGATAAAATCTTCAAGAATTGGTAACATTAAGTAAGGCATGTTCATGATCATGCACTGTATAACTTAATGCCCCATTAAGTTATGTGAACTTATTTCTGCTCTTTAACTCCAATTGTCATGACAAGTTTTGGATACTGAACTCGAGTTTATACGTTTTCAAAAATGAAACCTAAAGTAATTCAGTGTCTTGACTTGTAAAACTTAAAAAACATAAGTTTTTGAGTTGAAACAAAGGTTATCTCCAAGTTGAGTTTACTCACGTTTTTAAGGCAGCAATTGAACTTTCGTTTCTAAGTTTAACCACCTGAAATGTTGTACAGTGTCAGTTGTGTAAAAAGATATTACATAATATGCATTTTGGAGTTTAAGACATAAAGAATAATTATCTTTCCGTGTTTCCTTACTTAGGAGGGCAAGACCTCTTCATGACAGAGGAGCAGAAGAAATATTATAACGCTATGAAGAAACTCGGCTCTAAGAAACCACAGAAACCGATCCCACGCCCCCAGGTAGTTTCAGTACTCAATGCAACGGACGAATAAATATCTACCAATGAATGCATCCTTTTAGCAAGATATCTGTTTGTAAATAATCACTAAGTGTATTATTTCTTCAAGTTGAAATCTGTTTCCTCAAATCTGCTGTCTGAACTTCCTGCAGAACTGCTTGCAAGGCTTCATCTTCGACATTGTCACAAAGCAGTTCTTCGACATCCTGATCATGGGCTTGATCTGTCTGAACATGATCACCATGATGGTGGAGACCGATGACCAGAGCGCAGAGGTTGAAGAAATCCTGTACTTCATCAACTTCATCTTTATTGTCTTATTCACTGGAGAGTGCGTGCTCAAGATCATCGCCCTGCGACAGTACTACTTTCACATTGGATGGAATATTTTTGATTTTATCGTGGTCATTCTTTCAATCCTGGGTGAGAACCAGAGTTCATTTTAGAGTGAATCTCATGCGAATAGGCATTTTTAGACTCGTGCCCTGATTTACTGACCTAAGTAACTGAACAATCAGACTGAATACAATGACTGTTTGTTCGTTTATTATGAAACATACTGTTGGCATTGGAGGCGTGACTGTGCAGTGAATATCTAATATGAAACCAATATTAAAATGGTAAAATTAAGTCATTATTAACTTTTATTAATTTTTTTCAAGTACTGGGACATTATTTAGTGAAACTTCAGTACAATTATGGTTTTACACAAATTTAAAACCTGCCCTTCTGTTGTATGAATCTACACATATCCCCATTGTTGGCCCAATCCACATATTCATTAAGGCAAAGATCCTGTTAGTTCATCAGCTTCAAATACATTTTTTTGTCACCTATTTTTACACATTCAAGCCTTCATTAAATCAGAGCCAGGAATATTACTTGCATTTAAAATTTTAAATGTATAATTCTATTTAAAAATGCATATACAATCACTTCTCATACACTGAACTGTTATTATGAACTTTTTTTAGGCTTGGTCCTAGCAGACATCATTGAGAAGTACTTTGTTTCACCCACGCTTTTCCGTGTCATCCGACTTGCCAGAATAGGACGTGTTCTGCGTCTGATCCGAGGTGCTAAAGGCATCCGAACGCTGCTGTTCGCCTTGATGATGTCCCTCCCTGCCCTCTTCAACATCGGCCTCCTCCTCTTTTTAATCATGTTCATTTTTTCCATATTCGGCATGTCCAACTTTGCCTATGTGAAAAAAGAAGCTGGCATTGATGACATGTTCAATTTCGAGACCTTTGGAAACAGTATAATGTGTCTGTTCATGATCACAACCTCCGCCGGCTGGGACGGGCTTCTGTCCCCTATCCTCAACAACCCTCCCGACTGCGACCCGGACGTCGAGAATCCCGGCACGGATGTGAAGGGTGACTGCGGGAACCCTGGAGTGGGAATAGTGTTCTTTTGCACCTACATTGTGATGTCCTTCCTTGTGGTGGTCAACATGTACATCGCCATCATTCTGGAGAACTTCAACGTGGCAACGGAGGAAAGCGGCGAGCCTTTATGCGAGGAAGACTTTGACATGTTCTACGAGACCTGGGAGAAGTTTGATCCAGATGCTTCGCAGTTCATTGACTACAACGCGCTGTCTGATTTTTGTGACACCCTGAAAGATCCGCTGAGGATCCCGAAGCCGAACATGGTCAAGCTGATCAGCATGGACCTGCCAATGGTACCCGGGGAAAAGATTCACTGTCTCGACATCCTGCTGGCTCTCACAACCGAGGTGCTCGGCGAGTCTGGGGAAATGGACATGCTCAAGTCGAGTATGGAGGAGAAATTCATGGCAAACAACCCCTCTAAGGCGTCATACGAGCCGATAACCAGCACTCTTCGACATAAGCAGGAGGAAGTGGCTGCTAAGGTCATCCAGAGAGCCTACCGCAAATACAAACTCAAGTGTTCTCACACAAAAGGAGTCCACAGCATCAGACAAAAGAACGAGAAGCCTTTATGTGTAGCTCTGCAGAATGAGGTAGTCTTACACTCTGCCCCTTTCGCCATCCCTGACTCGACCTATGTGGACAACTTGAGGGAGTCCACTGTGTAACAACATCTTGCAGGTTTTTCTGGTTACATATAAATCAAATTAACTATGTTTTCACAAAACTGCTTGTTCACTTCCAAAGTTATCACTTCCCTAATATGGAGGGAATGTGAGCGTGAGCCGCTTTAGAGTTCCCTATAAAGACATTAAGAACTAAAATCAGTGAAGAAGCCAGTGGTGTGAATACTTTTAAAAAAAGAAAGTCAGTCTGTCATGTAGCATTAATATGTTAGTTGGGCTCCAATTTCCTAGTCCCAGAAGAGAAGTAGAAAGAAGTACAAATGTAGCATGGGACTTTTAGATAATTTGTGAATATTGTTAGCATTGTGCAAATGAAGAAGGTTTTTTTTTTTTGGTTAAATTGATATGAAACAAAGAAAGGAAATGTTAAACATATCTACAGTGGATATAAAAAGTCTACACACCCCTGTTAAAATGGCAGGTTTTTATGAAGTTTTTAAGAATGCCACTAAGATAAATTGTCAGATCTTTTCTCACCTTTAAAGTGCAATTGCAACATGTACAATTATACAAAAGTTCATTATGATATTAGTATACCTTTTGGAATTGGTCATCAGACCATAACACGTTGCCACATGCTTTGGGGTGATTTAGTTGGGCTTTTTTTGTTTTTTTGTGAGAAAGAGCCACCCTACCCCATAATGATAATGAGTCTTTATTGATATTGATACATTACCTCAGAGTGAAATTCTTTTCTTCGCATACCCCAGCATGTCAGGAAGTTGGGGTCAGAGTGCAGGGTCAGCCATGATACAGCG
>JANDJT010000021.1:25011343-25061423 GCA_024331685.1 Stegophilus panzeri | reverse complement strand
CGAGTATGACTTTAGTCGGATTAAGGTCATCAATAATCGCTGTTTACATGCTAGTTTCTTAATCAGAGTATCGTCTTCATCGGGTTAACATCGGATTATTGTTATCCGTGTAAACGTACGATATTTATTGTTTTATTTCATGTCCTATTCACCTGTAGTGTTTTACCACCGTTACTACTCTCCCATCCATTAACAAACACGAGTTAAGCTCCAACCAGTCAAGTGTTTTTCCATTTCAACTAATTTTATTTGAAAGAGTAACAGAAACAGATTGGGTTCAAGGGATGGAGGAACGCAATCAAATGGTAAGGAAAGTTAGGTAAGTGAGAGCGTGAACTAGAGGCTTTAGAAAGATTGTCAGAGCTTTGAGCTCTGAGATCCATTCGTCCCCTCAGAAATCCCTGTAAACTCGTTCCTTCTTTCTCTCTACAGATCAGGGCATGATGAAGGAAAAGCAACAGCACAGAATTCAGAGAAACCTGGTAGAGCGAAAGGTGAGGACACAAGCACCATTAAGCTGGAGGCTGGATTCAGAAATTTTTATTTTTTTTTTAAAAGAGAGATTTCAGCTCCAAAGCATGTGGAGAAATAAGCGTCTATTAGTTTAACAACACAAGTCTGCACGCTCCAGACTGCAGCCCATGAGCCGAAGTGGAAATATTGTTTGAAAAAAAAGCTACAACACCTGCAGCATGTCTGAACCGCACTGAATCTGCTGAGTCTACAGTTCAAGGTCAGTGTCTTGAGCTGTTTAAGACTGGATGGCAAGTTCGGCTAATGCTCTCTGAAAATGAACCACCATGATATCCATCACCTCTATGATCTGCATGACAAACCTTCTTTTAAGCAATCAAGGGTGCTTATATTTTTTGCCTTCCATTTCAAGCACTAAAGCACTCTTGTGAAAGCATTCTCTGTTATGCCTACACATACTTTCAACTGGAGAGAAAAAAAATATATATATATAAAAAAAAAAATGGTAGCATGTGCCAAGAATCAAATATTTTATTGATTCTGTGAAAATCTTAAGCTTTTAATCTTAAACTAAAACAAGTTTACTTTTATATTTAGGAATTGATGCACAGTATGGAGCATATTTCAGCAGGAGCAGAAAAACTTATTTTCTCCTAAACTGATTTAATTGGAATTTCATACAAATTGCATCACAAAATAAAAACCATTAGCCAGCCAGACTTCTTGCTTTGTCTAGAGCGTGGGCAATTTTCATAAAATGTCTTCCTTACGAATGAATCTTGACAACACTTCGTTCGCCGTGGAGCCATATAACCGTATTTGACTATAGCCCTGGACTCTGAACAGATGAGATGCATCTGTTCTGTACTTGAAGCAGAGAATAAACTTCTGTCCCAGCACATTTAAACATCACCAACATTTCTTTTTTCCTGAGGTGCTCATTTCATCACTTCAATAATCAGACTGAAACGGAAATCAATCAATCAATCAATCAATCAATCAATCAATGAAAGTCAGTGTTGGTGTGAATATTTTCAGTCCAGTGACTATATCTTACTTTGGAAAAGCTCACTGGATCAGTGTTCAAAAATCTGCTGTACAGCAGTGTGTACATATGGGAATTCAGATGATCAATCAGTTCGCAGCTTCATCGTTCATGATTCTGAAATTTGTTGACGGCTAGTGTGCAAAAAAAAAAAAAAAAAAAAAAAAATCACATATCAGATAATTCATGGCTCGTGGGCAGAGCACCTGGGCCTCAGACTACAAGGAAAGATGAGGCTTCTCACCCCGGGTCTCATCTTAAACTTACAAACTCAAACTTTTCATGCAATTCGCCTCAAGTCATTTCTCAGTACTGAAAACTGGAGAAGCAGCAATTTTCTACTTACCATCATCAACAATTTTACACTTACCAGAAGTGCTGCTGGTTCACGTATTAAGTTTTCTAATGAGTAACCCTAATTAGACCTTTGAACAGTTTCCCTCAAGTTGACAAGAAAATTATGTATGAATCACTAAATATAAACGGCTTCGTTGTGAAGATGTAAGAGATAATGAGGAGAATGGATGTGAGCTCATCTGTTTATTAATCATGGTGTTATTTATTACCAAGCATAATCAACGGGAAAATCAAACAACAGAGCGTATGGGAGCATTCTCCCCATGTCCATGTGTTGCTCCTGGGTTTTCCAGTTTCCTCCACTTATATAACGGTCTACAAAATGCTTTACACTGTGTCTCATTCACCCATTCTCACACACACAGAGCTGCCATGCAAGGCGCTAGCTTGCCATCAAGAGTAACTTGGGGTTTAGAGTCTTGCCCAAGGACACTTCGGCATGTGGAGTCACGTGGGCCGGGAATCAAATGGCCAACCCTACGATTAGTGGACAACCCGCTCTACCACCTGATCCACAGCCGCCCCGAACATGAAAACATAAAAACATGCTAGTAGGTAGGTTGGTGACTCTAATTTTGCCCTTAGATATGCATGTGTGTGGGAACGCACCCTTACGTCTCATCCAGGGTGTATACAAGCCTCACGGTACCAGTTTTAATACAAAAGAGTCACATTCCTAGTTTTTTTTTTTTTTTAAAAGAAAGAAAAAAAAAGAAAGAGGAACTTGGCAAACACGCTCATTTAAAAAACCAGTATGAAGAAAAATGCATATTATATCCAACAAGAGATCTAAGAGAAAGCACATTTTCCTCATCCAAATATAATTACGCTTCAAACCAGGCGTGATATTTCCTGTGTTGGTGGCACGCCTGTTTGCCTTCCTCAAAAGGGAAGAATCCGTTTCATTGCTATGCGAGAACCTCAAGCTTTAAATCATTAATTTCTTCCTGCCTGCTGCTCCACTGTCTTTAGACCTGCAGGAGAGGACTTTCAAAGTACATGAACACGCAAAAGATTTAAGTGCATTTAAAAATCCTTTGGAAAAGGCAAACAAGCTGACAGCACAGCTGTGGATGTTTCAGCTGTTTAGCTTTTTGATGAACTTGCTTGAGAATTTTCACATCTGAATTTCCTCCTTGTCTGTGAACACCACTGATCTGACAGGAAAAGGGTTCATGTCACACTCGTGACCCAGTCTATTGTCAGAAAAAGGAAACGGAAAAAAGGAAAAAAAAAACACTCCTGACGCCCAAAACTCTACATGTGACCAGCTTTAAATGTCTATTAAACATTTAAGTGCTATTTCACCCTTTTAAATCTTAAAAAGGTTCACTTTATTTTGCATTTTCAGCATTGAATCTAAGAAAAGCCATCTACAGTCTCACGTTTTACAAGGTCTTGGCTTCGATCTGCTCTTAAATACGAAACAGGGCTGAAAGCGAAAAGCTTGAGGGATTTTCTTCCAGCATAGAATTAGCAAGTTCATAAAATACATTTAACTAGCATTTATGCTAATGACATGAGGACATTCTAATAACTTATCTATCCAATGACTAGTCTATAAACTGAGCAGCACAGCCACTTTCAAAAGTAGTGTTGGGCGATATGACAAAAATATCATATCATGATACTTGAGGACATTTCTGTGATGCATAATGCGTACCATGGTATATAATTTAGCCAACAAACTGTCTGGAAAAACAATAGTAAAGTAAACAAAAAAATCTGTTAAACTGAGTTTGACGATGCTTTTCTTTAAAGCCTACAAAGACAAAGAAGATTAAGTATTTAAAAAATGTCAAAAGCATCCATTCAGTAGCATTTTAATTTGTAATTATTAAAAACATTTAAAAAAAAAAAAAAAAAATACATCACCATACCAACGATATCTCAGAAAAATGTATTGCGTATTCACTTATCATGATATCGATATTAGATCAATATATCACCAGCCCTATTTCAGAGTGGCCATGTCAGTCAATATCACCGTAACATTTTACACAATAGTAATTACCTTCTTCCCACGGTCTTCAGGAATGATACAACTTCCTGTTGAACATGTGATTTTCCAAATATTTGAATGTGAACGTGTTCAGGTAATAGGGTTGAGTGAATGTGAACTAAAATGTATATACGGTCTCGTCCGAAAGTATTGGGATGGCAAGGCCAATTCTTTTGTTTCTGCTATACACTGAAGACTTTCGGTTTGAGATCAAAAGATGAATATGAGACGACAGATCGGAATTTCAGCTTTCATTTCATGAGATCTGCATCGAGATGCGTCTAGATGTGTTCAACGCCACTGAGAAACTTCCTGCTGAACTCACAGGTGAGTATTTTGTATTCCTCCGTGATATGTTTATCCATTCAGGCCAGCCGTATTTTTAAACTTACACGAGTCAGCTACTAAATATTAATGAAATAAACTTGAGGATCTGATCATAAATATTAATTACTAGATTGTGCTGCGAGATGAACAGGCAGAAAAAAAAAAAAAAAAAAAAAAGCAATCTACCAATATTACAATGTATAGGGATGATTTTCAAGATAATATAACAATTTTTTAGGATAATTTTTAATGACTGGAAAAATGACTGGTGAAATATCTGGACTGAGAATCAGACCAGTAAAATGACATGAGGTGACTCAGCTACTACACCAGGTTTACCTACAATATACTGGTCAGTGTATTTAAATTTCCCTTATACCATAGCACTGTTGAATTCTCAAATCAGACAGTATATGTCCTGTCCTTTCCAGAATTTTTCATTTTCAGGTTTCTTGGTAACTTGACAAGCTGTGTTTTGTTTTTTGGCTTTTTTCTTTCTTTTTTTTTTTTGGGGGGGGGGGGGGGGGGGGGGGGGGGGGGGGGGGGGGGGGGGGGTGGAGGGGGGGAGGAGGCTGGGTGAGGGAACAACTATATATAGCTGCTAAGTGATAACAGAAACTTGTTTTGAGACGGTTATTTAGCACTCTGAAGTAAAATGTTCAGCAAATCCACTGGCAAAATCTTCAGGACGGAGGACTTTGTGTTTCTCAGTAACAGGCTGGATTAATTGTAACTACAATCATAAGAACGACAGTTAATAAGAACAACAAATCCTGCTCATGACTGAATTCTCTCTCTGCAACAATCCCAACTTCAAGAGAAACTGAGCAAACAACAAATTATTGCTATAATTTAAGCTTAACTGCAAGGCCCAAACTGTATTTTTTAATATTTTACACTTAACTACAGTAATATAACTACAGTAATATAAAGTACGTCTTTATAAAAGGTTCCTCCAGCTCTCTGGATGATTAACATTTCTAGCCTTGGAAAGAGGTTCTACATGAAACATTGTTGGAAAATTATAAACACTTGTAAAGGTTCCTAGGACTCCAGACATTTAAGGGTTCCTCCACAGAGACCAACCATACCTTCCTTCATTTAAGTTCAATCACCTAATCTATGAGGTCACTCCGGACCTCGTAACAGCCGAGTTAAGATATAAATCATATCTCTCATTTGAGTGTAGAGTAGTTTTATAGAAAGTCTAACCAATCAGACTTGAGAATTCAGCAGCACTGTGGTATAACTATAACAATTTTTTTTTTTTTTTTTTTTTTTTACACACTTCGAATGCATGCAGAAGACGGTTAAGTGAAGAGGATCCTGTGATTAATTATTAACCTTGTTATGAATAGATTACTGTAAAGACAATGCAAATATCCTGAAATAGCTATAGCAGAGGTTTCATCCAAGTATCTTAAAAAAAAAAGAAAAGAAAAATGAATGAAATAAGACAAAAGTACAGTACATTGTGTATTTTATTTCTGATCTTAGCACTACTGCTGCTGATGTGGAAGATTCTCTGGGGGCATGTGAAGCACCTGACATCGGTGTGGAACCTAAATCACACAACTGGAGGCAATGTCTGTATAAAACTAAGTTATTTCTTCTTTCATCACAGAACTGTTGGAACGTTTCCTTTCTCGCGCCATGAACACAGTCTGATGCCGAATATAATTAGCGCTTTATTTTATAGCACATGAACTACCTAATTATTACGTAATCTCTGGTACATATTTTTAAATATTAAGGTACATAGTAAGGTTCATGATCATGGAGCACATACAAAAACAAGGTGTAAGATTGTGACACTGCATATTTTTGGTATATTTGATATTTGATATTTTTGACTATGCAGTCATATATCTGCATAGATATTTATTGACTATCTACGCAGGTACTACGAATAGCCAAAGCGAACATGCGTCACCTCGCACTCATGACTTCCTCATGACTGAATTCTCTCAGTAAGATGCACTGTTAGGCTTCAAAAACATCATTTTACCAGAGAAGTCCCAACGTTTTATTTTGAATCAAGGGTAGCCATGAATCGGTTAACCTCAACATTTAGTCATATACAGTACATTTACCTTTCTCACACACACACACACACACACACACACACACACACACACAACCAAATACTCTCAGATTTAATAGCTCATATACACAAAAATCCTCTCAACATTTATACAACATTCAAACACATCACCCTGATAACACCATCACTACAGTGAAGCATGGTGGTGGCAGCATCACGTTGCGCGTTACCCGTGGTCTCTTGGTTGTTACTCTGACAACGGCTTTTGGTGGATGGACTCCTCTTGATGTCGCACTTGTGTCGTATTCTTTCTATTTCTAAAAAAATAATGGCACCATGCACCATGCTTACCCCCCCCATACGTTATCATTTCCGCAGTAAAAACATATACAGGGACTTGATGAAGGATGCTGCACATAATTTAAACCGAATAATAAACAGATGTAAAGAATTTGTGAAGAGACATTTATCTATCATTGTTGGAAGGAGTCTCAAGTATCAGTGTTCTATAACAGTTTTCCATCATGGGAGAGTCTTCAGGACACTTTCTGATTTTTTTTGGTCTAATTAAATTCAAGAGAGAGAGAGAGAGAGAGAAAAAAAAAGAGACGTGAAGAATGTTTCATAATGTTAAATACAGCTTTAAATAGATTTTTTTTTTTTTTTTTTAAAGAACCATGTCGTTCATTAATAAATTCAAATTTTCAATCATCGTCACACCGCTATTGAATAAAAGGATTAAAACATTTCACGATGTGTCTGAGGGGTTAAATTCGTCTATGTGAGAGCATCTTGTGGTTATGTCTGAACGGTCTAGACTGCAACCTCACACACACATAATGTGTGCACATAAATATACAAACCCTCACTCAAACTCCCCGGCCAGCACCTGGACAACTTTCATCACTTCCTTCTGGCTCAAGCAATATTCTGTGATGTTGTTTCTATCACATTTTCCATTAAAAGTGACATTTCATCTAAATACAACCCTTGAGCCAAAGACCAGGGAACTCAGACATGATCACAGGGTGTAAGGGGAGATGAGAGGCATTTATAAGTGTGTGTGAGTGTGTGCGAGAGAGAGAGAGAGAGACAGAGAGAGAGACGGGGTCAGTAAATAACAGGTGCCGTCATCTTGTGATGGAACATGGGGTTATTATATGATTCATTTTTGAACCTTTGAATTACACGTCTGTTCTGGAGGAGATTATTAAATGCACAAGACCATTAACAAATAACAAAAACCAGTATCTTCATCCAGCTGTCCAGCTCTGTCTCTTGCTCTCTGTCACCTCTTTTTCACTTTTCTCGCAGACTCTTTTCATCAATCGTTTCCTTTAACTTTTTTCCCCTTTCTTGTTGTTCTGGTTAAATCAGTATTTTTATTTGCCGTTTGTGTGTGTGTGTGTGTGTGTGTGTGTGTGTGTGTGTGTGTGTTTTATAAACAGTGACACAGCCATTGACCACTGCTTCCTCTGCATACCCCTGCAGTGCAGTCGAGTTCACCATCCAGCCACCCATGCCAACCCACCGACCCACACACACACACACACACACACACACACACACACACACACACAGGCATTATTGGATGGATTGCTTGTTCCTAAATTTAACTGCAGGCTGTCGACAAATCACAGCTGAACACTTTATCGACGCTAACCCTCCAGACCTGTAAGATACTTAACATATTTTAATCAAACCAACCAACTAATTCACTAAACCAAACCAACGATAAATAAATAAATACATACATGAATAATGCTAATTGGTAAATATACACAGCGTGTCACATTATGTGTTCTAAAAACTCGACGTCCAAGTGATAAAATCACACACGGAATGCTTTTACACCGAATTGTTTTGTTTGAACTCCTCGTATACATTAAATGCTCTCAATACTCCTGCCACATTCAAACACAGTGAAGCATGAGGGTGGTAGCATCATATTGAGTATTAGCCTCAGTCTCTTGGTTGTTTCTCTGACTAACACCCTCCTTAAAGATTGGATACTTTCCAAACAAATGTTATCTGATGCAGCTGTTTTTCATCAAAACGCTACACAGTGTGGTAGAATTAAAGCCTCGTACCTGAAACGTTTAGCTAACTAATGTAGAAAAGTTTCCTTTTTTCCCCCCTTCTTAGCAAAACCAACTCCAGACATTTTTTTTTTTTTTTTTTTAAACAATTTTATGCATATATTCATATATGTAGATTTTCATATGATGTCGAGATTATGTTCTTAAAGCAGGCCTAAATGTAAACCTTTCCCTGCAATAAACATATCTAAGCAAGTGAAAGTATCCTAATTTGTCTAATACTGGTTTATTATGAGATTATTAGAAATAGTATAATATTCAGCCTACTTTTAGATGCTTTTACACATTTTAAGCTTTAAATCTTCGTCGTATTTGCTTTATTGTTCTCTCCATTCATCCATCCATTTTCCATACTGCTTACCCTACACAGGGTCACAGGGGAGCCTGAAGCCTATCCCAAGGAACTCGGAGTAGATAAGGCAGGGGACACCCTGGACAGGGTGCCAAGGGTGCCATCGCAAGGCACAATTCACACACTACGGACAATTACAGTAGGAAATTTGGGATTAATCCACACTCTTAAAATCTGTATCCTGTGTTTATATATTTCTGTAAAGCTGCTTTGAGACAATGAGCGTTGTAAACAAATGAAACTGAACTGAATTGAACTGAAATGCCAATCAGTCTACAACGCATGTTTTTGGGCTGGGGGAGGAAACTGGAGTACCCAAGAGAAACCGCCAAAGCATGGGGAGAACATGCAAACTCCACACACACATTGCGGAGGTGGGATTCGAACCCCGGGAGCTGCGAGGCAAATGTGCTAACCACTAAACCACCATGCGCCTGTTTATTATAATCTCCTAACAGGAAATACTACAGACATTTATAGACTATATTCAAGCTATTTTCACACTTTTTGCAGCGTTAAACCCTTGATTGAGAATAAAATCTGTATTCAGTGTATAAATGGTTCCCCATCCCCATCATGCTAAATAATAATAATGGAGAGTTTGGAGGTCAGCTTGGGTTAACATCAGTGTGGGTTTCCTCCAAGTTCTCAGGATTTACATTATTCACCTGGTAGATGCTTTTATCCAAGACCAATCAATCCTAATATATATCTAAATACACAGTATATAAATATACAGTATATAACAGTTTAGGACTAAGGGCCTCATTTAAGCTCAGGCTAAGGCCTGGGATTTAAGCTCGCAACCTTTTGTTCAGCAGCACACCATTTCCTCTGCTGAGCTTGACTGCCAGCTGGAAAACAGCGCAAAAGAAATAATCTTTTCTTAGAACTGAGACGTACGCACAAGCAGTAAAGTACTGTATTGTGGGCTTCTTTGTAAGCATGCTCTTCATCAATCATCCAGAGGAGTTACTCTATTAAAAAAAAAAAAAGAAGAAGAAGAAGAAGAAGAAGAAGAAGAAGAAAAGAAGAAAGAAGAAGAAGAAGAAGAAAAAAAAACGACAGGCATTGAGCAAGCACTCACAAAAGGAGAATGAAAAACTCTACAATTACAAAGAGTGGCATTTTTGCTGGTAAACAGAACAATTAAGCATATGGCCGTATGCATTCATAAAATCCGACAGACACCCACACACAAACAGAGCATGTAGATTATACTATGCAAACAGACAGAATGTTGAATAAACCTCACTTTCCTCTACTCCAGAACAGCTGAATGATGCTGTGTACATGTTTGTACAACCAGGGGTTTCAGATTAATTCAGCTCATAAACAAATTACCAAGGGCTTTAGGGCCTGGATTGAGTGTGGTAGAAGGAAAAACACAAATCGCTGTATCGCTGTGACTCCCCTGGACCTGATTTTGACACAATAGGTTTTATCCAGTCACAGAGATTTCATTAATGCTCAGGCATGGCAGGTTGTTAAAGAACTAATGCGCCGCAATCATTTCAGCACGGTACGTCCACAGACAACAGTTCACCTTTGAAAGGAAATGCGTAGAAAAGGATGTGTTCACTGCCATCCCGCTGCTGATTTTCTGTCATAATTAATCACTAAGCATGGTTGAAATCGCGCAGTTATCAGAAGGTGTGCGTTGTTTCCGTATAACTGCACGGCTCGGACAGTACCTCCAGGCGTAACATGAACGACGGGTTTATATTAACGCGCTCGTTCTAATACGTTATTGTTTCTATAGTAACAGCTCATACACAGGGACTTGCGTGGCGGCTGTTCCGTATAATCTGAGACTAATAAAAAAAAAAAACAGATTTAAAAACATCCTGTTTAACAAAGACAACTTATAATCAATCATCCATGTGGTGATTTTTGTTGTTAGGGACATTTATTTATCATTTATGGAAGGAGTCCCGGGTGTCGGCGCTTTGGAACGGTCACAGTGCTTTGTAAAAAGTTCCCCTCTTCAGGAGGGAGGAGTTTACTTGAAGTGATGTTTGTTGGTAAATGAGACCTTTTTAGCTGTACTCGTGTACGACGCACGTGAATCGAAGAGGGCTTTGGCCGATTGCACATCGTGATGACGTCACATGGCACATCTTGGCCCAAATCTGTGGAAAACCTGCAGTAATTTTGCATAATTGCAAGCTCCTCCGAATATTGCGGAGGTTCACAAGCTCTACCAGCTATCTCGTGTTCTCTTTTGGGTTTTTTTTTTTTTCCCCCCTCTCTCACTGGTTACAAGAGCCTCTGAAGGCACAAAAGAGGCATGCATAAGTAAACTCGGGCTAATTAGACACAGTAGAATCATCACGCGTTACCTGCCGGTTCGACCCGCCTCCTCTCAGCCGACGCTCAACCACACCCCGTCTGCCACAGTCGCACTTTCAAAAGGAGTCTCCAGAGAGCTTTGTAACTATCAGAGGTAAAGCTGTCCCTTTTTTGTCTTATTACCTTCACGAGCGAGGGGAGAAAAGAGAGAGGCTGGTGAGGGAACAACAATTTATAGCTGCTGTAATTGAAGTGATGACAAGAACTGACTTGTTTCACGGGTGCTCCACAACATTCAGGGGCTCCTGTAACCGGTGAGAGAGAGAGAAAAAAGAGAACGCGAGATAGCCGGTGGAGCTTGCGATACACACACACACACACACACACATACACACAGCTTGAACTTGATGACGTGAAAGTTGAGAGTCCAGGACAGACCAATTTGCTTGAGTTTTTTTTATTTTGTTGAGTTTTTTGAAAGTACGTTGAAAAGCGCAGACTGAATGGACGTGAGCCTGGAGCTCGCTGAGATTCCGCCTGTCTCCCGAGTCTTCCTCTACACTCTCCCACCCCGAGGTTCTACAGCTACATAAAGGTCTCCTTATGTAAAAAAAAAAAAAAAACTATTCTTTTGACTATTCTTTGGATTCGTCCTTGGTTTTTGAATATGAACTGTGTAGGACCTGTCTGGATATAGATTCTGGATTATTGTGTTTGTAAACTAAACTTCATGTGCATGCACCCTAACACTTCTCCCTGCAAGAGTCCGGCAAGATACAGCCGAATGTATTTGAAAAATGGGGGGAAAAAAATACGACAAAACCATGAATTAGAGTGAATAGAGGCCATCTCTCCAAAACTTATTTACCTAAGAAGGAGGGTGCAAGTCAGAAATGCAACCAAGAGGTGATGGGTAACGCTTAACATGAGGCTACCAACACCATGCTTCACTGCGGAGATGATGTTCTCAAGGTAATGTGGTTCTTACATATGCAAAAAACCCTCCTTGTGTACCAAAACTGTTTATATATTTTCATTTAATCTGGTACAAATTCATATACGTTTGCAGCCATGAGACTGTACTGGAGATTAAAAGGTACAGTATGTCATCAGTTTCTTGCCAAACGCTCAGTGCAAAATCCTCCAAACCAAAATAACTCTCTCTTTGTTTCTTTTTACTCTATTCTATATAAATGTGTTAACAAAGCTGGCAAAAAATGATTGACTAATGCTATTGGTGTCATTCGTAATCGTGGTCAGTCACATGCGAATGGCAGAGAGAAAACCTGCATCAGCGGACATTGGCGGGGCCGGGGCATTAATGGACCTCCTGTGAATTATGCTTAATGGCATTTGTCTCCACACACCGTGGAGTCCGTCTCTCTGGTTTGCTCTCTGCAGCAGCTTTAGCGAGTACCTGTACTATTCAATACGTAATATAAAAATACATTACCTGCATGAATTCCATTTCTTCTCACTTTCATCTTTCTTGTCCTTGCTTGAATGCTAATTGCTATGTGCTAATCCCAAACACGCATGACATCACTCCACTTCAATTAGCTTTGTGGCTTTACCTCGCCCAGATCTCTGATCTCGCACATTGCTTGGGTTGAAGTGTAAGAGCGTGTGTGTGTGTGTGTGTGTGTGTGTGTGTGTGTGTGTTTTAATATCTTAATCTGGCTCTCAAATTAATTGAAATATAATAATACCTCCTGCAATCAGGCCATGCGATCAAGCCTTAATGAAGCATGAATGAATCTAATCCGAACGTTAAATCTCTCTCTCTCTCTCTCTCTCTCATACACACACACATATGCATAAATTAGATTTGAGACCCTTTCAGCACACTTCTCTAGGATGAAAACCCTTCAAGAAGTAAAGGGTGAGCTTGAACTACGTGAGCACAGGGACTGACTCTTGGGATTAAAGCGTGAAATCAAGGGTCAACAAGCCATCACAGTTTATTCAAATTCATACCAACAGGCTAACAGGAAAATTTACAAACAGAGTGAGTGTGTTATAGATTGATTGTAGCATTACGACTTTTGCTACCACTTTATAACCATCATTATTCGCTCAATAATAGCTATGAACAAATAATTACTTATTCAGAATGACAAGTGATGTAGTTAATAATGTGTGTATACGCCGTTAACTAATCTTTTATTAACGATGAACAAATGATTAGGTGTTTAGAACACATCAATACCAATTTGTTTCAAAACCAGCTATGAGTATGTTTTTTGGTACGAGTAACCTTCCTAGATTGAGTCAATAAGGATTACATTGGAACACCCAAACAGTTTTATGTTTAAGATGTTATGGCATTTATACAGTATCTTTAAGATGGCGTGTAAAGATGGTATGGCCATCAAGAATGAGCACAGGATGCTGTGACTTACAAACAAAGTACAGATCCTGGCAAGCAAAAGCGCACATGTATCTCAGTGCTCGCAGAAATGAAGTGCTCGCTCTCTCTCTCTCTCACATGAAACAGTTCCAATGCACACTTACTTCACTGCTCCGCGTACAGGTGTGCGTAAGGTTATGTCTACATTAATCCGGATAGATCTGAAAACTGCATTTTCGATTTAAAGCGCTCTCCATCTTCACTATCGTTTTCATGAACTTTTTCCAAAAATGGCTCACTGAAACATCTGAAAATACTCACATCCCTATTCTGCGCATGCGTACAATCACAAGACGCTTCGTCCTGCGTCATGTCCGTCAGATGTTTATTTAAAAATTCAATCTGAAGGATGTATAAAAAGTGACTTTAATCTTTAACAAAAGCGATCAAACTGCAGTCACGACGGCTGCAGCACATCATCGTCCACTATCTTGTTTGTTTCGAGTCGAATGGGCCACATGGCCGCGTCACACGACTCAAAATACGTCATTGTTTTTGAATATCTCCGTTTTTCTCGGTGCACACTACAACGCAAAAACTGCGTTTTCAGATTTATCTACTTGGGAGAGCGTTCTTGAAAAGCTCCATTTTCACTCAAAAACGTCATCCCGGTGTGGACGGAAGGCCAACATGTAGAGAAAATGATGTTTTCAAATCGATTGATTAATGTGGATGTAGCCTAAATGTATACCTTTATCAGCTGCAATCACCATCGCATGTGCATGCAATCATGCACTCTTTCTAATATACTAATGTTTCTACAGGATCCACAATGATAATGATAATGAGTCTTTATTGGTCACATATACATTAGAGCACAGTGAAATTGTTTTCTTCGTATACCCCAGCCTGTCAGGAAGTTGGGGTCAGAGTGCAGGGTCAGCCATGATACAGCGCCCCTGGAGCAGAGAGGGTTAAGGGCCTTGCTCAAGGGCCCAACAGTGGCAGCTTGGCAGTGCTGAGGCTTGAACCCCCGACCTTCCGATCAGTAACCCAGAGCCTTAAGCTCCAAGCCACCAAGCCACTGCCAAGCCACCACTGCCCCACCCATAGCCCCACCCATAGCCCAGACATGTGAAGAATACACACTAAAATACACTGGGTTAAAAACAACCCAAATTGGGTTATTTTTAGCCCAACGGCTGGCTAAATATAGGACAGAACACATTTTGGGTTAAATTAACCCGTCAAGGTAGGCTGTTCATTTTAACCCAGCAAATGGGTGGTTTTTCAACCCAAAGGATGGTTTCATTTTTACAAAAACACTGGGTTCATTTTATTTCATAAACAGGTTCATATTTTCAGGGTTAATTTTACTCTTTGAAAATGTAAAATCTACCACATTATAAACAAATATGTCAGCATGGTATCTCCTTTATTTATACACAAGAAGGTGCATTGCTAGAGCTGCTAAAGTGGTGTTTATATATAGACTTAAGTAAATTACTCAAATAAGTCATATATTTAACACGAAAACATCAGATTTTGATCAAAGAAGATTTTAAAATCATCAAAACAAACTGAGTAACAAACTTATGATCCAGTGAGCGTTAGAAACAACTAAGCCAAAGCATTATTATAGAGAATTATAGAATCACCTCAGTCCATATTTCACATCCAACATAAACACATGACACTAGTAGTGTAAAAACTGCTACCTCCACCTGAGGCTAATTCAAACAGTTAATTTGAGTTAATTTGTCCCAATGAGTTAGGCTGAGGCTTCGGGGTGGGGGAGGGGTGCATTGATTCAGCTGTCAGTGAAAATGACCCCGCTAATAACCCAACGGTTGGGTTACACAGAACTATCCGTAAACTACCCATGACTGAGAAAAATTAAATGAACCAAAAGGCTTAACCCAACGTTTGGGTAGGAAAAAATAACTCGACATCATTGTCAAATGTAGAGAGCATCAATACTTGTCAGATGTTCCTGCAGCTCCTTTAATGTTGCTGTTGGTCTCTAGGCAGCCTCCCTGGTACGTTTTTGTCTTGTGCTTTTATAAATTTTGGACGGACATCCTGTTCTTGGTGTTGTTACTGTGGTGCTCCATTTTCTCCACTTGTTCATGATGGCCTTCATGGTGTTCCATGGTACATTTAATGTTTTGGAAATATTTTGTACCCCTCTCCTGATCAGTACTTTTCGACAGTGAGACCCTGTACATGCTTTCTAAGCTCTTTGCGGACCACGGCTTCAGCAGTGAGATGAAACCAAGAAGATGTGGAGAAAATCCTACAGAAACAGCTGGTCTTTATTTGAGTTTAATCACAATCATTTCATTAAAGACAGCTGTATGATAGTTACTTTTAAACATGAAAAGTTCTGACATAATTTATCCTGATTTTTTTTCATCACAAAATCTTGCCATTTTAACAGGGGTGTGTAGACTTTCTATATCCACTGTATTAGCTGGCTAGTTTGTTGCTAGTTCATGAGTTTTTGATGCTCGAACACAGCAAACAAAAACAAACTTTCATGAAGGCTTCCTTGTTTTCCCCCTCAATTTATAGTGCAAATAAGCAGAGCTTGAAAAAAAAAAAAAAAGAGTGTTTTGAAAAGGACATTGTGTCAGATTGTAACGGCTTCTGTTCCGGTCTACAGTCTAGCAGTGATGATGATTTGATCCCTCGTGGCTCAGTTCACTTGGTTGAGTAAAGGAGAAATAATGAGGTGTGCTGGAAACAGTATTTGAACGCAACTTTGGACATGCTAACAATTTTACATACCAAACCTGCAGTACTTTGAACAAAAAAAAAAAATTATTGACTTTATTTTGACTTTACTTTCTTGGCTGTAGATTATAAAAGCTGTGCAACATTAGGTTTAAAAAAAAAAAAAAACATGTATCACTGTATTTTGGATTTCCTGAGACTTTCTTGGATCTAAATTTTAATTTAGATTTGAACCACGTCAGAGTATACTTATATCTGGATCCACAAATTGTTTAAAATGGAATAAAATACAGATCTGCATATTATTAATATAGTAGTTTAATTGTACGAGCCAAGACAGATAAATTTGAGGTCTTAAATGCTTTTTACTGTTCAACTTGTAAACTTGTACGAATGTGCACGAGCCAACTCGCATGAAAAGTTAGTGGCAGTACAAAAGGAATGCCTCCTATGATTTTGCCGTAGGTCGGTTTATCCGTTTAACAAAGTTTATACTGCTATAATCTTAGAAGCTAGCTTTTCATTTGAATGATTTATTATTGTAAATTTTCCTTTATAGATTTTGTGCTTATGTTTTATTAAAGTTCAGTCGGTGTTATTGCCACAGACCAAACAAAATGATACAGAATAGCAATTAAAGTAGGCAGATCAAAATCCTTGAGGATCTGCTCAGATCCTAAGGTGACTCTAAAGGAGTGTTTAATTAAATGCACGAGCACTTAGTGATTAAAGCTGTTAAGACTCTTCGACAGCACCAGTATTAACTGTTCAACATAAAGCATAAATATGTGGTGTGTCCTAACTAGCTAAGTAGGCTGATAAAAAATTTTGGCCTTTTTTCCGATTACAATAGATTTAACTGAACCTAATTAGACATTAAATTACATCACGGGATTACATTACATTACTGTCCCATTTTTTAGTTCATGTAATAATAAACATTTCTTTATTCATTTATACCTATTCCTTGGTTATTCCAATTATTATCAATTTGTTGGAGTCTTGATATAATTTAAACAAGAACACGACTCAAAATAATGTTACCACTTTTGATGGGCAGCGTATACATAACGATTTATTTGTTAAAAAAAATAAAATAAATAAAGGTCAGATTTTTCCCTGTTTATATTTAGTTATGATCAAAAGTTGTAAAACAAGATGTAAAAATATCTTTAATCTTTCAATTATGTTGATAATGTGTTTACAATGAGTGCACTTAAAAGCTTCTCTCTCTCTCTCTCTCTCTCTCTCTCTCTCTCTCTCTCTCTCTCTCTGAAACCTCTGTCTTAAATATCCCCTGCAGGAAGAATAAAGATATTGGGTTAATATTTTACTTTTCACATCTACGTAAATATTAATGCAGTATACAGGAAGGTGGAGCTCTTAAACCCTTCCTTTAGCTTCACATTCTGTCTGAATTATCCATTAGTGCTAATAAATATGTGTAGCAATAATAATAATAATAATAATAATAACAACAACGACACTACAAATATAATGTAACCTATGTAATGGTACATAATGTTCATGTTACATGATGCAAACACTAACAGACACTTAATAGCAATTATAAAGTATAAAAAGTAACTGAATCGTCGTCTTGACATGTTCTTAGTATGTGTGTAAAGTCTTCACTGGCAGCGTTTAAATACCTAATAGTGTATTTCGCTTAAACATCATACTCTGAAGGGGATTATTCTTCTATAACGGCACTTCCTGAAATGTCTTATTCCTCTTATACCACAGTAATTATAACCCCAACAGTCACATTATTTTCATTACGAATAAGAATAACTTGTACTTCTTTTAAAAAAAAAAAATCCAAAGTTACATTTAATGTTGTGGAATGTCTTTGAAACAGGTTACTTATGTTACAGTGGCTATAAACAGTCATTCCCTCACCAGCCTATCCTTTTCCTCGCGCTAGAAGTTAATACGATTAAAAAACAAAACAAATAAACACCTTTTTCTGTGGCAGAAAACTTATAGCTAAAAAAAAAAAAAGCTCTGATACTGGAAACTCCTTCCATAAAACGTTAAACGATCATCTCTTTACAGACTACTTTTGCATATATGTGTTTCGATCTGTTTATGTGAATCGGCCACCATTTACACAAACTGATACTAGAGAAACAATAAAGCAAGATTTGCAGCCGAAGTACTGTCAGACCTGCTGTTTGAGAAACTAGAGAGAAAGCAGCACCTCTTGACCAATCAGAATCAAGATTTCAATATAATATGTGGTATGAAACATCTGATATTTTCTGCCAGTGCTTCTCAATCCAGTTCTCAAGAACTCCACATTTTTTTTCTGAATTAAAACCATCTACAGTAATATCTGGTTCACGTGCGAGGATATGGGAATTCTTTGTATGATCTCTAAAACGTCCCAATTACCAATCACAACCATGAGGCACTTTCATTTACATGACAGAACTGTATCTCTGTAGCACTGTATTCTGTATAATTTGTGTATAAAATGTATTTTTGATGATTAAAAACTAATAAAGTAGAAAACCTTTCTTTAAATATGCTGCTGTCATTTTAGATATTTTATTTATTTATTATTATTTCTGTTACCTAAGGGGCTGTTTAATTTATTTGTAGTTTTTTCTCATTTGATTGGCTCCTATAAGGTTATTCTGGGACTTTGCTATTTGAGGACACCTTTAGGAGTTGCCCATACGCCCTCTACTGAGCTGGACTAGGGGTGACACCAAATACGGTACATTATTCAGATTGAACAGATCTAAATGAAAACAAACACATAAGAAGAATAGATTTTTTTGTTTGTTTTTGTCAGAAAGTTTGCAGGGATTTTGGTTGAGACTACAGGTCTAGCAAGATGTTTTTACTTACATACTTTAAACACTTTCGTGCTAAGAGCATGAGCTCACAAGCCAAAGACAACATGGGCGGCTGTGTCTCAGGTGGTAGAGCGGGTTGTCCGCTAATCGTAGGGTTGGCGGTTTGATTCCCGGCCCACGTGACTCCACATGCCGAAGTGTCCTTGGGCAAGACACTGAACCCCAAGTCGCTCCCGACGGCAGCTCTGCTACCATTGGTGTGTGAAAGGGTGAAGGGGTGAATGAGAACCAGTGTAAAGCGCTTTGGAACCACTAAGGTTAAAAAAGCGTTATATAAGTGCAGACCAGACCAACATTCAATTATGAATAGATGGCACATGAAACTTTTTTTTGTCTTTTGTCAGAGGTTCATTCAGGTAGCCCAATCTAAACACTGACTTACCAAGCTCCAGAATAACACCAGATTTCTACCATATTTCTATACAAACTGCCCGAAATTCACAAAAGAAATATCCTTTTATTTATAGTGTCAGGTAAGCAGCAGAGATGGATGCAGGTGCAGGCTGATCTCAGGCAAACAATCAAAAACACAATCAGACAATCAGCAAATGGGCAAAACCAGGTAAATCTAAACGAGCAAAGTAAGCAAGCTCAAAACCAGAAACACAAAGACGAGCAAAACAACACTAAAGTTACTGGGATGAGACCGGTGCACTGACTGAGTGAAGGTCCAGGTTAGTTATAGTGTGAGTGTGATTGGAAACAGGTGAGTACAATTAAAAGTCTGGGGATGCAGCAGTGAGTTCTGGGAAACTGAGTTTTCAGCCAAAGCCGAAAGTGACCTGTTCAACTTCGAAGTAGATTCTAATATTGTGACCAGTGAACTTTTCTGATCTTTCAGGAATGTAGCATATCTAAAAACATGATAAAATATTATTAAGTGATTACTACTTGCCTGGCAGGGGTGATACCATGATCAAGAAGGTGGTTCACCCAAGCCGAGGCTCAGCCATTGCACTCCAGATGTGCTGACCCTAGAGTTTACCCAGAATGTAGGAATATTGACTGCACATATTCAGATAATAGGAGACTGCATTCACGCTCTCTGCTGACAAACGTTATGGACAGTGGTGGCTCAGAGGTTAAAGGCTCTGAGATACTGATCAGAAGGTCCGGGGTTCAGCACCTCCAAGCGGACACTTGATTGTTCGAGGCCCTTAACCTTCTCTACTTAAAGGATACTGTATCATTGCTGGCCCTGCGCTCTGACCCCAACGTCCTAAAAGTTCAAGAGGTATATAAAGTTCTCTCCTGCAAACTTGTAAATGAACAATGAGAGTGAGACAGTGAGAACAGGTTGCTACACGGATGTCTCAGGGTTTTAGCTGAAGTTCGTCCTGTCATCAAGAAGAGCCTCCAAACCAGCTCATAGTTGCTTAGAAGATGCAACATGAGAGGACACAAGTGTTGTGACGGAAATGACGGCGGTCGGTGTGAAAGGGCATTGCATTTCAGAGTCTGATAGTCACCGCGGCTCACTTTGAAATTGGAGTTGGCAGGAAGGCATGAGGAATACAGTGGAATTTTAGTGAAGGGAGAAGAGAAGAGCGCCTGATGAGTGTGAAGACCTGCTTCACATCAGCAGAAGACCAGCCTTTGCCATTAGCAGTGGCATGCTAAAATTGATCTCCGATCAGAAAGTAGAGCCGCTCTCTTCCTTTAGACGGAGTCAGAGGTGGTGTAGTTCCTCGATGTTATAGGTCACTGGTGAGATTCTAAACATCCCACAGATGCAGATTGTTCAGTAGTAGCTTAAAGGAAATGATGCTGGACCTCCTGGAGCTGTTAGATCAGGATATAAGAAATGCATGGACATCAAACACCAAAAAATAAGGAAGGTGACAAAGTTTACGTAAGGAAAAGACACTGCTATAAGAATAAAGTCGACGACAGGGTGGTGTGATGGAGGGGAGTTAAAACAGCACATCCCAACATGTTTTAATCTTCTAATACTACAGCAATTTGTCAAGAATTACAAGTTTTATTTCTTAAAGAATGACACATCTGTTTATAGTTACATTTAATGTTGGGGAATATCCATGAAACAATTGACTTCTTATATGCTATAAGTTACATTATAGCAGCTATAAACAGTTGTTTCCTCACCTCTAATACTCTTTTCTCTGTATTAAAGTTAACAAGACACCGTTTGTCACGTTACTGAGAAACCTGAACGCGTAAACCTCCTCTTTCACATTACACCCTTTCTGGTGTCGGAAAACCTACTCACAAACTGCTGGCATTCAATGTTAAATAAATAAATAAATGAATGAATAAATGTCTCCTAACAGGAAAAATAGGTCACTTTTTCTTTGCTAAATATTAACACAGTGTAAAAAGTTGTTTATAGATTTTATGTGGCACGTCCGCCGTACTTCCTGTGAATACGCCAAGTCCCCGTGAACGAGCTGTTACCATGGAAACGATACCGTATTAGAGTTAGAGTGCATTAATATAAACCTGTAATTTATCTACTATTGTCAGAGCTGCCGTTTTAGAAAATGACTCAATAGTGTTGTGGTATAAATATATGAAGATGGGTCATTTCAGTGCAGGTCAGATTAAAAACCCTTACATTTTGTGGTTTTAGTGTTCTGCAGCCTTAGATGCCTTTGAAACAAACTAAGTAATTAATACATCCAGCCCTTAGAGAGACTACTCCGTCTATATCTTGGCATCGACATGAAAGGATTTAGTTATTTCGGGGGGCATCAGCACCAGCGGAAGTAACGGATGGGATTGTTAAAACGAGAGTTACATGATAGCGCTTTAAAATAGCCGTGGCGGTCTCGTCCAAGCCGGGTACCATACATTTAACACTGAAGACAGGGACAAAAAAAGAAAAAGATAATAAGTAGTAAATGATAATGAGTCTTTATTAATCACATATACATTACAGCACAGTGAAATTCTTTTCTTCGCATACCCCAGCATGTTAGGAAGTTGGGGTCAGAGCACAGGGTCAGCCATGATACAGCACCCTAGAGCAGAGAGGGTTAAGGGCCTTGCTCAAGGGCCCAACAGTGGCAGCTTGGCAGTGCTGGGGCTTGAACCCCTGACCTTCTGATCAGTAACCCAGAACCTTAAGCGCCAGGCCACCACCACCAGGAGAAACTGGGTATAAATGTTAAAGATATCAGGGCATATCTACCGCATCTTTATTTACGCATACGTTCCATAAACGCTTTACAATTTCTTTATTCCGATCTCTCACTTCCTCGCTCCGTTCTCTTGAGTATTATTTGAGAAATACCAAATTGACGATGGAATGGCAGGAGTTCTGCTCATTATATTCCCCCTAATCAAGCGAAGGACTCAAGCTTCCTCTTATTTTCCATCAAGGGTATCACTTCCCCAGCAGGGTTTGAAGGAATGGACAGAAGCCAGCGAATACCACAGACAGTCCGTCCTCCTTGAGACACGCCCTGCATGCCTCTCATGCACACAAAATTCATCAGAATGTGCTTACACACACACACACACACACACACACACGCACACACACACGCACACAGCTAGCTGCCCTTTAGATGGGTACATAGCGCTGGGAAGATGATCAGCTTCTATAATGTTAGAATGCACATTTATACATTGCTTTAGACTGCTTTGAATAAACCAGACCTCTATACGGATCCCAGAATCCACAGGTGAATCCAGGTGTGTGAGCAAGACAGACACACTGAAAGACAGAGAGAGACAATTGCGAGACAAGTTGTGAGAAAAGGAGAAAAGCAGGAACAGGTGGCGTGTTATAACAGGTAGAGAGAAAGAACGAATGAGGAACATGTGGTGAGATGTAGTAGAGGAAGCTGGTTGGTGAGTAATCCTACACCGGGGAGCATGCTCACCCTCATACTCCCACCAGGAAACGAGAATAAATGCCTGTCTGTGTTTATCTGATGAGTCATGAGTCATGGCAGATGGATTAAGAGACTCTTCCATGAAGATCAGAGAAGCAACATGATCACTGCAACATAATGCTTTAGGAAATCACTACCCAGCTTTTTCCGGCAATTCCTAGACTTATCTGCGTTCTTATAATGCAAACATTCCTGGGTTCAGAAAGATCTGACTTACACTACAAAAAAAAAAAATAAAGCTTAGCAAAAAAACTGCATGAAATGTAGTGTTCGTGGTTAATCGATAGCACAATGATATACTGTAGCGAGTGTAGTGGTGCTGCCTCACAGCTCCAGAGTCCCTGGTTCGATTACGAGTTCGTGTTAGTGTCTGTGTGGAGTTCCTGTGCATGTTCTCCCCATGTGGGTTCCCTTCAGGTTCTTCACTTTTCTCCCATCTCCCAAACTAACCCCGTTTTCATTTGGTTTCATTTCGATTTAATTTCGAACTTGTTGCCCGTGTGATTGAAGTTGAAGAAAAGCCTCCTGGGTGAAGCACCTCATGAAGCTGATTGAGAAGATATGTCGAGCATTCAAACCTTCATCTGGAATACTTATGAATACTTAAGAATGTTAAATATAATATAGTTGGGCTTTTTCACTGTCATTGCACATACGTGTTCCTCCATAGTGCTAATGCCTGTTATGATTCTAAAACAAAAGGAACTCATGAAAAACAAGCCTTCCACTGTAGGAGCGGGAGTGTACAAACTTTTGACTGGCAGCACAGGACAGGTGTTCTCAAACTGTTAACTGTTAACTAAATTCCATAGACCCTATCAGTACATATCTATTTCAATATTTTTTCTAGTTATTTGAGCCATAGAGGTGTTTTTTTGTTTTTTTTTTAAATTCCTGAACTTTCCATTCCACATGTTTTTGAGTTTTTAGTTAGCTAAATAAATTTAAAAAAATTCCAGACCCCCGGTTATGCTTCACAGACCCCAATTGGAGAACCATCAAATAGTAGTGTCAGAAAAGTAGCGTCTACTTTTAAAACAGTTCATTTGAAACTAGTCTGAGTATCCATCCTCAGATAAGTGTGGCTGCTTCACTTGAACTTGGAGCGTTTGCTTGAAGAGGCAGAAGGAACAGATCAGTAACAGTACACTTGGTGCCATCGTGTGGCTTCTCGGATTTAAACATGGGAGAATTTTTGAGTTAGGTTAGGTTTTTGAGTTAGACTGCTCAACAACTTGGAATGTTTTGAAAAGTATTTGTTTTGGGGGGAAACAATTGGATTTAAAGTCAATACAACTTTCAAAAATTAGATTCTAAGATCGAACCACTTGGCGTCATTATCTGAGTCTCCCTCTGAAACCTCTCTCCAAACAGAATACTAAAAATGCAGGGACTCATGAGACAGCGTTCTCCACCACCGTCATCAAACACCAAATGAAGAATAACGTTCATCGCCCTGTGTGCGTGGAGTTTGCATGTTCTCCCCATGCTTCGGGGGTATCCTCTGGGAGCTCCGGTTTCCTCCCCACAGTCCAAACACGTGCGTTGTATGCTGATTGGCGTTTACAAAGTGTGTGGATGGATGTTCATCACTCCAGTACAGTTCCAGAGATTTGTAGATCTGACGCCTAGGTGCACTGACGCTGTTCTGGTGGCATGTGGTTGCCAAACACCTTACTAACACATTTTATGTTGGTTTGTCTTTTACTTTTTCACCATTTGTACATACAGTATGGTTTTTAACTGAACATTAACAGCAATGACTATATAAAAAGCCTATGATGAAGAGTGGTTGGTGTACATCGGAGCTGTGTCCAAAAACTTAAAAGCAAATGATCCGAGCCGAGCCGAGCTCAGTAATATCAATTAGGATTTATGATTCAGTGAGAAATCCAAGCAAAAAGCCCAGAAAAAAAAATGTAATGCATGATGATGACTTGACTGGTACACGGGGAATCTGATTGGCCAGAATGGCATAGCAGTGGAATCATTTTGACTCTTTACATAGTCATTAAATGTGATGGTGGATTTGCAGTGTGTGGTAAAAACAGGGTTGCCAGGTCTCAGCAGAATTTCCAGCCCAACTACATCTCGCACAATTACATCTTGCACAAAAAACTAGCCCCAAAAAATCAGACATCAAAAAAATGTTTTTTCTTCTTTTCACTGTGGTTCACCATGTTGCATTTCTGAGTTGAAGTCGACTGCAATTAGCCATTTTAGTATCACCTGATATGGCCATAATCCCCTTTTTCCCTCTCCCGATACTTGCGATATATCTTACATTTCATGCTGCTTCTAGAAACTGATTAGGTTTATTTCAGACTATTTGCTACAAAATCATGGTGGCCACAATCAATCATTAAACTAGCCCAAAAAAAACCCTGGCAGCATCACTGCCCTGCGACATTCTTCCAAAACTAGCCAGATTTGGCATAAAAACCATGACATTTGTAACCCTGGTTAAGAAACTGCTAAATAAATTACAGACTATGTTGAGTTATTAAAAAAAAAACCTGCTCTACTAATTTGCGTTCATCTTGCAAATCGCAAGTACAGGAAAATTACAGGGATAATCAGCCCACGTCATAACTTCAGCTTTAGCAAATTTGCTGCCAGTTACAGCACAGTCCTCCTCATTATTGTAGTCATTAGGTTCCCCGTCCCACCAGTACCTGAAAACATACACAGTCAGAATGTGCTCTTTATTTCACATGTAGACCTGCGGATTAAGAATAAGAACTGCGTGGTGAGCATTTACCCAGTGGCCAATGCTATGCCGTTCACCCACTTCCACTTCCCCTCTTCAGCGGTGTCAGTCAGGCCAATCCAAGCCTCAGCACCCTTGAAAAGATTACTGATGAACACCTGTAATTGCGACAGAATGATGCGTAAGGAATAAAACCTAGGTAGAAAGGTTGGTCTATCGTTAAAGAAGAGAAGTGAAAAAAGTGTGATGAAAACTGGCTTGTTTGAATAAATGATGACCTGTTCTTCCCGGCTGTTGATGATCACAAGGTCAGCTCCTCTCGAGTTGCAGTACCGTCTCGCGTCGTTCCAGCTCTTCTTCTCTGTTGTGATGAAATACTGCTGACACTGCAGTATGGAAATATCTGCAGAGGGTTATATTTGCAGAGTCAGTACATTTATTGATGAAATAAGCACCAGACAAAAATAAGTTGCATGCCTCATTTCTTTCCTGAGGTTCAAGGTTCTCACTTTGCTTGTTAGTTTATATTTCAACTGTTGTCATAAACGATGTCTTTCTTTGAGTTGCGGTTTTTCTTCTTGCCTTTTGTTTCTTCTACTGTATGCTGTAATGGTCCTTTACTTGGCATAAGAGCTTAAACTAGGAAACAGATCCCCAAAACCATGAACAAACACGAGAAAGCAAGGCTCAAACTTAACAATAGAACTTCACAATAAGACTTAGGGCAAAACAGAGGAACTAAATACACAAACTATTCAAGAGGAATTGGTGACAATAATCAGAGAAACAATGGAAGCAATGACAAACAAGGAGTGGACAACCCTTAGCCCAGTCTTCCAATGAACGGATGCAATTCATCTAGATTTTGTAGTCTATTTTGGTGTTTTACATGCTGACCAGATTGAAGGCCACTCACAGTGTTCCAGTTTTCCATCAGATTTGTAGTACAAGTCATACACAGATTTGGCTTTATGCTCTCTACACTCGTCTTTCTGGAACGCCGGAGAGTCAGTGTTCTGTTCTGCAAACTGTAAGGCTCAGAGCCTGACCAACTGATTCCTCTTTTATGCTGAATTAGGTTCATCCAGGTGTACAAACTATTGATACTTTACAATGAGATGCTGCTACTGCTGGTGCTATATATGATTTGTCTAAACCATCAAGAATCATGCCAATTTGCAGTGATCTTCTCATGCTACATAATGTCATGAACACTATAGCTATCTGTGTGTGTCTGAAGATGGATAAGCCCTGGACTGCAGTATGGACACTGAGGATGCACGTCCCTTGTTCTACCTCAGTAAAAATGCTTTTCTTTGCCTCGCTTCCAGCAACTAACATAATCAGCTAGGCAGAAAGTCAAATCATGGCTGGTCATGTAATATTGGAGAAGGACTAGAAACTACGTTTCCCATCAGCCACTGCACTGTGTCACATGTCTCAATTCACCTGTTTCACGTTTATCTCATTAGCTCTGGTGTGTATATATAGTCACGAGTTGTCTCGCGGTGCTTGTTCTGTCTCCAGTTACGGTGTCACCTTATGCTTGTCTTTGTTCCATGTAAGTCTTGCGGTGTGCTTTATTGGATACTTCATTAAATATTTCACTTATAGTCTGCATTTGCATCCGCCTCAAAATCTATATCGTAGCATGGCTAATGGTAAATATTGGTTTAGAGGATATTTTATTTCTGATTAATTAACAAGTTATGTGGCATGATTCATGTTTTCAGGCAAAACAGAATAGTTCTAACAGTTTTTATACAAGTAATAAAATGTTCTTTTCACATGACTAACTTAACTTCTTTCATTTAAAAATAAAAGACCTTTTAAATTTTTATTTATTTATCATCTAGTTTTACTAGAGTACAGTTTTGGCTTTGATACTTCCACACTTAAGTAAGCTTTTGACACATTATTGATACTTTCACATACAGTCAGTATCACTTCTCATTACTTCTTCCAACACTTAATGCTTGGTTTTTGTTTGTGTTTAAGTTCCCCCCCCCCAAGTCTTAGAAGTCAGAAGTGAATCTTTGCATTCCACAGTTTCACTTCCACATTTGCCAGACTAGTTTAGATCATCTTTAGTTTGCATGATCACATTGCTTGTCTAGCAGTATTGTTCTCATCACTGTGAAGAAACCCTCGCATGAGGGTTTGTTGTATGGACTTCTGTTTCTATACAACAAATGTTACACGTCATTAAACACAAGTCCATAATGGGGGGTCAAAACATATAGAGAGGGGGTCACAATGAGGTGACCCAGGATAGCAAACTGATGTTGGACCTGATGTAATTTTGTACATTTGGCACCCGTCAATGTTTGTGATGAAATATCAACATCAGCAAGGTGGATGCAGCGTTGTATAAGGAGGCCAACAAAGCCACCCAGAATGGACACCAGAACAGAAATTACTTTCATCGTCAGAATTGAACATTTACTTTATTAATACCTTTTGATAACATTGTCAGGCTTGTTATGAAATGTGCTCCTTTGTCAACTTTTGTTCAGGTGATACGTCAATAATTAAGTTTCTGAACCTTGCCAAGGTTGGGAGAGTTGTTATGAATCATACTCCTTTGCCACCATTGAGACAGCATAGGGTCAGCCATGAAAAGGTTATGAATAAAATATAGACCTCACCTAGGCTGGGCCAACATCACAGTGGCAGATAAGGAGGGGACTAAACCAGTTTCAACAGCAACAGTACTAAATATATTTCATTATCAGAATCGGTAGGTAATTTATTCATTTATGAGTTTGTCGATGTTGGTCCAATGTTGACATGAAAAGGAAGGAAGGAAAATTAAATGCAATAAAAATTCCACAGATTTGAGATTACTGGGTAATTGATGTTGATGAGAACATGTGACAGTTGGTAAGTGCCAATTACTTACTCAACATCTGGAATCCATCTTTCTCAGCGAGTAGCTGATCTCGCTCTGCAGTCATATTGTCAAAGCTGATCTGCAACTGGTCTCTTTCGCTTGTCATGTTGTTGAGTTTCACAGACAACACTATAATGCCACTCAGCAGGAGAACGCACAGCAGCGCGACACACACTGTGGACCATATGGAACATCTCCTCCCCGCAGTATCATCTCCTACAGCAGGGTCGGACACAGACATGTTACTTTTAGTCCAATATAATCTCCACGTTAGCACCTTTTTTAAAATGTCTCGGACTAGACATGGAGTCTAGGGAGTGAAAGTTGTCAGGGTAGGCTGCCCAAAATTCCTAATGAGAACCCTGCACTAGCTTTTACATTATGCTTCCTGAAGCTCTCTCTTAAGTGTAACAAAAGAAATTTGTAGCTTCTTATTTTTCTTTCTTTCTTTCTTTCTTTCTTTGGATTTGTGTTGGAGTGACCTCTTAACACTGATACCTTGCCATGTGCCTTAAAGGCATTCAAACCCAAGTTAAGCCAGATCGGCAGCAGTTTGTTACTCCTGTTTTCCTCTCAAAGGCTGAAAGAAAATACAATGAAAATGTCTTCAGAATAAAAGCTATTTGTAATCGCAGTTCCCTGAACAATAT
Organism: Stegophilus panzeri; assembly: GCA_024331685.1. Taxonomy (NCBI): domain Eukaryota; kingdom Metazoa; phylum Chordata; class Actinopteri; order Siluriformes; family Trichomycteridae; genus Stegophilus; species Stegophilus panzeri. The sequence goes on along the minus strand of JANDJT010000021.1, from coordinate 25,032,365 downwards.
CATCACTCATTCATTCATTCATTCATTCATTTATCTTCAGTAAGCGGTGTACCCTGGTTATGATTGCAGTGTATCAATTTGGGGAAAATGGGTGAGAAGTGGGAATACACTCTGTATTCCAGTTGAGTCTAGATTGGGGTTGTATGAGGAATAAAACACTTTGGGGTATGCTGTTATAGGAAAATAATCAACGACGGGGTGGTGTGATGTGGCCCAATGTGAAGCAGACTTACTTTTCCCAACCTAATGTTGATTATTTTCCAATAACAGCATGTCCTGAAGTGTTTTATTCCTCTTACACCACAGCAATTTGATAACAGTTGCAAACAAACTTTTATTTTGTTATTATTATTTATTTTCTTAAATTAACTGCATTTGCATTAGAATTTACAAATCTGCCAATTCTGCAGAGTAACACTATGGAAAAAATGATACTCTGTATTTGGACAGCTACAACAGCACCATCATCAGAAAATAAACATTACATTATCCACTTGCCATGGTTGTGTTGAAACACATTACATATTACACATTTAGCACGAACGATAGGTTTATATTAATGCGCTCGTTCTACCACATCATCGGTTCTACAGTTACTGCGGTAACAGCTCATTCACAGGGAAAAAAATCTTGGCTGTTGGTCTGCCTTTTTGTTTAATTTTCAGTCTCTCCTCGGTTTCTCCTCATAAGTATGAGCATCGAAAGACTTTTCTAAAACCGGGTCAGCATTAGCAGTGCCGGCCATTTTGTGCCAAAAACAGCTAAGCTGCTAGCTGACGATGGATGTGACCTGGTAGCTAATTGGACTTATAAACAACAAATTTCAGAAATGAATGCAAATAATCAAACAGAACTTTATACTTAATGTAAATTTACAATATTTACAAATTACACCAACAGCAGACTCCAAGTGATTCCAACTGTTGCCGATACATATCAGTATGTGACGTCAGTCAAGTTCGTAAACATTTCGGTAACTGGCAATTAGTTACGTGGTTTCGCCCCTTTTGAGAGCTCTATCAATCATCATAAAGGTGAAACCGTGCGTCTAGAGGCGGGACAAACGAAGAGTGCACTGTCCAATAAACAGTGGATATTCTTTTTTTCTGTGCAAAATGGGCCAAAGGTGAAGCATCTTTTTAATTTGAAGAATGACACATTAGTACCTGCTCTCACCTACGTTATAGCATCTATAAAGGGTCGTTCCCTCACATGCCTCGCTCTCTTTTTAAATTTTTTTTTTACCTCACTTGAATCTAATAAGACCGAAAAACAAACATCATGTTACAGAGAACATGGAAAGCACAAACTCTTCTCTTGAAATTTTGCTGCTTTGGAAAGCTGATTGTTACAAAGCACTGTGACTTCCATAAATGTAAAATAAACATCACAGAAAATGAATCCATACCTACTGACCAATCAGAATCAAGAATTCAATGGTGCTGGGATATAATTGTCCTGTTTCAACATGGTTGGTTGTTTACATACAGTTTTCTTTTCTTAGAATTTTACTTCATACTTTACATTTTACTTCATATCTGACTCACATGTACAGGCGTGTAAAGAGAGACTACAGTTATATGCAATAAAACGTGTCCTCATAGCATTGTGCTCGTAACCACGTCCATGTTGGTGCGTTTGAGTGTGTATACTGCACCTGAGTGTTGAGGTTCCTGCTCGTTTATGTTCCTCGGTTTCTCCCAGTTTGCGTATTCGCATTCCCATGAAACCTTATCTTCCGAATTCTCATATATATCTAAACTCCTGTTCCTGTCCATTCTGCTCTCTGCAGCAACGCTGTGTTACAATGAAGTGTGTATATTCTCCTATAGAGCGGTCAGAATGTGAATCGGATTAGTTTCGAGTTTCCAAGTCTACCCAACATTGTCCAGCTCTCGCATTGTCGATCGCGTGTGTTTGTGTGCGTGTGCGTCAATGATATATTTATGTATCAGATGGAGGAAGTGCAACTTTGGCTGTAGATTCTACAATAGTCCTGAAATGTGATGTGGTATGTGGGTGGCCCTGCTCCACAGAGGTGTCATTAACGAGGTTGAGAGTGTGCAGACTAGACGATGGAGAACAAGGCTTTGTAAGAGTCAGAGGTAAAGATGTTCCTGTAAGATTGGTCTTTATTTTCTGGTCTTTGTGTGCGTTGAGGACGTTTCCAAGGCAAACCTGCTAAACCAAAACCACCAGACAGGAACAAAGCTAATTTTAGACATTAGAAGGATGCAAGTCTGCAGAGTAAAACTATAGAAGAAATGACTTCCTGTATTTGTAAAGCTCGGACAGTGCTGTCATCAGAAAATATATTACACGATCTATAAAATTCATCATTCAGACATTCAGTAAGCACTTTATCCTGGTCAGGTCAGGTTTGCGGTGGATTTGGATCCAGTCCCATATTGAGCTCAGATGCTGACAAATGTATTTGAACATGAATTTCATACATTTGAATTATATATCAGAATTATATGCCGCGTTCATTTTTTTTTTTTCCTGTGCTGCAATTAATAAATGTACATTTTTGCCAATGTTTTTTCTTTTTTCTAAACTTTGCTAGAGGGAAGATTAACTCTAAATGGCCAAATAAACAATCAGGACCCTAAATACAAATCTAAAAAAACAAACAAAAAATCAAATATCAAAAATTCCGATTTTACGTAAGGCCGAAGGTGAAGCATTCGGGATTCTCAAGGGAAAAGTACATACATTCAGAGCTGTCAATCAAATAAAAAAAAAAAAAGTTTTAATGTAACCCATAAAGGTGAGAGGTTCATTAAACCCAACAGTCTAAAAGGCAAAAGTAAATTTAATTAACTTGTATGAAATGTTGTAAACGGATAATCGTTAATCATCATTATGTATATGACCATGATCTTCCAAAATTTCATGACTGTCACTGGACTAATCAAATCTGTATTAGTTTAGTGTTATAAACAGAGTTGTACTAAGCACTGGAAAGTGTACAGGATCATAACCAATTTAATGAGCGCTACTTTAGCTAGTTATTGTGAATTATAGAACTGAGATGTTCGTTATTTTATACATAATATTTACATAAAATCAATGAATTTAGTTGAACAAACTTGCAAAATGAACGGAAAAAAAACGTTACGTAGAGTAATTAATAATAATAATAATAATAATAATAATAATAATAAAAAAAGACAGTGTCTATGGTTTAATTAAAATGGACAAGTGGCAGCTTTTCCCCCCACAAACACCGCCTGGTATTTAGTGTAAAACCCTGTACATACACACATTCCAGTTGACCACGGAGTCTCATGAGGGTTAAACAGACAATATTGGGAAATTAAGTCTATTAAAGTGTCCTCCTCAACTGCTCTGAGGCCAGAGAACCGAATATCACTGCTGATTTTTGTTCTGCACAGTAGGCTACCTCCTGCCACCACATTATCAGAGACTCGCTGTTTCCATATTCAATTTGGCGAATGGAGATAGTTGTCCATTTCCCTCCGAAACTACCACTGCCTGACCTCAGTGTCCTCGTAGCTAGTTATGTTGATGTATGTGCATGCTGAAGATCAAACACTTCTCAAACATTCATACTTTGCTAGCCCTTTAGTCTAAGGACAGCAAATTCTCCAGACTATGGATTGAGTAAAAGAAGGAAGGTTGTATGTGGATAAGGAGAGATGCAGCACTGGATGTTTGCTACACAAACGTTTGTGCCAAAATGTAAAAAATGTAAAAACACAAAGATAATTAAAAAAAAAGTTATTTTGAGTGTTGAATTTCTTCGGACCAAAAGTTTACATAGACTGTTTGGTAGATCATGAGTATACTAATATAATATCAATATTCTAAATCTTAATACTGTGAAGTACTTGAAGAAATTTTATCTTCATAGCATGAAAAAAACCGTGTATATTTAAGAGAACCACCAGGGGGAGCTAGTGTCTTAATATAAACATAACTTAATATCATGGACATTAAAAAAAAAAAACTAAAAAAAAAAAAACAGCTTTATGCATATTCCCAGTCCTGAGATTAGAAATTTAATTGAGATGCCACAAAATCAGAAGATCAAACATCTGGAATTACATTCCGTTACAGGTACATGCATAGTAACACTTTTTTTTGTTGTTTTTTTTTGACGACATTATTTTCCTATAGTCAAGATGAAAAGATGAAATTCAGTCCAATGTTTCAAGTGTAGATCCTATTTCCGTCATCTTCAGCAAGACGAGGAAACGCTTCAACAGACGATTCCTGGGGGGTCTGAGTAACAACAACAACAAAAAAAAAAAAACAAACAAACAAAAAAAAAAAACAGTCCTCATCTTATAATACTGCTAACGATCTGTTTTCTAAAAAGTATTGCATTAGGATCCAAGTTTCAAAAAGAGAGAACAAAGAACTAGCAAACACACGTACAAGTACTTTTTTTCCCCACGTATGCAAAACATAACCCTAAGGAAATAAACATACTGAAATGTAAATAACTGTAAAAACATCAAAGACAAACTAGAATCTATTGAAGGTTAATAATTATGCCTGTATTTGTTGTGAAAATGTCCGTAACGCTTAATTTTCTGCCTTTTTGATCAAATTCACAAACTAAATCAGGCTAAGGCTAAATCAGTAGCCTTGCTGCGAGTTTTGCGCTGTTGTCAACATGACTGTTGAAGAATCTGTATAAAGCCGGTTTTACACTGCACGTAATCAGCCGTCTCGTTTAAGAACATTACTTGTCACGCCACATGAGAATTCTATAACAGGCTGTGTTCGCCATGTACGATTATACAATGAAGATCCTATAATGGTAGAGCTGTGATTCAAGAACATTACTACTTTCTGCCTATGTCATCGTTCAGCGTGATCCGGACCCATCCAGTAAATGAACAATAAGGTCACATAAATACATTAAGAGCCAGGGGGGTGTATTCTTTTGAACAGGATGATCAGTGTTAGTATTTTGTCTTCTGGGAGACATGTTTACTCTATTATTTTGCGTCTGAAGGGTGGTACTAAATGAAAAAGATCAAATGAAAAGAAACAAAATAACAATTCACATCAATCATCCTGTTCAAAAGTTTACACCCCCCTGGCTCTTAATATATCGTGTTGCCTTCTCGAGCATCAGTGAACGTTTGAACCTTTTGTAATAGTCGTGTACGAGTCCCTCAGTCGTCCTCAGTGTGAAAAGACGGGTCTCGACATCATATAACCGCTGTTGGAAAGGACTCAAATATGCAGAAGATGCTTGAAAAGTAAAGAATTGGCCTCAGTGATAACGACCGCGTCACGTTACACGTTCGAAGACTTACAACCAATGTAAACGCACGACAGCAAAATCAGCCAAAATATTGTACAGTGTAAAGCCGGGTTTATTTCAGTGCTTACAATGTTGTTGTTGGTTGGTTTTTTTTGTTTTTTTTTCATTTTAAATAAATAAATACATAAATAAATACGTCACAAACCGCCAAAAATACCACACACGACAAATATATTCACTATTAAACCACTGGAAGATAAAATCTCCTGATATGATTGTCCTCTTGCTCTCGTATAAACGGCTGAGACACAGTATCCAGGTCTCATTTCACGTGCTCAGTAGTGTGTGCCGAGCAGTAAAACTTTTTGTGTGTTATAAAGTTCGACAGGTTGTTGAACTGGATGTCGCAGGGACGGCAGTATTTGCCGTTAACCGCTGCCGAGATCGATCCATTCGTACTCCTTTTCAAGCTCGAGATCTCCTCCACGTTGGAGGCTGGCGAAGAAGAGACGCTCTCTTTGGGTTTTATGGCACCCTCTTGATCTGGGGTACAAGCCGTGTAGTGGAGGTTTGGGGTTGAAGTGCTACAAGAATCGTTTCCTTGCTTGTCGTCACCCTGGATACCGGAGTCGAAAGACTTTATTTTTGGGTTCTCCATATTTTCCGAGCCAACATGGCTACCGTCCGGCATCGGTTGCTCTTTTTCGCCTTCGGTGCCCTCGTTTGGGCTTTGCCTCCTCTCACTCTGTGGAACGAAAATCCCTGTGGCATAGTCAGCAGGTTTAATCTCATAGTACGGCCAGATCTGCTCATCTGGTCTGATTTTCTTAACACCACCCGGATAGTTATCGGAATTCATCATGGTGTGTTCATCGTTTACGTACGGTTGCTTTTCAGCAGATGCAGAAGTAGTGAAACTATCAGAGGCATTTCCGTTTCTAAAACCTTCTTCCTTTATGCTTGGAGCGTTGTTCTCCAAGACTGCACCTGGGCAGAAGTTCTGCTTGTGGCTCAGGTAGTCTTCAACTTTGTTGAAGCTAATTTTACACATCGCGCATTCGTGATAGTCCATGAGTCCTGAAACTTTACCAAATTGCAATGTGCATTTTTTACTCAGATCTATCGGTGCATCACCTTCCTCTTCGGCTATCGCATTACACTTTGATACGAGAGCTGATTTTGTAACTGTCAAAGAAGGTTCAGGATGCTTCGGAACCAAACCCTGGATCATGTTGTACCGCTGATGAAGCACATCCTTGAAACTCTCTACTGTGATATCCTGGGACATATAGGAACTATTGATAGGATAGGACTGAGACACTGCTGGATCCGGACTTGGCATCTTTCTTCTCTTTCGGGTCCGAAACGACTTCTGAATGTGTTTGTTGTTCGCTGCTCGTTTCGCGGGCGGATCATGACGGGTGGCGCAATAGTACTGCTTGTGCACCATGTAGTTCTCATGTCGGCCGAATGTGATCTTGCACGCCTCACATGTCGTCTGATTGTTGTCCAGCTCACTCTCTGACATTTTCGGACTCTTCGAGTCTAACAGGATGCTGTTCGGTTTTTCCTCCGCAGCATCGCACGGGGTCGACGCTTTTTTGCCGCTCACTGGAAACTCCTCAGGTGCTTTCCCTCCTGTACTGAAAGGCTCGGCTCGAGAAGTATTGAACTGAGTGACATTATGACCTTTAACCTCAAACGGATGGCCAGCATTCAGCATGCTAGCTAAACCACCCCCAGTTTTAGGGCTCACTGCGGCTTTGTCCAAAATGCTGTAATCATGAGATTTGCTCATGTGCTGCCAGCGACCGTTACAGTAATGCTTCTTGTGCACTAAATAATTATCAAGGTTGCTAAATGTGATGTTGCACTCGAAGCACGTTGCTCCTTTTGGAACCAGTGTGCCGTACATCACTGGGGGGAAATTGGTGCCTCCGTGACGTAGCCTGCGATGGACCAGCTCGGACATTTTAGCCAGTATTTCGGAAGCCTGTGGGACTGCGGGTATATCCTGCGAGAATGGCACATGAGGCAGGAAGGGTGGCACAGGAAATGCTGGGGTCATATGATTCTGGATTGGAGAAGAAGCCAAACGAGGGCTGGAGGGCTCTGATTTGACTCTACTGTGTGAAAAACCAGCTTTGATTCCAGACCCAGCTTCAGCCTTGCTAGCTCCTTGCGCTTGTTCGCTTTTCTCTTGATCTGCGCTTTGATGAACCGGACTGTCTACGATGCGTTTATTATCCGTCGGACTTGTAACACCAAGGGACTCTGAGTGATCAGATTGGTTCTCTTTAGTAGTCGACTTGCTATCCAGACCACCGTGTCTGTGCAGTTCTTGGTGTTTTGATAGCTCCCGAGGCGTTTGGAAGGTGAAGTGACACTGACTGCACCGGAATCCTGTTTGAGACAGGTGAGTGAGGATGTGGGGCTGCAGGACCATCAGCGTGTCAGCCGTGTAGTCACAAATCGTGCATTTCAAACTGCTTCCAGGAGATGTCTCCGCAGTCTTGAAAGCTGGACAGGCAAAAGAAAGGACAAACTATCAATACGTTGCAAAATATAGAATCAAGAACTCATTGAGTCCCCCACACACATTTTGGTGTGCTTTCTGCTTTAACACCTGAAAGTAGACGTAGGTCAAACAACAAACAAACTCTATATGTGTTAAAGCTAATATTTTAATGTTGGAACTTTAAAGTATGCAGTGCGGTAGCACTAAAGAGGAGGAATTGGGAAACATGTACACGTAACACACTGAATTTACCCTCATGATTCAACCAACCCATCACAGGGCATGATCACACACTCATTCACACACTATGTACAATTTGGAAATGCCAATCAGCAGCCTACAATGCAAGTCTTTGGACTGGGGGAGGAATCTGGAGTACCTGGAGAAAACCCCAAAGCGTGGGGAGAACATGCAAACCCAAAGCACAAAGGGCGGAGGTGAGATTCGAACCCCCAAGCACAGTCATTCCCTCATCAGCCACTCTTTTTCTCACTCTCTCAAAGAGCTGCTGTTATTGAAACTTAATCAACACCTTCTAACCAATCAGAATCGAGAATTCAACAACAATAACGCTGTGGTAGAACCCTGTTTAGCACATTAATGTACACTGTCCTAATCCTTCTCACCGATTCTACCACTGCTCTATACGTTGAACAAACACAAATACTCCTCACCAGAATGTGTGGACAGGTGCATTTTTAGAGCCTGTGGACCCAGGAAGCTCATGTTGCATTGTGGGTAAGTGCAGGTACGGGACATCTGATGGTTGGTGTTGGTCTGTTTCTCTGAAGCCAGCTCGGTTTCCCTCGGCCGTCCACTGCAGTAGTACATGAGGTGAGCTTGGAGGTTCCTTTCACTCCTGAACCAGATCCCACACGTCTTACAGGGGAAAATGTCTTCTACAAAAAAAAACAACCCCAGCAACAACAACAAACACATACAGGCAAAAAAATACTGGTCAGATCTTAACAGGTTAAAAAAAAGAGTCCTCTTTAGCAAGTTAACAACCTTTCTAAAAAATAAATTGAGTAAAACTTGATCTGTGCTGATACGAGGCAAAAAATATTGTTTGTGCTGGTTACATTTTAACATATGTAAATTGTAAAACACTTCGTGTCATGCTATTGTAGGAAAATAATCAACAATGAGGTGGTGGGATGAAGTAGAGTGACTTATTTTTTTCTATAGTGTTTTAATCCTCTTATACCACAGCAGCTTCCCAATGATTTTTTAAAAATTTATTAATGAATGACACATCATACTTTATATCCATTTATCCATCCATCCATTTTCTATACTGCTTATCCTACAGGGTCACGGGGAACCTGCAGCCTATTCCAGGGAGCATGGGGCACAAGGCGGAATCACACCATGGAGAACATGGATGGGGTGCCAATCCATCGCAGGGCACAATCACATACACATTCACACACTACAGACACCTTGGACATGCCAATCAGTCTACCATGCATGTCTTTGGACTGGAGTACCCAGAGGAAACCCCCACAGCACGTGGAGAACATGCGGCGGGAATCGAACCCCCAACCCTGGAGGTGTGAGGCAAACGTGCTAACCACTAAGCCACCATGTGTCCTATATCCATTTATAGTTATATATAAACAATCGTTGTCTCACCAGCAAAGTGCAAACCGCAAAGTGTTAACTCTCTGTCCTGAGTATGTGTTGTCTTATTATTCCCTCCAAGCATGTGTGTCAAAACCAGGACATGGGATTTTCTTTTTAACCCAAGCTCTTTAATCAGCTTGCTTATTTGTCTGTCCCTGATAAAGTGGTATCTCAGTGGTTAAGACATTGGACTTATGACTGGAAGTTCAAATCCCAGCAACACCAAGCTACCACTGTTGGGCCCTTGAGCAAGGTCTTTAACCCTTAACTGCTCAGTTGTATAAATGAGATAAATATAAGTCACTCTGGATAAGGGCGTCCGCCAAATGCCATAAAAATAAAGCCACACTCACTGTTGATGATAGCATTAGGGAGAACGGACGCCATGGAGGCTTGTTGAGGTAGGAGCTGGATGGACGAGAGTCTTGAGGTTACGTCCACCACACACACTGTGAGTTCTTCTCCCTCAATAATGCTTCTTGTGGTTGAGCACCACACATGTCCTCCTAATAAAATCACAAACATATTCGCATTATCAACACAATGCACATAAACACACAAAGCAAACAGATCACACCACATACACATTACATGATTATACAAAACTACAGCATGACTGGTTGAGTGTAACACACCATTGTATAATAAGTACAGAAGATCTGAGTAGAAGGGATTTAGCGAAATCTTAATTTGACAACTGGTAACCACAATATGTCACTCTGCTATCGATGTCTTGGACTGTAAATACACTCAAAAACTATGAAATGCCATTTGTGGCCAAGGATTAGATACATATACATAACTCTATTAATGAATTAATACAATCATAGTATAGTATCTTAATGACTTCATTTTTTATGGAAATATTATGAACAGCACTGAAAGTGAGCTGTAAGTATAGCAGATGATTGCTGGGTCAGCTTATCCTTCAAGCCTCAGGCACATTTTTGTCTACAGGAAAGCACATCAAATTGCCCCCAAAAAATGCCTTTACTTTATTCTTCCAACAAATCAAAACCGTGAATGAAAAGAGGGATAGAATATCCATAAAAAAAAAAAAAAAACATTTAACACAATGTTTATTGGAACTAAAAAGCAAATAGTTGCCAATTTTTATAAAAGCGAATGTTACTGATTATTTTTCAGTGTAATGCATCAAGATTAAATCAACTTTACTCTCGACAGTTTATTTGTGACTTCATCTCCATCATTTATTCAAGTAGATGGAACATGATTAGATGTAGTTGGAATTACTCGCTTGTAGTGAACTGTACTTGACATAATTAAGCTAATAAAACTAAAAAAAAAACAAAAAAAAAAACGTTGAGTAAGTGTTACTATAAATATCCATCTGTATGTAGACAAATGAAATTCATGCACTCGACATTAAAAAATGTAATTAAATTCAATAAGAAAATTTTTGAATTGTATTTTTTTGGAAAAAAAAAAAACAAACAAAAAAAAAACGCTTGATCAAGTGTTATTTTATACGCTGCGGAATAAAGTACTTGTGTTTGTAGATGGTGGTCTAAAAGCTATTGAAAACCACTCTAGAAAAGTCTGGCCACTTCAGGGATTGAATGGGGTGTGCCCCAACTTCAGCAGGCGTGTAACCGGACACTGAATACACAGAACTTTTCCCATGTGAACATTCATGTAACATTTAGACTTGAGTCACTAGCTCTGAATACAGCTCCATGTACTTAATTATGCACGTAAAGGTTCAGTGATTTTGGTGAAAGTTAAGACAAATAGCACCTCCTTTCAGTGTTCCTGCAAAAGCCAAAATCCACGCCCACAATCTGTCCCATCACGCAAGTAGACACCTCCGTGTTCTGACTGGTTGGATGTTGGTGGTCCACAATTGTTTGTTTTTTTCCCCCCCACATTTACAGCCTGTGGAGCTACAGAGAGTAAAGATCCTCCTCAGGTCAGAGTGTTTACTGACTGGTATGACTATAGCAAAAAATCTATCTGATAAATATCAGAATTAAAGTAGAAGGTCTCATACATAATCTGCCTTTATTTTATTTGATTAATTTTTTTTTAAAGCATAACGCACATAATACATACTCATGAAACTGAGAGATTATTGTGGACTAAACATTTGCCGTATAAATAATCACACTTTAAGCTAAAATCACGTGAGAAAGAGGTTTGCTGGTTTCATGAATGTTACACTAAATAAAGTTTCCCGTTACCGAATCGAAGCTCTTTTTCTTAATTGATTTGAACATTATAATATTTCATGCTTTCACAGCTGAATGCGTCTATTTCGAAAAGGCCATTTGCGTGGATATATCTCCCAACTGAAGTTACTGAGGTACATTAGAAAGTAAAGTTCCAGTTTGCCTTTAATCTGCGAGTTGGTAAATAACACACGGAACAACAATAAAAAAAATCCCCGCGTCTTTTATGAAGACCCACGCTGCGCACCGCTCCGAGCTCATAGTCTACATGCTCGATTGTCTTTGAAGCGATGAGAAAACAAGGAAAGTGACGATACAGTGTGTGTGTGTGTGTGTGTGTGTGTGTGTGTGTGTGTTGTTTTCGTCCGTCCTCGAGAAAAAAAAAAAAGGGAACGGACATCTTGGGTAGAAGCGCCGGCGTTATCTAATTGAGGTGCCGCGGATGAAACATTCCACTGGAGTCCTTAAGAACAAACTCATTAGCTTGGCAAAAAAAAAAAAAAGGGAAGAAGAGCTCTTTGTGGCTGAGATAACATTTATCTCGGTAAATGACGGGCTCTCTGTCTGCCTTCATCTTCCATTAAGGGGATTAAAGTTTTAAAATATGACTATTTACAAAAGTCTGGAGGGAGAGATAACGAGCGGGAGCATGATACACCGCCTCTAAACGCTGGAATTAGGACACACACTAATTAGGCTGTTGGACAATGAAAACGACGCTCGCGCGCCGCCACCGTTCAAACACGCGTCTTGTGCTCTGACAACATGTCAAACAATTTAAAAAAAAAAAAAAAAAAGCGTGACCCGGACTTGCTTTTTGTTCTGGTTCACTTAAAACGCTCAGCATTTGGAAATGTTCACCGCGTAGCAATGCAATTTTACCATTTGTTTTATTATGTCCAGGCTGTCTTCTCGTTCTCTCCGTGAAGAATAATATGAATCTACACAGTGCCATAGAGATGAAGCCACCAAAACATGGACATGGGAACCTGGAGAAATGCTGCCTTCAGGCGCGACTTGAAAGTTCAGAGGTCGTGATTACGGCACAGTGTGTGTGTGTGTGTGTGTGTGTTCGAATGGTTTTGGTTGTAAATTTGGATAGTGTGAGGAAAACAATGGACGGCATGAAAACTCTTGTTCGTTTTTTTTTTTTTTTTTTTAATTGCACGAAGTTTATTTTCTCTTACTGAAAGAACTGAACAGTTAACATTAAAAATCTTGTGCTGTAAACGTCACATTTCCGCACGGCCACCATGAATGGAAATGTGGGAGAAAAGTATGAGTTTTGCTACTGCTTTTTTTTTTTTTTTTTTTTTTTTTTTTTTTTTTTTTTTTTTTTTTTTTTTTTTTTTTTTTTAAATTTGCAATGCAACGTTGTGGTTTTTTTTTTTTTTTTTTTGGTGGGAAACTACGTAAATTTGGCGAAATCGGAATCGTACGAAATTGTTTTGAACGGTCTTTCGCAGTGACGTTGGTTGGTAAATGCGACCTTTTAGATGAACTCATGCGCGACGCACGTGAATCGAAGAGGGCTTCGGCTGAACGTGCGTCCCGATGACGTCACATGGCACGTTGTGTAGCCCAAATCTGCGAAAAATTATCTGCGGTAATTTTGAGAAATTGCAAGCTCCTGTGATTATTTCCCTTGATTTTGCATTCATTTCTGCGATCGCAAAATTGGACTGTTTTTTTTTCAGTCGGCTTATATTTTCTTTTTCTTGTAGATTAATAATAGAGATACAACCCCCATCCCCCCCCAGGAAAAAAAAAAAAAAACACGGGGGATGCAAACTTTTCCACACAACTCACAGCTGTAAGAGTACAGTAGCAGTGTAACGGTTAAATTATTTAGTCATGGAAACTTCTAGAACGGTATTTATACAGGATTTGTTTAAGCCTCAGTAATTATTCCTTATACACAAGCCTTCGGTGTGAATACCATATTCACTTATTTAAATCATTTTAATATTTGACGCTCTTTTCACCTGTAAACTACTTGATGATGAAACACCAAACGCATCTTTATCAGCATAATGTTCTCTTGAGAACAAGTTCAGATTTGCTTATCAAGGCTGCCCTGATTTTAGACAGAAACTTTTGGTCACGTGTTCCATGATTCTGTGTTTATAAGCGTAGAGTTGAACTAAAATCAACTGTAAACAGAGCAGATGTGGAGAATTTCCTTTCAATTCATTTCATACATTTTGATTTGAGCGTCTAAAAGATGTATCATTTATTTTAGTAATTATTTTGCATTCTGAGGGCGAAAAAAAAATAATAATAAGTGCAAAATTTAACGAGTTATACAGTCTTGGCAGTGACAAAAACAAAGATAAAAGCGAAAAACTTTGCAGCATTTATGTGACTGCCAAAAAAAAGTTGGCTCTGCATTTGTGGGGGAAGATGATGATGATGATGATGATGATGTTTTGTTGTTATTTTGTACTATCTCTGCAGCTGATCGAGAGAGATCATGCTTTTAAACACAAAATGGTGGTCTCCTTACTATATTATGAAAATATGAGAAGGAAAAAAAAAATAACCCTCAATAATGATCTTTTGAAAAATCACACAGATCATGACAATTTATTCTTTGACACTTCTCAACAATTGACAAAGGACACTTCTCATCATAAGAAGGCATGAGTTAATACTAAAGAACTTAATGTATTGTTGCTGATGAGCATTTTAGAAGGTCGTTATCTCGTCTACTCGAATGATTAGCTCTCCAAGCACCTTCATGTTCGTCTTCTGTGGCTGTGTCTCAGGTGGTCGAGCGGGTCGTCCACTTATCGTAGGGTCGGCGGTTCGATTCCCGGCCCACGTGACTCCACATACCGAAGTGTCCTTGGGCAAGTTGCTCCCGATGGCAAGCTAGCGCCTTGCATGGCAGCTCTGCTACCATTGGTGTGTTTGTGTGTGTGTTTGTGTGTGTGTGTGAATGGGTGAATGAGAACCAAAGCGCTTTGTAGAACCGCTAAGGTTAAAAAGCGCTATATAAGTGCCGACCATTTACCATCGTTTTTACGAAATCATACACACCGATCGGCCTCGTGGGAAAGCAAACCGAACTTTAAAGATCTGCTAAAACGTATAAAAACATATTACATTACCTCACACACAAACACACACACACACACACACACACACACACACACACACATCGTGAAACAGGATCGTTCGCTAATTTATTCGCACCTCTACATGTTATTCCTGTGAATCAACAGAAAGGCGGAAAAATTTCCAAGGCATCAGAAACACTTTCATTCTCCACACTAAAACCAATTACGGCTTTTCAGAAATAATGACTTCATTTAAACCCCTTTTCCTTTCATTTCCGTTTTCAGGAACACGATTGTACTTTTTGATGTCTGCATCCGGTGCCACTAAACCCGCGAAAACGTATTTCCTTCACGCAAACATTTGCCGTTTCTAATCCGCCGAACACGCCTCCATTCCTGGCACAGGTTCAAGCCACGATTTAACGAACAGCAAATAATTTCACCTTTTTTGCAGAATCCAACACAAGCTTCTGAATAATCTATTCGTTATTCAAACAATCATCTAATACCACAGCGATTTGCTAATAATGTTTCAATTATTAAAGAGCGACATATTCTTTTTTACACGATGAGTACATTTAACGTTGTGAAAAGTCCACAAAACAACTCAGTTCCTGTTCTCACTTACGTTATAGCAGCTATAAACAATCGCTCTCTCACACACCTCTGTTGTTTTTCTTCTCTTGCTTGAGGTTAATCAGACAAAACCAAAAAAAAAACCACACACACACACACACACAGCTTGTCATGTTACAGAGCAATCGTAAAGTTGAGTTCCAGCTCATGCTGAAAGTTACAAAGCACCGACACTGGAGACTCCTTCCAGAAATGTTCGATAATTGTGTCCTTACAGAAAACATTTCACCGATTAGCAGATTTTTCAGCTGCACGTCCACCGTGCTGTTATAGAAAATTAATGGACACCTTCGGACCAATCGGAATCCAGAATTCAATTGCTCTCTTGTATAAATACGCAAAATAAATACCCTTTTTTTGCCATTTTAAAACTATGGCTGTAAGTGCTAGTGTATATATATACTGTATATAACCAGCTGATATATTAATATATCCATCTTTCCAGACATCAGGCTCCAACGTGTGCTCACTGTATGCATTACAGGGATTCCCAACACAGCAAACACACAACGGCTTCACCCCATAAATCACAGACCTGCACCATCTGCCCCGTCTGCCCCTCACACCTGTGTCCTACTGATGCGCACTACATCAAACACACACGCTCTCTGTGAGGCTCGGCCAGTCATCTGTCAGGGACAGGAAGTTGATGAGGGGCAGCATGGTGTGGTGTATGAACCTGAAACCAGTCTCAAACTGGAAAAAAAAAAAAAAGAAGTCGTCATCTTTTTAATTTCAGATATTTTTTTTTTGCTTTTTAGAGCTTTGACGTTTTCCCCCCGAGAAGCAAGAACCTGAAGAGTGCGACTTTGCTGGATGAGTGAACTAAGCACACTTTGATTGACAGGTCTGATCCTTCCATCCACTTTGCCTCTTTTTTCACTTTCTATTCGAATCTTTCTTTCAATGTCTCTCTCTCTCGCTCTCTCTCTCTCCTCAGATTAATTTCTTTGGGTCTAATTTTTATTTGTTTTTGTTTTTTTTCCCTGTTTTCATCTTTACTCGACTCTTATTTCCTTCTCAAATCATTCTCGGTTCTCTTCCTACCTCTTCCATCACTCAACCTTTCTCTATTTTACACTTTTGTTTTTTGTCAATCTTATTGTTTATTTCCTGCTTATCTGTTCCTCCCTGTCTTTCTCACTCCCTCTTTCTCTCTATTTTATCTTCTCTTTCATCGCTCTGTCTCTCTCTGACTCTTAAAGCTGTTTGACTGTTACGGCGATGACCTTTGACCTTGATTGCCATTGACCGATAAGCTTTTTGACTGATATGTCAGCACATCATCGGCTCTACTGCAAAGACTTTGTAAGGAAGGAATGAAGGAAGAATGCTCACACACACAAACACCACTGCATGGCCAAGTCGAACCCCCTCCCCCTCCCTCCTGAGCTCGTCTTAATGAAATGAGTCCCGGGCTGTTTATTAAACGATGGAATTTGGCGTTTCCGCACGCGCGAGGAATGTTATCAGGCCAAAAACAATCCTGCCTGTGGTTTCACCCACATTAGCCACAGCTTTTTAAAAATCCAGAAGTTTCTTATCGAGCGTGACACCTGCATCTCCGAATGGCACTTCCCTTGTTCATTGGCATGTATTTGGGTGAACAGACTCCAAGGTGCTTTGTGGAGATTAAGAGAGAGAGAGAGAGAGAGAGAGAGAGAGAGAGAGAGAGAAAGAATGAAGGCTTATTTTATCATTTAGCTAGTCTGGACTGCATCCAGAAGTTTTTTTTTTGTCTTGTTGTAATTAGAAAGCCTTTTAAGCGATAACAGCTGCTGGAGAATATGAATATGGAGAGAAGTGAGCCAGTTTTGCTTAAGATAGACAGACTCACCCCCTTCTTCCTCCCTCCATCCCTCACACATCCCCACCGCCGTCTTGTGCTCATTACACCCAAGCCGTCTCTTCAGATTTTATTACAACACAACTGTAATGTTTATTAAACAGCGCTTTAGAACCGCTGCTGTAATCATAAAGCCTTTCCTCTGCTCACCCCGGGACTCTCTGTTTTGAGGAAGTAAATATACATCGCTCATCACATCCAGCAAGACGAACACAGAGGCGTAATCACGAACGGCGTGATTCCGAAGGGAAGTCGAATGCACCACCTTTCACACTAGACACTTTTGAAGTCTAAACGTTACGTGGGTGTTTACGTGAGGAAAGGTCTGGTGGACTCGGCTTCAGGTTGTGGAGCTGCTTAAGTTGCGTTTTTTTTGGAGTGTGTACTTCATACCTCGGAGGTTGCCTGATGTTTCTTGAATTCTTCAAATTGAATTACTGGTAAATAATTCGGAGACGATCTTTCATTGTTCAGTGATCATTCTTGCCGTATTCAGCTTTATGTAAGCATCGCACTCGATGGGAGTTTTCGGGCCGTGCCGCGAACACGTGTACACAAAGGAAATCAGCGGAATTCCTGTCAATCTGGCGGAAGTTTCCGGTTTGTTTGGCCTACGAGAACATTTACGCACAGCTTTACTAAAAGATGAATAAACTACGGACCGGTGTCAATTGTTACTGGTGCTATACAAATGCAACTGAATCAAATTTTAATTAAAAAAACCCCAGTAGATAGTATCTTTAGCTAATCTGAGTCTTAATGAACTGGACGCTCCAAAAGCTATTCCTACTGTATGTTTCGGGGTTTGATCAGAGATGAAACGGGAACAGGACACTCGCGGAAAAAAAAAAAATCTTAAATATTGCAGGAAAGTTAGTGTCTCGGTTTGGCAGAGACGTCAAATTTGGCATAAGGACAAGAAAATGAAAGATCAGATAGAAGGCAATGGATAATGATGATGATGATGATGATGATATAGAGAGTATGTAAGAGGACATCATCTTTCCCAGCATTCATTTCGGAAATAATCGCCTCAGTGAAGGATTTCACTCCGTGACTGACACTCCATGCAAATCACGTTATTATCTCGGCTAACAGATCGTCCCTCAGCTCAGTCCTTCACATTTACAGTGATTTGATTATTTTCATAAAAGTCTACTAGTTTTTGTTGGTGACCAAAACAATTTCTTTCACTTTTTAATTTATTTTTATTTTTTAATCTCCGCGTATACAGAATCACGGCTCAGGATGCTCTCTTTTTTCCAGGTAATGGGATAGAAGAAGAGAGCGAGGAAGGAGGAAGGGAGCGATGCCCCTCAAGCGGGCGTTTCTGCAGGGAGAGGATTATACGCTAGCTTCTAGCACTGCTCTCGATTGGTTTCAGGAAGAGAAAAAGAAAAAAAAAAAAACTCAATTAAACTTCTCCACCAAATTTGTCTATCAAACAGAAGTTCCTCCAGTGGGTGGATAATATTCCAGTCTTATTCCTCCTGAATTTTTTTCTTTTTTGGGGAGTAAGGAAGAAAGAAAAGTGTGTGCAGCGTGAGGAGCAGAAAAGCCAAAACTAAAGCAAAAAGGAAGTCAGTAGTTCATTTATTATTTATTCATTATTCATGAATGAACATTATTATTTATTACACCGATCAGCCATAACATTAAAACCACCTGCCTAATATTGTGTAGGTCCTGCTTGTGCCACCAAAACAGCTCTGACCCGTCGAGGCATGGACTCCACAAGACCTCTGAAGGTCCACAAGATGTTAGCAGCAGATCCTTTAAGTCCTGTAAGTTGCGAGGTGGGCCTCCATGGATCTGACTTGTTTGTCCAGAACGTCCTACAGATGCTTGATTGGAATGAGATCTGGGGAATTTGGAGGTCGAGTCAACACCCTGAACACTCTGTCATGTTCCTCAAACCGTTCCTGAACAATTTTTGCAGTGTGTCAGGATGCATTATGCTGCTGAAAGAGGCCACTGACATTGGGGAATACCATTATCATGAAGGGGTGTACTTGGTCTGCAACAGTGTTTAGGTAGGTGGTACGTGCCAAAGTAACATCCACATGAATGCCAGGATCCAAGGATTAACAGCAGAACATTCCCCAGAACATCACACCGCCTCCACCAGCTTGCCTTCTTCCTATTGTGCATCACATACAGCATGACATGTCTTTAAAATAACAAGAATTTGCTAGACTAAATTCTAATATAAACCCTTCTTTCAATCAGAATTTGGGATATATATATATACACGTTTCTCATATGTGACTCACGTTAACCACAGCATCGTCCCTTTTTACCTTTCATTACAGTTACAGACCGCCGTGAACTCTCCTAGCTAGCAGTCTGTCAGACAGATAGGAAGTGAGAGTATGAGGCGGGCAGAAAGACGATAACTCCAAACCCAGATGTTGAGGTTTACGCAATCTAATGACCAGAATGAAGTGACGCTTCAGCCCTTTAAGCCTCGTCACCTCTTCATCCCTTCATCTGCCGTGATCAAACCGGGATTTACGACACCTCGTAGCATCCGGCAGCTCCATAATCTCAGAGATTCCCTCCTCCCTGCACCTGACACTTCCAGCGTGACAGTCACTCGAGATAAGAAGAAATCCCTCCGACTGGATTGAGAGCAGGTATGAAACACACACTTAACCCTTTTATTCCCGCCGCTTTTACCACTCCTGCACGTTCTAGTATGGGTAGCTTATTTTCTAATAGCCTGCTAGCTAATCTGCTACATAAATGAACACATTTCATAAATGAAATGAGTTGTCTTTGAGAGAAGACACAAATGGCTCGCAGCTATATGGCACAAATGACCTGAAAAATGATTATGCCTTATTACATCGATATTACACAATTAATTGTAGATTAAAATGGTTTTGCGTTACTCATGCTCAGACTGCATTATGGGTAATACAGTACCTACAATGATATATAATGATATGATATGATATCCATACTGTGATAAATGATGTCACAATACACTATAAAGAGATCATTTTTGGTATCATTGATACGGTGAAGTTTTCTACAAGGAGAAGTTTTTGGAAGGAGTCCGACTTTAAGTTTTCCAACACCTTCAGGAGAAAGGAGTTTACGGTTTTCGGGTTTCTCTGTAACATGACAAGTTCCTTAACCGCTAAGCTTCCTTATCCTCCGTTGATTCGTTAACAACTCCCCATTCAACTCGCTTCAGTTCATTGTGATGTCTTTTAATTAAAACTCCTGACTCCTCGCAGGCACGCTGCTGTACGACTGCGCAGATAATGAAGTATGACATTGCTGGAGATGTTTGGCTATTATTCTCCCCCGCTGTCTCTCTGTTCTCCGATTGAGAGTGATAACAGCTCTTAAATCTCTTCTTTCCTCTGGTCCTTTTGCGCCGCGCTGGAGATGTTCTCGCCGCAAACGTACACATGTTCCGTGAAGAGATTAATCCATTAAGCCACTGGAGATGAATGAAAGAGTCAGGGAGTTTAGGAGAAATATCATTTTTCCAGTCGGGAAGAAAAGAGAGACTGATACAGTTATCTTCATGCTCAATGAAACCATGAGTACAGCAGGGAGGAGTCGGATAATAAAGCTGTGTTTAAAATGTGTTCACAGAAAAATGTTCAAGAACAGATATGAAATAAATTTGTTCCTTAAAAGCATTTGTGTCTGAAATGTAAAAAAAACACAAAAAAACCTTGTCTGAGATGGTGGAGAGGCCACGCCTCCTTCACTGTGACTCAGACACAGATGCCACACCTCCTTCACTGTGACTCAGACACAGAGACCATGCCTCCTTCACTGTGACTCAGACACAGAGACCATGCCTCCTTCACTGTGACTCAGACACAGAGACCATGCCTCCTTCACTGTGACTCACACAGACGCCACACCTCCTTCACT
>JANDJT010000021.1:24964069-24982204 GCA_024331685.1 Stegophilus panzeri | reverse complement strand
GTGTGTGTGTGTGTGTGTGTGTGTGTGTGTGTGTGTGGGTGGGAGTGAGAGAGAGAGAGAAAGAGAGAGAGAGAGAGAGAGAGAGAGAGAGAGAGAGTATACAGTATGTATGAAATTTGTACGCCGCATGCTTCCCTGTAGACACTAGCACACACTGCATCAATCACACGACGGGGCTCTTTGGCACAGGATGTGGACGCCTCAGCCTTGGTGGCATGATGCCTAGATCCCGCTAACACAGACAGAGAGAGATGAGGATGCTTCTGCTGAGGGATGAATCCTGGTTTGGACCTGGGATTTTCTTTTCTTCCTTTTTCACAGCATTCAGTTGATCTTCATGAATTTTCACTGATACCTTGAATAAAACTCTTTGATTTATATGTTAAGCATCACTGCAGACCCATCAATAATATTCTTCTATCCATCATACTGCTTTATCTGTTCTGTGTAAAAAAAAACAACAGAACAGACCACGGGGGTGGTCCTTATTTCACTGGTTGCCTGCTATTACATTACAGAAATTGGCTAGCATTAATGGATATGCTTGCTAGACACAAAAAGCTAGCTCGTTAGCTGAGCCTTAAAATAAGGGCAGCGCCACGGTGCATATCACCATCTCACAGCTCAAGGGTCCCTGGTTCGATCCTGAGCATGCATGAGTGTTACTCTCCGGTTGTGCCCCTAGTTGTGAATGCACTACCTCTGCAGTTTCTTTCTTAAATTGTTACAATTTACATTTGTTACATTTACAACATTTATTATTACATTGTAATATCGCTTTGCACCTTATTCCACACAAGAACTGTGTACTGGTCGGCGCTGCGCCTTCCTTTACTGTACCTTTTCTCCTATTTAGGAACTGTTGTAGTGTGTTTGCACATGTGCACTTTATGTAGTACGGAGTGAGGCTGTGTAGTCGTATTTAGGTCTGTGTAGTCTCACGTAGCTCTGTTTTGTTTTATGTAGCACCACGGTCCTGGAGGAACGTTGTCTCGTTTCACTGTGTATATGGTTGAAATGACAATAAAGCTACTTGAGTTGAGTGTGTGTGTGTGTGTGTGTGTGCGTGTGTGTGTGTGTGTGTTGGGGGGTGCACTCCGATGGACTGGAGTCCTATCCAACCCCACCTCATACCCAGTATTCCCGGGGCCTCCAGATCCACCACAACCTTGACCATGATAAAATGAGTACTAAAACATGAATGAAAACAATAACTAGAAACACAAGTAGAATTAGAATTGAACCAATTAGATTCAAGCATTCTCTATGTCACTGTAACTTTTGACCTCTAGGTGGCGATATCATGAAATTTGTTTCATAGCCTGAGGTCATAGTCCTGAAGACATGTACCTAGTTTCATGACAATGTGCAAAGTCATCCGTTAATGAGACACAGTGCCGCTTCCTGATTGGCAACGTCGAAAATCAAAATTCCATTTGATAACTTTTGTGTGGATTGGTCTGAAGATGTTATGAGCCAAATTTGGTGAATTTTTGGTAAAAAAATTTTTTTACAAAATATATGTAGGAGGAGTAGAAAAAAAAAACAGTTTTTAACAAAATCCATGATGGCTGAAAATCTAATTAGATCAATCCATTGAACTCTGCGTGATCCAAGAAATCTAGGGACACCTGGCACTGACATTTTGGCCACATGGTTCAAAAGTTGAACCTACTTTGAAATTAGGCTAAATTTTGACCCGTTGGTGGCACTAGAGCTTTGGGAGCTTGCAGCCAAGATTTGGTGTGTTTGTAGCTGAATGTGTCCTGAAGCTGTCTGCCAAATTTCACAACTTTTTACCACACGGTTCTATGGGATGCCATAGACAACCTAGCCATAATAATAATAAAAATAATAATAATAATAATAATAATAATAATATTAATAATAATACAGTAAGCAGAATCTGTAGAATAGCAATAGGTGCCTTGCACCATTGGTGCTCGATCCCCAAGTAAGGGTGGCTGTGGTTCAGATGTTAGAGCGGGTTGTCCACTAATCGTAGGGTTGGAGGTTCGGTTCCCGACCCACATGACTCCACATACCGAAGTGTCCTTGGACAAGACACTGAACCCCAAGTTGCTCCCGATGGCAAGCTAGCGCCTTGCATGACAGCTCTGCTACCATTGGTGTGTGAGTGTGTGAATGGGTGAACCAGTGTAAAGCGCTTTGTAGAACTGCTAAGGTAAAAAAAAAAAAAAGTGCTATATAAGTGCAGAGTACCAATGAGTACCAATGACATTAGACCCTTTGACAAAGTGACAGTCACATTTGTTGTTTAGCATTTTGACACACTAATTAAAAAAAGTTTCAAATGCATGTTTCTAATTGAATCTATAACTGCAGCATACAATATGCATGTCCTGATTCCTATGTTTATGTATAATCCCATTTAGAGAATTAATCACGTTAAAACTTTGCAAATCTTCCCCTCAAAATATGCATGTATGCGCTCAAAGATGCGATTCTCTCCATCAGTGATCTCTGGGTTCCCCTAATCCCTACTCTCTCTCTCTCTCTCTCTCTCTCTCTCTCTCACACACACACACACACACACACACACACACTCTTTTGTTTTGCTGTATCTGTAAATGAGATTAGGAGGAATGATTACACAGCAGCGAGACATGAATAGGAGCTGAAACGCTGCAGCATAATAAAGCTTTTTTCTTATTCGCTCTCTTTTCCAGTCCGCTGTATCAGCAACAACGACGCCTCATCCACTGCTTCTTTATGTGAGCTGGAGGGTCGAGTGTTTGTGATACGATTACAGAGGGAAAAAAAAAACCCATAATCTTCGCTAACTAACAGCTAGCTACATTTCAAAGATTTGACTTATTTGTCTTGAGAGTTGCTTATACTTTGCGATGACTGATCTGAATAGATCTTGCTGTACTGTCCTCCCTACTTTGCTAAACATCCAGCCAAACCCTATTCGTAAAAGCGTAATCTGTGCTTTAGCCTGTTTATAAAATGTCTAGAATGTTTCTAAAATCTCTTGAAGGCACAAGAACAATGTAGCTGAAACAGATACATAGACAGTCTACTTCCATCAAAGTCTACACAGATTCAGAGTGGCTTTCTACTGTAACTAGCCAAAATGCCAAAAACCTAGCTTGCTACATACCTCACGCTAAGCAACTAGAAAAATGTAGCTAAAGCTATTTAGCTAAAATTACCTGCCATTTGTGGGCAATGTATACGTCATGCATAAATCAGACTTAATCCAACTTGGTTAGAGATATTCAAAATTTCATTCGCATTACGTGACGTGACCAGGCACGATTTCTCAGCTTCCAGGTTCAAATAATAGAGAAACGCGCTAACGGTGAAAATATTAAGTGTTTAACTTGTTCTAGTTGACGTCATCATGACCCTGACAAGCTTCACAAGAACGTGGAAAGGGTTTGAATTGAAAATCCATGCTCTGTCTAGTACTTTCAAAGACATGGATGACTGAAAGCCAGGTCTTTTAACGTGAAACCCAGACTGAACGATTGCATCATTGTTTCTGTTCAAAAGCACCGATAATCGATCAGCATCGAGCTTCCAGGTTCAATGATGGAGTGAGTGATAAACGTCTGCTCGCTGGACATCACTGATAGCGATTAAGAGCTTTCAAATAAACATCCTTTCTTCTTTTTTGTCCCCACAGAAATGGCGCTGTTAATCCAAGACATTGTTAAAATTTTTCAACACGACGTAACTTTGTCTCTACTAAAGCCGTGACGTGAGCGATAAACATGATGTGAGCGATAAACATCTGCCTTCTGGACATCACTGCTCATCATCACTGACAGCGCATCTACTAAAGCTGAGCATCGGTGATTAAACGCTGTTAAATATAGTCTGATCTTTTCTTGTTTTTCTTCTCCTTAAGCATTGTAACATGGTGGGATACCACATGCAAGTGACCAGGACACCAAACAGCTGAATGCGTTCCAGTTAGATACGTTTTATCGCTTTCTTCCATTGATTAGAAACCAGGAAACTGATTCTCCGATGAGGATGTTTCTATGAAATTTTGTCTTAAATTGAGTCGCAGCTGTGCTAAACTCATACTGTAACTCTTTTTTTCCTAAGGAATATTATGTGAGGAATAAAACACACCATTGCATGCTGTTATAGAAAAATAATCAACATCAGGAGGGATTCATTTCCTGTAACAGCATTTACAATTTCTATGTATTAAAGAACAATACATCCACATCCTTTTTATCCATCTACGGTTACATTTAACGGTGTGAAAAATCCGTGAAACAAGTTAGATCCTGTTAGGGGTGTAATGGATCGTAGTCGATCCGCGATCCGTACAGACCCCGCCCCATGGTGCGGCACACGTGTGACTCGCGGGTTAATTGCAAAGTTTAACCATCGTAGCGTGAAAAACGCTTTTACTGCCAATGTTACAATGTTTAAAGTAATACTGTCTTAAAACTCGATGCAGAGTTGCAGTGAAAAGATACAGACAAAGCAGTCGTGTGTTCACGTGAACGGGGAATGTTAAGCAGCTGATAATAACAGTCATCATGGCTAGCGGAGGAGCAGAAGAATAGTGTTTTTGTTAAAACCATAGGCAAAAGTTCCTTTAAGTAATAAATGGAAAGCAAAGTTATATTTGTCATCGTCCCCCCCCCCAATCGCCATCACCCCATTTATTTATTTTTTGCTGATCCAAAAAATGATCCGCTCCGTGACTCAAAAACTATACTACGATCCGAAACGTGAGTTTTGTGATCCGTTGCACCCCTAGTTCCTGTTGTTACTAACATTACAGCAGCTATAACCAGTCGTAACTGTGAAGTTCTTAATCGGTTTAAGGAGCGTCCTCCATACTCCATGTTTCAGAACATGTGCGTTAATACATTACTGTCAGAGCTGCTGTAATAGAAAATTAATCAACACCTCCTGACCAATCAGAATCAACAGCTCAACAGCTGTGCTGTAATGCAAGCGATATCAAGAACTAACTTGTTTCATAGGCATTAAAGTAGTCATTTTAAATGGGTAAAAAGTATGAATTATGGCTGTGATTCGGCCGTAGGTACGAGGCAGGTGCTAATCGCAGCCGCGTCGATGTTCAGTATAACAGCACGACCGCGATGTTGCTTTAACACACCAGTTTTCCATAAATAAGATATTAATATCGAGGAAGTCACATTCCTCACACAATATGCTCAAACAATTTGTTTTTGCTCCGCGAATGAAAATAGATCGTGACGATGCCACACTCACTTTATAGCCTATGTTATAGCTAGCTAACATTGGTCTGTACATTCCTGTTAAAAGGTGCATCTGGTGAAATTGTCTTCCCTTCAGTCTTTTCACCTTCATCCGACGAGCTTTCATATTTTAAGTCAGAAGTCATATTCGTTAAAAATGTATCGTTCGATATGTCCGCTGACGATGCTGCTAACTCTACCGTAGTTACCGTTTCAGTGGGACTGTTGCCGGAAATGTACGTAAATGTACGTAGCGAACACGGACGAGCGGAGTGATACACACACACACACAAACACACACACACAGTGAAACGTCCCAGTGCGGTTATACTAAATACCAGCACTCTTGGAACGTCCAATCAAATTAGTGGACTGGAACTGACTGTTGTATAATTCAATATCAGCATATTTAATGTGTTTTCGTGTGGGTTTTTCTTTAATATTGGCACATGTCCAGTAGTCGGCCATCTTTCTTTCAAGCGTGGATGCTACATTAATACCGGACTGAGTTTGATCCCGTGTCTTATACTTCCTAACGCTGACAAACAACAGTGTTACGAGGCTGGAGTGCTTATAAAAGCGCGGAGAAACAGTTGGCTCTTCACGCTCTCGTCTGCGTCTCCTTCCTGCTTCGTAGGCCAGCGAGCCACAGCACTTCATAGCTCATTAGTGCTGAACAGATGCTGCTGAGAAAGCTGGCACACAATAACCCCCGCTTTATATTACGCCGATCTCACAGAGACGGAGCGCTGACAGTTGGCAGATGAAGATAATCAAAATGGTTTCGGAAAAAAAAAAAAAATGAAAGAAAAAAACAGAATAAAGACGAGCTGACAAACCTTGACATCTCGGAAAGGATATAATAACGAAAGAAACTTATCATATTCTGACAGCCGTATGTCAGCAAAGTGACAGAAAAGATTCGCAAATAAACCGAGAGAGGCTTTGTTGCTATGTGCTCGAGGCGTGTGTCACGAGAATCGGTTATACGATAAATCGCAATATTCAGCCATCCTGAGAAAAGAGCGACTTCCTTTTGGATAGCGGTGTAAAGACATTTGTCTTCTAGGGATGGAAAAACAGTTGGGAAAAAAAGCTTTTGTGCTCCTCTCGGAGAAGGCGAACCAATCCTTTTACAAAATGTCCGACAACATAGACGATGACACCTTCACTTCAATATCAGGATAATGTCTCATTAATACAGTACACCAATTATCACTATATGATGAACAACAACAACAACAAAAAAAGCATGGTTAGAAGAAATTTCACCTCAGAAACTGTGTGTTAGCTTAGCTTCTCTGTGCTAAATCTCTGGATGTTTACATTCAGGAGGTGAAATGTTCGCCACACATGATATTATGGAGATGCTAGTGATCTTGACCCTTTCTGCCTGATCCATCCTGACGCCCTTGGGCATCTTAGGGAGTTTTTCCTCACCACCGTCGCCACCGGCTCGCTCATTAGGGATAAACTCACACACTTAAAAATCTGTATCCTGTGTTTATATGTTTCTGTAAAGCTGCTTTAAGCGAACAATGTCCATTGTTAAAAGCGCTACACAATTAAAATGTAATTTATGCGTTATGACGTAAAACAAAACATAAATTAACATATTTCTTCGTGTGCATTCTCTCGCTAAGCTAACAGTCTGCGTTTCGCAACTAAAACGCTTCCACACAGTCATGTTTCCTCATCTCAGCAGTAGCTTCATCAAAATTTCCACCGTTTCAGACTCTCAGGAGATTGTAATTTCCAGCCACGTTTCCAATGCTCGAGTCATTTCGAATATACTCCATTTATGGACAGTAGGTGTGTGCTGGTAATCAGTTTGTCATGGTATACTCAACACACCCATTATTATTATTATTATTTTCTGAAACAGATTTTGTTTTATTGTTAAATAAAACTGATTAAAATGTTAAGCACGTATTTCTTTGGTTTTCTATTTCCAACACCATTTACTCTGTACTTAGTCTCTCTGTTGGAAACCTGACCACTGGACGAGTCAGTGTTTTGACAGCGTCGTGTAGGACACTGCATCACTCCTGACAAGAAATGTTTTGTCTGTTTAACTGCCATTGTACACGATGATGATCTTATGATGTACGGTCTTGTCTGCTGGATTTATACCGCTTTTATCATATAAGCACAGTAGACAAATGTTAAACACGTACTGTAAGTAAATGACAGTACGTTTACACTGTAAACATTCAAACGAACACATCTATTACTGAAATACACAAAAAATAAACCAAACAAACTGGACTGAAGGCTAAACCGCACTCTTAGAAAGGGGTTTTTCTTTACAATGATGTTTTCTCAGCTTTATAAAGGGATTCGACTTCCGAGGGAACGCTCTGTGATATGGAAACACTGTTGTACGGTTCTACATAGAACCTTTAAGTCGTAATGTATGCTTCATGACAGTGCATGACAACCAGGAATAAAACACTCGGTGTTGTGCTGTTACAGGAAAATAATCAACTTACACAGTGGTGTGATGATGCGGGGTTAAAGTAACGTCATTCGTTTCCTGTTACGGCGTTTTATTCCTCTTATACCACAACAATTTGCCGTTTCAACTTGGGGTTTTTTTTTGTTGTTGTTTTTTTAAAAGAACTACACTTTTTAATTAATTTACAGTTATGTTTAAAGTTACTATAGTTACGTGGTTAGGTTTAATGTGTTACTATAGAATCATTTGCATATTACAAAGGAGAGCATTAATATGAACCTGCGATTTTTGGAGCCAAACTACTGCTGCTGTAGAAAATTAATCAACACTTTTTGACCAATCAGAATGGAGAATTCAACAATATAATAATGGTATAATAACGGAAAAAAAAAAAAAAAAAGAAACCCCATCTGAAGCTGATAAAATAATATCATCATGTTTACCAACTAGATATATTTATATGAAAACTTTATATGGAAATTTAATCGTAAAACAATATTGGAATAAGCTAATAAAATTATATCATAATTAAGACAGACAAAGTTAACATTTATTTTATTCATTCATTCATTTGGTTTTTTTTTTTGTTTTTACAGTTGATTTACATCTTCAGAACAGTACAGCAAAGTTTGTATATCTTCAGTGTAGTAGTTCTTTTTACGTAGTTATTTCTTGTAGTTATTTTTTTAGTGCAGTATTCTGATAATAACGTAATCCATAATGAAAGCTTCAATGATACACGTCTCGGTTTTAGTGTCAGGACCTCATCAGCAGGGACATGAAAAGGGGCCGAGATTCGCATCTACTCTCTCTCTCAGGAAGAAGGTGCAGTGCTTCCCCTCATCACACTCTTTTAATCCACTGTCATAGATTTATCCCACCAAAGGGGCAAATTTACTGCCCCGCCGGTCACGAACAGGGCGATAACAGGGGGAATAACAGCTGGTTCGGCTCAATGGAGTGAAGAAGAACTGATAACGGATGATAATATGCTCCTACCTCACTATCTGCCTTTCAGATCTAACTCTTATTACAATAAAACCTCACTGCTGGGTGGGTTAAGGGGGGTGGAGGCAGGAGTAAAGCAGAAAAGATGACCCTATCACTTCATAAGAGTACGAGACGGAGGAAAAGGAGAAAAAAAGAAGGTGAGATCTTCAAAAAAAAAAAAAAAAAAGCAGGGTCAGGAGAAATACAAAATTTATCACTATATTATCAGAATATCCAGAAGACCTAATAAAGGGAGAAGATTTTCTTTGTCTTATCGTCCGGAGAGGATTATCAGTGCGGCGCAGATTGCAGAGCTGGAATTTTAATGGCAATAATCGTGTGTGTGATGATATCTCTGCTCCCACACACACACACACACACACACACATGCTTTATCTAGTCCATTATCTGCCCTTATCACTGCAGTCATCAGGGCAAATTAATGGAGCTCTTTCAGCACTCGCTCTTTATCTGTGCACCAGAGGGACAACACAGAGAATGGAATAGGCAAAATATGAAAATAGTGGGACAATCTCGGAGTTTTAGATAACGGGGCAATATGTTGGAGGGAGATTTAAAAAAAAAAAAAAAAGGAAGAAAAAAAAACCCCAAGAACTACATAATGACCCTTTTGTCCTTTGTAATAACTGTGATGGAGCTGTGACTCGTCAAGAGTCTCCACCTGCTTTATAAAAATGAACTAGAAAACCCGGGAACAGATATAATAATCGAATAAATTATGACAGTTATGTTTGATTCGTTTGAACAAACTGCAGCAGGATGAGCTGGCTACAAATTGTACTCATGATACTAATTATAATTATAATGTAACAACATTTCTTGTGCCATACGCCCAATAATAACTTATTTACATGTACCTAAAGCAGGGAGGATTATTTCTACATTACTATATAGTTTTACTGTGTATATATAGCTATATAGAAGTATTTGGTTGAAGATGACAACAAATTAAGCAGTTAGGTGGGGCTAGATCCAATTTATTTATTACCAATTTTTCTAAAAATGCTTAATTAATATGATAAACTAATATACTCAAAGGCAGGTACATCCTTTGTACTTGTAGTATGAATCTTTTACCTGGGAAGATGCATGTTATGTATCTTTCATTAGCCTGCATATCATAGCTTCTTCTTCCTCTTATTATTATTATTATTATTATTATATGTAAAGATCCAGAAGCTTTCTGAGTGCAACATTTGCATTCAAAATGGTTTTCTTATTACTTATTAATAAATATTTTGGCTTAAAAGCTAAATATATTCAACATATTGGCAGATGAAGATCAACAAAATGGTTGTTTTTAAGTTGATTTAAGATCAGGTGTGTTATTCATACACAGATCTGGCATTTTTACATGCAAAACTTTGCATTAACAGGCTTGCACAAGTGATGTGTGTGTGTGTGTGTGTGTGTGTGTGTGTGTGTGTGTGTGTATAGCTTTTCAGGAAACAAACAAACAAACAAACAAACAAAAACATATAATAACAGTAATAATAATAATAATAATAATAATAATAATAATAATAATAATAGTAAGAAGAAGAATTTTGATGCCCAAACTTACAAAGTTAAATTCATTGCATGAGGCTGCTCTATGATTTCCCAAAAGTAATACACACACAGCTGTATGCCCCCAAACACACACCTAACCCTGAGAAAGGGCTCTATGTGCATGCATAAAGAGAGAGAGAGAGAGAGAGAGAGAGAGAGAGAGAGAGAGAAATAAGAAGTGACCTGTGTTATCTGCACCGAGGCGTTTGAACTGGCGCGGGTTACTCTGTTTCCTCCGGGACATGGCTCCTCAATCCAGATGATCTCACTTCCCTTTAAAAAAAAAAACCCCGCTCCTCTCTTTACAAAGCGTCAGATAGACTACAAGATGCAGAAAGAAAGAAAAGAAAAGGAAAAGAAAAAAACCCGAGTTGAAATCTTCCTTGAAATCTTCAGCGTGCGGTTTGAATCCCAGAGCCGGTTCTCTGAGCTGGGATCTGCAGACTGACAGCCGAGAGAGGAACGCGTTGCGCTTTTTGTGAAGCACGGAGTAGGTTTTGAGCCTCGCGGCGCACCGTACAGCGTTGCCAGGTGCACGATGACCGATCCTCCCCCATCTGCCAACCCTGCTGGAAAAAAAAAAAAACACAACAACAACAACAACAACAGAACCAATCACAGAAATTCTAACGGTTTCCATCACAAATACCATTACAAACAATCAGCAGTTAAACCATTAAAACCATTACCATTACTGGTCCTCAATGGTTGGCTATCCATTAGATAAAACACGCCACCAACGAAAAGCAACAAATTACCAGTAGCATCCCACAGGGACTATCACAGTTTCAATTAAAACCAATACAATTCCCATTATAACCATTAAAGCCATTACAAATTCTATGAGGGTTTCTATTTATTATTATTATTGTTATTACTATTATTATCATTATTTTTTTATTCCAGTAGGAAATTTTTGCATCTACACTATTATCACGATCTACCACTATAATCACCTCATGAGGCAATGGTAGCTTAAGACATTGGAACCATTACAGTTTCAATTAAAACCAATACAATTCCCATTATAACCATTAAAACCATTACAAATTCTATGAGGGTTTCTATTTGTTATTATTATTTATTTGTTTGTTTGTTTGTTTGTTTATTTATTTAATTCCAGCAGGGAATTGTTGCATCTACACTATTATCATGATCTACCACTATAATAACCTCGTGGGGCAGTGGTAGCTTAAGACATTGGACTTCTGACTAGAAGGTCATGAGTTCAAATCCCAGCACCACCAAGCTGCCACAGCTGGACCCTTGAGCAACGCCCTTAACCCTCAACTGCTCAGTTGTATAAATGAGATAAATGTAAGTCGCTCTGGATAAGGGCGTCTGCCAAATGCCATAAATGTAAATGTAAATGTGATTCTAAAAATGAAAAACGAAAATATCAACCTTACATGTTCATAATTCTATATATAAGGCTTATATTATTTTATTTATAAGCATTACAGTTGTTAATAACAGTGTATGAACACACTGACAGGAATTATCCAATCATACATAGCACAAGCACATGAGCTAATCGGCATTTGCTTCTTTAACCAGTAGCCGGTGGCTGGTAGGCCTACTTAGATTAGCAGAAACTTATTTTAAGGTGTTGCTTCCCCATAGAGAGCAATCGTAGGCTACATTAATTAACGCAAAGGTAAATTATTAACCTCCCAATTCATGAATACATATTTATCACTATTTATTTTACGAGTACAGCCCCGAAAGCACATGCATAAAGTGTACAAACAACGGGCATCATTTGTCACTCTGAATACGAACAGATTTATTCGTAAATCATTCGTACGAGATTTTGGTGTTTATGAAAATGTTTTCAATTCAGAAAAACGTTCGTATGCTACTCCTGCTCCTGTGTGAGTGTGTAAATTACTCCAAATTTCCTGTGTGTGTGTGTGTGTGTGTGTGTGTGTGTGTAAAATTCAACTTCAAATCATAATTTAAAGGATTACAGAGCTTTTACATCTGAAGTATACTGTCAAGGTTAAACTGCTTATTTTATTATGTTTACAGCGTTTAGCAGACGCACTAATCCAGAGCGACTTACAGAAGAGCTTTAGAGTCTCTATCAAAAACCCATCCTCATGCTAGTTCACTAGGTCAGGGACTAAGAGCACCATCCAGAACATTTCGTGAAAATCAGGCATTTTATATCATTGGTATTAATTAAAGAAAATTCAAAAAAAAAAAAAAAAAAAAAAGAATGAAAATGAGCCAACACAAACCCATAAATTAAGATCAATAAAATGAATCATTCAATTATGAATTGTATGAAACAATTCTTTGATTGTTACTGGTGAGGATTTCCTCTTCTACATGCTGATGGGCTAGGGAAAACCATTAGTGCTTGGTCATCTGCTATTTAATTTAGATCTCCCCTTTCTGTAATAGTCAGTAGTGCTTGGCCCCGTTTACTGACAAAGCAATACCAGACGCTCTAGCAAACATGAGATGTCTGGGTAACCTTGTTAATGCTAACCTTGATGTATAATTGTGATGTTTCGCCTCTCATCTCTGGGCCTTTATTTCCATGGTCAGTGAAGAATGCATAGTAGTAGTATTAAGGTACAGTGACTGGACTCTATAGCCGATTGCCATAACTTACTAGATGACAGTAATGTTGAGTAGTGAAACGTGTAGCACAAGACGACTAAAACGTTAATGTGGTTCATGTGGTCAATAATCAGGAATGCATATTTTTAAAAACCAATAGACAAAAATAAGATCCATACAGAATTAAAATTTATTTTATTTCAAACCTTGTCTCACATAACCATGACAAGACGTAGAAACCTGTGTCTAAACTCATCAAGCACAAACAGTATACGGACTTGCAGTAAGTAGTTAAGAGTTCAGCACTGGATGTGGATCTTGGATTGGGATATTTGAGACCAGTTGTGAGAGATGGAGAAGATGATGCTTTATTAGTTATGAGACCTTCCTACTAAGGAAACGTTCCTTATGCAGGGACATTGTGTTGTGACTACATCGAAACTGGTGAATGATAAATAGTGTTTATGTTCATTGACTAATACACGCTTTTTCTAATTTCACCCATTAGTTTAATGATCCCTCATTTACAGACAGTGTTCCCGGCTTGGCCTCTGTTACCTGGGGAGCTGTATAACCTGTGGCCACTTGCTTGCTTGGTTTGCTTGCCCGTGTGCGGCAAGCTGCATGTGGAATAAAGGCGATAAACAAGATGAGATGGATCAATTAAAGGTGAGGCCGTGGGAATTATTGGACGTTATCACTTAAGCATGACAGAAGCAAGATAAAACGTGAACAATGCGATGCCAACTTGCAACCAGTCGTGCGTAATTAAAAAAGTAACATGCAATTATTCATGAATCTTACATTCCTGAACTGGTAGGAAGTCAATAACTGCAACAGTATAAGAACAGATTAGCATTCGTAATGTGAATCGCTGGGATTCAACCACAGGGTGGGACTTTCTTTGAATGTACAAATGGTTAATAAATTTGGACATAAAAACAAGCTGGAGCTATTATATATATATATATATATATATAAAAAAATGTAGGTGGTATTATTATTGAACTTTGCTGCTACAATGCATAGGATATTTTGTTCAAAATGAAAAAGATATGATTATTGAGTCTCATTATAATATGATGTTCCTGAGCTGCTGCAAGTCACGCTCATGGTAATGTGACAGTCGACACTAGTGGGAAATTTGTGCGCATAAATCATACTCCAGGTCAAGTTCTGATCACGCCCCAGCTCCCAGCTTCAGGCACAAAAGAAGTCTGACTACGCTATGACTGGCAGGAGACGTCAGCAAATCAGGACTCCTATGGTGTCATTGCTACAGTATTCAGGTATCCTGTTTAGTGTATAGAATGTGGTTTGGGACACAGCCATGAATCCTTATTAAATATGTATTACTTATATACGTATTACTGAAAATGTTCTTCTTCAAGTAGTTTAAAATTCCATCTCTACCAGACTTTTCTCATTACATTAAATGCAGCTGCTGTAAGTATGAGTTTAAATTATACTGAGCACCTTGCTAGTAAGAAAATACTCAAACTCTTTCACATTACTGAATAGTGTATTTCCTGTGTCTGTCTGAGCAGACTGACATAATAGTGAGGTAAAGATTAAATTAAAACAGACTCATTCAGTTACATGATGCTGCTTGTTTGAGCCTCGGCACCTTTCCAACATCACCTTCTCCCGTTCACGAAGACCCTCGAAAAAATATCTGATACAATTATGGCATGAAATGAGATGTGATGAGACGCATGTAGTAGGTTTTTTTTTCTTCTTCATGCGTTTTTGCCTCGGGGATGACAGGGGATGTATTTGAAGTTAATTTTTAGTTCCTTTGATAAAAAATAAATTGGCAAAATATGATCTCAGACACCTTTCTGCTAAAAAAAAAAAAACCCACACAAAAATGAGCTCCGTAATCATGTGACAACTTTAATCTTTCATTGAGCTTTGAATATTCAGACCTACATAAGAACTTACACACAATCTTTGTCAAGGGCTTCGGTCTAAGCTGGCCAGATGTTTATAGTAATTTTGAATTTGTCATTCATGTTTCCAGGGAGACGACTGACTGCATTATAATGTTGCACATTGATGGGTGTTGTTTTTAATCATTGAATTATTAAATGTAGCTTTACTCTATAAGAACAGAACCTCAACCTAAGTCTAAAAGTTACCACCTAGGCATAGTTTTATTATTATTATTATTATTATTATTATTATTATTATTATTGCTACTACTACTACTACTACTACTACTATTGCACTTCCATGGTTTTGCTCTGATTACACCAGTTTTAGAACACCAATACTCAATATAAATCATGACAATAGTCTACAGAAACAAAACCAAACATTTTCCTAATTTTTACTGAAAGAAATGGGAAACTATAGAACACATTTGAATCCGTTAGAAAAATTCAATAGCAAGATTTCGAATTAGAAATCTCAAAACATTTGAGCTGACTGACATTCGTCCTATATGATGGGGAATCTGGGAGAAATTTGAATCTCCTGGTTTAGGCACTTCATGAAAAAGATGAAAAGATCTTCCTGAGAAAAAAAACAACTAAAGAAAGCATAAATGTTATAATGAAGCCAAACTCAATCATCCTGACAGCCCACTGAGACTGTCACTGAAGTGCTTGGGCCCCTTAATCATCGCTTGCATATGATGGAAACATGAGCGAGTCTAGGTCAAATACAATACTGATAAGAATCAACAAATCAAACGCCAAAATCTGGTGTCTAATCAGTTGTCCAAGCTCCCCAGATGTATACTTCTACCCTCGTCTGTGTTTACAGAGTTGTACAGCAATTCTGTAGGAAGCAAAAGTGTTGGGAGAAACTAGACACTAGATTACAGGTCACACTTGCTAAAGTTCTCGGTTAAAAAAAAAAGCCAAAACAATAAATTTATTATTACACGGTTTGTTGTGGCACGGCTGCAGATGAGCTGCTTGAATTATGCACCTCTGCATTACAGAGAGGGGAGAGTTTTCTGTTTGCTGGATTAATAACTTCATTAAAAGGCTTCGGGCGAAGTGGAAGTGAACAGTGAGGTTCTTGCTCGCTCTCAACGAGCCATGAAATTACTGCACGCACCCTGAAAATAGTAGCTGATGGAAAGGGAAAGAGCCAGGGGTCCCAGGGGTGCAAAGAAAGTCACACACATACACACATTCACACTTACTTTGACTCCACACTCACTACCTATCTCTCTTTCTCTCAAACACAAACAGTGCAGTTGGTCTGGTGCAGAAGTAAAACAACTCGCCGACCAATATAAGTCAATATGAACATTCAAAAATCTTGGCATTGGAGTTTCTATACAATAGGTCATGTGAATAATATGTGAAGGTGCATTTCATATGCCCTGAACATGTGAACACAAGTAAACACCAGACTTTATGCGAATAATATGTGATGACATGTGACAAAAAAATTATTCATGTGAGGAAACCACTTGTGATAAGTTAAATGTGAAAAGAAATGGATTTTGTGGGGGAGGGGTGGGAGGGGGGGAATCATGTGTGCACTATATGTTAAAATAAACTAATCATGAAATCACATAGAAAGTAGTAAATAAAAATTCATGCTCTACATGTGAAAAAGTAACACTTGAAAATAAACGAATATGTAAAAATCACAGATTTCAAATCATATGGGAAAATAAATGGGTCATGTTTTTTAAAAAATCACATGGAAAATAAAATAAAATAAAAGACTCGTGTAAAAATCACAGTTGAAAATAAATATGAATCGTGAAAAGTATCACGTTTGAAACTAAGTCAATCATAGGCAAAGATCACGTGTGAAATAAATAAGTAAATTAATCCTTTCTAAAGAATCAAATGTGGAAATAAATAACTCATTTGTAAAAAAAAAAAAAGAAAGAAAAGAAAAAAAAAGAAATCACATGTGAAAGTAAATTGATCGTGTGCAGAAAATTACACGTGGAAATAAATGAATCATGTGGAAAAAAATCCTAATGAAAGGAAATAAATAAATGAATCCTTTCTAAAGGATCACATGTGAAAATAAATGAATCTTGTGGGGGAAAAATCATATGAAAGTAAAAATGTGTAAAAAAAAAATGTAAATTAAAGCTGTAAATTAAATTAAAGCTGCAAGCAGTATTTAACGGGACCAAGCACCAAAGGTGTAGCAAGCACAATGTGGAGCCCGAATAACACGAAGAGGAGAAATTGAATGTACATGAATGAATTAAAAATAGGTTCAGAAATACAGCTGAGAATAAGCTTGAACAGGAAATTAACAGAACAGAGGCGTCTATTCGCATGCCAAGAGGTTCAAAAGTGAGTGAAATGCTGAGCTAAAAAAGAGAGGAACCAAAAGACACAACATTACACAAACTTTTAAGCACTTGCACCACACGGGAATTGAGCCCAGGACTTTTAGAATTGATGCTTGTTGTTTATCACAGTGCACCACACATTTAACGACACTGAAAAAAACTAATTTTGGGCAATGTTTTCAAAAGGTATGTGTTTTTACAAAAACCCTTATATCTCTAGAACACTAGGTGGCACTGTGTTCAACTTTCTCAGGTACCTAGAGGACATGCTATGAATGATCCCTACCAAATTTTGTGCCAATATGTCAAATATTTAAAAAGATATTACAATATATGACAAATTTCAAAATGGCAGACAGGCGGTTCATCCGATCCTGGCAAAATTGGTATCCATGGCACTGTTCTTAAATTCAGCATGAACCCTCAGATCACGCTGCTGATGAAATTTACTAAGTTTCATTACGACTGATCAAAGTATGGCCGAGAAACAGCCTCTGATCCAATTTTGGGTCAACATCATTAAATTTGCAACATCAAAACCTTTGAAAAAATATGAATATCAAAATTCAATTCAGTCAATTTTGTGAAGCTCTATCCACTGATCATCTAAGCCAATTTTGTTAAGAATTAGACAAAATTTCAACGAGGAGCAACGAATAAACCGAATACTGTACATTTCAAAATGGTGATTCCTAACAATGTAAATAAATTAATCATTTTTAAAGAATCACGCGAAAAAAATGTCATTTCTAAAGAATCACATGTGTAAATAAATGAGCCACGTGTAAAGAATTACATGTAAATAAATTAATCATCTTTAAAGAATCACGCGAAAATAAATGAGTCATTTCTAAAGAATCACATGTGTAAATAAATGAGCCAGGTGTAAAGAATTACATGTAAATAAATTAATCATCTTTAAAGAATCACGGCAAAATAAATGAGTCATTTCTAAAGAATCACGTGTAAATAAATGAGCCAGGTGTAAAGAATTACATGTAAATAAATTAATCATCTTTAAAGAATCACGGCAAAATAAA
>JANDJT010000021.1:24932633-24947834 GCA_024331685.1 Stegophilus panzeri | reverse complement strand
TTTACTGACACACACACACATTTTCACATTTACATTTCATTTCGTGCTGGAAAACTGATGTCTGGGAATCTAAAATGTTTCTGTACTGACTCGATAATGTAGAAATCATCAAATATAAATCTATGACAAAGTTTGTACTTAAAAAAATAAAAAAAAAAAAAAAAAATAGGGTGCCTAAAACTTCTGCACAGAACTGTATATCACAATAGTTTCCCCCGGTACACGATATGTCTCGTGATATTTAGTTTTGTTGTGTTGAAAAAAAACTATGCAAAACATTCATGTCTACCAAAATAATATAAACAGAAAAGGATAAAAGAAAATTCTAATAAACATCATTTTTTCCAAAAAATATTTTACAATAATAATTTATTATTTTTATTTAAAGTACATTCTGCAATTTTAAAGGTTAAATACAGGCGTTCGCTTTGGGTCTGGCACAAAAATATCTGCCATTTAATTCAGTGTTGTGTGTAGAAAGTTTGTAAAGATGCGGATATTGTAGAGACGTGCGGCTCTGGAGAGCGACAGAAATCAGGAGAATGGTTTAAAGTTCGATTGATGGTGATTCAGAGATGACGTGCACCTTATATTTTACTTAAATAAAAGGTCCTGTACTGTATACGCTATCCCCGAGTGTGGACGCTGAGCTAAATGAAAGAGTTATATTCTCCCCGCAGACGTTATTAATAGATATAGATTTTGATTTTAGGGCTAGACCGCGGCGTCCTGATCCAACTCCTTCACGGCCCGCGTGGGGATTATTGTGTTCTCCGGATGGATCGTAAACCAGCATTACATTAGTGTGTTAAGTTGAAATGATCTCTAGATCAATAGTCAAGACTCTTAAAGAAGAATGCAGGAAAATGAAACAGGTCAACAAATATAAACGTCTGCAGTTTAGCTGTAGTGTGTACGGTTTTACAGGAGACGCAACAACGACGCAGGACAAATGCAGAAACAACAACGATGTGCTGAGCTGAAAAGCCAGTTCACCGAAGGGGAAAGGACGCATCTGCTTCTGTTAGTGGTTACTTTCACTTTGCGTTGGTTTCAGCCATGTTCGGACAGGAGTAGACGTACGTGCGGTCCCGGGGTAGTTTCCTATCTTACAGGAGCTGAAACGCTGTGACTTTATTTCTGTCTGGGTCGGTCGACTTCTCCTCCATCCTCTGAGTAAATTACAGGCCTGCTGTTTTTCTCCACGCGCCGAGCTCGTCTGATCAGTCTAGTCCCCATACACGCGGCCGTGATTTTCTTCACAGATGTCACGTGGCGTCGCGTCGGGGTGCACTTTATTCCTGATGATGATGATGATGTATAATTTTCTCTGATTGAGACTGCTTTTTATTTTGTTTCCCAGGTAAAGCAGTCTGCTCACAGCACGGTGATAATGTCTACGTGTCGGGGATCTCTAACGGTCAGTTCTGTAGTCCGACTGAGGACTAAACGCAAACACTCAAAACCAAGAGTAATTATTTTTGGTAAATTGGGAAGTGTTAGCAATCTATATGCTGTGTGTGTGTGTGTGTGTAGCCTGTGG
Source organism: Stegophilus panzeri (assembly GCA_024331685.1). NCBI lineage: Eukaryota > Metazoa > Chordata > Actinopteri > Siluriformes > Trichomycteridae > Stegophilus > Stegophilus panzeri. Next base: position 24,946,291 of record JANDJT010000021.1, on the reverse strand, counting down.
GGATGTGGTGGAGCAGATCAGGGCGTCCAGCGGTGTGATCACCAGTCCTGGGTGGCCTTTTGAGTATCCGTCTCGCATCAACTGTAGCTGGAACATCCGAGCAAATCCTGGAGAAATCATCACCATCAGGTACCGAAACACACACACACACACACACACACACACACACGTGCATTAAGCAGGCATTAACACACTTGTAGTATGGCACCCTGAGTTACAGACACACCAGAATATACACACTTACACACTCGCACAATAATGACTTTGTAGGCATTAACACTTGCTTTCAAAACAGAAATCCTCACCCTAGAGGTAGAGACACACCCAAACAGATATTAACACACACTCACACACACACACACACACAAATGTCTTTCTACACATGTACACACTTGCTTTCAAAACAGAAATCCTCACCCTTAGGCGCAGACACACACGCGCACACACACACACTCGCACAATAATGACTTTGTAGGCATTAACACTTACCTTCAAAACAGAAATCCTCAGCCTAGAGGTAGAGACACACCCAAACAGATATTAACACACACTCACACACACACACACACACACACATGTCTTTCTACACATTTACACACTTGCTTTCAAAACAGAAATCCTCACCCTTAGGCAGGCGCACACACACACACACACACACACACACACTATAATGTCTTTGTAAAGGCATTTACTTTCAAAACAGAAATATTCACCTCGTGGTAGAGACACACCCAAACGGACATTAACACACACACACACAGTAACATCCTATCAAAGGCATTAACACACTTGTAGTATGGCTCCCTGAGTTACAGACACACCAGAATACACTTTAACACACATGCAATAATGACTTTGTAAAGGCATTAACACATTTACTTTCCAAGCAGAAATCCTCACCCTAGAGGTAGACACACACCCAAACAGATATTAACACACACTTCTATAATACAGTATAGCAACATCAACACCGTATCGATCATAATATGCATCATGTCATTTTCTTTAACGCATATTTATCAGTAGTAGCTCTCTGTAAAATCACACGTCAGTATGAAATCATTCCCAGACGTAAAGAGCTTTATGAGCGATATGAGAACCCTAATAACGATGAAAATAATAATAATAACGTTGTGGTTTACATGTCACATAATAGTACCTTGTGCCAGTGTTTGCATTAGCCATGCTTAATTTGTTCAGGTTTATAATATAATCAGCATTTATAAAGCGTAACAGTAGTTGTGCAGTAGTTCCAACATCAAGATACTGACCACACCAAATATTTCAGACATCACACAACCTTGTTTTTGTGATCGGTCTCTCCGCGTGAGGCCGTCCACATCATCAATAGTGATGTTCTCTTGGTCTCCATGGTAACCAGCACAGAAATACACACACTCTTCTGTCCTCACAGGGTGGGATTTTTGCGGTGCACAGGCTGTGAAAAACTTCCGAGCCCACGAGCTGAAAATCATTTATTAGTGTAGTGTGTTTAGACCGTGTAAAGTGTAAAACTGGTTAGTAATTAGTTGATTTTTTTTCCCCTCCTTATAACAGCAGCTCTGACAGTACTGTATTTGAAAATCGCAGGTTTACATTAACACGCTCGTTCAAATACGTTATCGTTTCTATAGTAACGGCTCGTTCGGAGGAGTCTATTCAGCAGACGAGCCAGGTAAACGGATTAAAAACCCGAGAGAGACGTTTGTTTAGCGTTTACGGAAAGGAAGCTTTGCGGTTTCTGTTTATAGCTGCTATAACGTAAGTGAGAACAGGAACGCTAAATAGATAAACAGTATGATGTTTTTTTTTAAAATTATTATTATTTGATAAATACAAATGTTTGAGTGAGTTGCTGTGGTGTCATAGGAAACGTTTCATGACGTGCTGTTATTGGAAAAGAATCAACTCTGCTTCACCACACCACCGTGGTGTTGATTATTTTCCTATAACTGCACAGCACTGAGCGCTTCATTCCTTTACTTCCTGTGAACAGGGTGCGGATGACCAAGTGAGATCCACTGCAGCGGAAGTCGACTTTTTAATCTTGGTTCGTTTGTTTTTTCTTTCTTTGTCCAGTTTTCAGGACTTTGAGATCCAGAGCTCACACCGCTGCGGGTTGGACTGGATCTCCATCGGCACCTACAAGAACCTGGACGGTTACCGAGCGTGTGGTTCGTCCATCCCGGCTCCGTACATCTCGTCTCAGGACCACGTGTGGATCAAATTTCACTCGGATGACACGCTCGCTGGCAAGGGCTTCCGGCTGTCTTACATCACAGGTAGCGCGGGGAAAAAAAACACCGCCGTTTATAACGCGCGGATAAACGAGGCACACGGCAGGCTGTGTTGCGTAATCGTATTACAAATCACAGATTATGGTTTAAAACCCAGTAGTTCCCAGTCTGAAAGCACATGTAATGACATCCTTTGTGGTTCAGAAGTGTAGTAAGTTCATATGGCATTGATTTGTGTGACTGCTTGGTGGTTTTTAAAGAGATTTTCCTTCTCTGTGGACGATCAGGCTCGTGTTGGTCTTCACTCTCGAAAGCGGTCGCGCAAATCACTGACTGTATACCTCAGGCTGCGTTTTAATAAACGAATCCACTGCCGTCGAAGCGAATAGTCAGACCCACGTCTCTACTAACAAGGACTTCGAGGTCGACTGATTGATCCACACTGATGGTTTTTCCCCGAAGCTGCTGAGAAGGGCGTGCTGTCATTATACAGTATGAGAGCGGCCTCTAGAGGAGAAATAACAAACTGTCACTGACTAATTATTTTGTGTAATTTGTAGGGCTGCAACTAACTATTATTTTCATAATCGACTAATTGGCCTATTATTTTTTCAATTACTCGATTAATCGGGGCGGGGTCAGTACCATTTTTTTCGTTTATTTAAAATAAAATCCACAAACTGAGTGTTAAAAATATAAACTTCAGACTAAAACTGTACACAACTGTTTGTCCAATTATATACGACTGAAAGGAATCCTATACACACACACACACACACACACACACACACCAGAATATATATTATTAATTTAGGACTGTGGTTTAATTCCGTGCTTTCTGTGCATTGATAAAAAATAATGCATAAATACTTATATATTAGTTTATATTATATATATATATATATATAAGTTTATATTATATAATAGTATTTATGCATTGCTTTTTATAAACAGTAACGGTGATATAAACAGTAAAGTGAAGAAAGTCATTGTTGGTGACTCTGCTAAAGCTAGCGGCGTCGCAATACGTGCGTATGACGTCATGCGCCATCGACTAGGAAGCGGCTCATACTTCCGGTTAGTAAAAAAACGCTACTGTTCTATTTGAGACGATATTACCTTTCTAAAATCCACACACCAGACGGTACACAGTGCATAGTGTAAGTGTATAGGACGTCATTTGGGACACAACTTTAGTATTCACTCTCCGAAGCGTGTTTTCTGAGCAGAAGTAACGTAATGAGTAAACGCACAGACCGACTAATCCGTGATGAGATTCGTCCACGACGGTTTTCATAATCGGATATTATGGATTAGTTGGATTAGCTCTAGTTATTTGAAGTATTTTTTGATTCATTTTGGATGTCTCTATTTTTATATTTGTTATTTGGCGTGTTAATATATATTTATATAATTTAAAAAAAGTACAGTACATTTTCATGGTACAGTGAGTGCTGTTTATTTTTGTAATAAAGTTCAGCAGTATTTTACTTGGAGTGTTAGTTTTTAAACTTGATACTGAATGAAAACGTATCGGTTGATTAATCGGTTATCGGCAGGTACTCGGTTATCTTTATCAGTAAAATCCATTATTGGTCGTGCTCTACTCCCAATACAGTGTTAAGCTGTCCTCTGGCAGTGATTTCAGCAGATATTAGTGTGTTGATCTACACGTTATGTGCTGTTAGTGATTAAGAACACACTGTTGTCTGATTTTAATGTATCTAAGAATTGCTTTGTCCTGTTTTTTCTTCTTCTCAGTCCAGTTGCTTACAAAGTACCTTTTCTGTTTTGTTTTTTCCCCTCAGGAAAGTCGGAAGAGGCGAGCTGCGAGTCGGATCAGTTCCACTGCGTGAACGGGAAGTGCATCCCTCAGTCGTGGAGGTGCAACACAATGGACGAGTGCGGAGACAACTCGGACGAGGAGCTGTGCGTTCATCCCAACCCTCCTTCTTCTTCATCATCCTCCTCCTCCTTTTTCTCCTTCCAGCCGTGCTCTTTCGATCAGTTCCCCTGCGTGTCGCGCTACACCCGAGTCCTCACCTGCCTCCCTTCTTCTCTCCGCTGTGACGGCGCCATCGATTGCCAGGATCTGAGTGACGAAATCGATTGCGACGCCCCGGCGTGCTCCGAGCTCCGCCTTCAAAACTTTTACGGAACTTTTAACTCTCCGAATTATCCTGATTTCTATCCTCCGGGTAGCGACTGCTCGTGGCTAATCGATACAGGCGATCGCCGCCGCGTCGTCCTGCGCTTCCTGGATTTCAAATTGGACGGAACCGGTTACTATGGCGATTTCGTAAAAGTGTACGACGGCTTGGAAGCGGAGCCTAGACGCCTCCTTCGCGTCCTGACCGCCCTCGACTCGCGCACTTCTGTCATAACTGTCGTTTCGTCGTCGGGGCAGCTCCGCGTGCACTTCTATGCCGATAAGGTCAACACGGCGCGAGGATTTAACGCTACATATCAGGTAGAAGGGTTTTGTTTGCCCTGGGAGATGCCATGTGGAGGCAACTGGGGGTGTTACACCGAACAGCAGCGTTGCGACGGATACTGGCACTGCGCTAACGGCAGAGACGAGCTGAACTGCAGCGGATGCGGCGAAGACGAGTTCCCGTGTTCGAGAAACGGCGCGTGCTACCCGCGATCTGACCGCTGCAACTACCAGAACCGCTGCCCCAACGGCTCAGACGAGAAGAACTGCGCTTTCTGCCAGCCCGGGAACTTCCACTGCAGGAACGGGCGCTGCGTGTTCGAGAGCTGGGTGTGTGACGCGCAGGACGACTGCGGCGACGCCAGCGATGAGGATGCGTGCCCCGTCGCCGTGCCAACGCGGGTCATCGCCGCCGCGGTTATCGGCAGCCTGGTGTGCGGCCTGCTGCTCGTCATCGCACTCGGCTGCACCTGCAAACTCTACTCTCTCAGGAGCTTCGAGCGCAGGTCAATAAAGCTTCAGCATGTTCACCGTCTATTTCTGATCATTTGGATTATTTTTTCTTCCCCTAGCTCATTCGTTATTTCTTCTTTTCTGTTTCAGGTCATTTGAGACGCAGTTGTCCAGAGTTGAGGCGGAGTTACTGAGGAGAGAAGCTCCGCCCTCATACGGCCAGCTTATCGCTCAGGGTTTAATCCCCCCTGTGGAGGATTTCCCTGTCTGTTCTGGCAACCAGGTGAGACATCTGTTTGTGTTTTTACTCTTTAGACATTCTGAAAATTAATCACTCTTAAAAATTAAAAAATTTTTAAAAATTAAATATGTTAAATGTTTTTCTTTTTTTAGCTTTAAATTTAGCTTTAGCCTGAACATTTTACAAAACTCCATTATTAATTCTTTACGATTATTTTTCGTCTCCCTCAGGCTTCCGTGTTGGAGAATCTCCGGCTGGCTGTCCGCTCTCAGCTCGGCTTCACCTCCATCCGCCTTCCGTCCTCCGGTCGCCACGGCAACGTCTGGCGCCGGCTCTTCAACTTCACGCGCTCTCGCCACTCCGCCTCCTTGGCGCTGGTGTCCTCTGGCGCAGGGGTGGAGTCGGAATCAGGAAGCGGCGCCAACGGCGTCGGAAGCTCCGGCCACATTTCGGAGCGACTGGACTCTGACGATTTGGAGAGCGAGCAGCAGGGGGCGGTGGGCGGAGCATCGGCTTCTCTTCTGCCTCACAAAACCCCTCCCGCCGCCACCGTCGTGTCTGTTTCCGCAAGCACCGCCCCGCACGCTGTAGCCGAGAGCGACGAGATAGTGGCCCCGCCTCCCAACGGGCGTGGCTCGTTTGTGGCGCGCGGTCTGCGCTGGGTCCGGATGTCCCTCGGTTCTCGGTTCGTGCAGCAGAACCGGAGCCCTCTGAGGCAGACGCAGAGCGGAACAGCGAGTGAAGAAGACGACGACGAAGACGTCGAGCTCCTCGTTCCTTTAACCGACAACTCGGATGCACCCTCCGCCGCTCCCTCGCTCCGAGGCAGGCCAGCAATTCGGGATGGGCCCTGCGAACACTGCGGGATGGTTCACACGGCTCAGATTCCCGACGCGTGCTTAGAGGCCACGGCTAGAACAGAAACCAGCGACGACGATTCTCTTTTGCTTTGTTAATCCTCAGTACCACCCGCTTTGCCTTCGCTTCTTTGCTGTCCCTAGCAAGGGAAAGTCTGAATGTTTTTTGGACACCTGCCCTTTCCCGTGACCTTTCCAAGAGCTTCAGAGCAGTTCTGGTGACGCACTCTCTCCTATCCACTGTGCCGTTTCCTGTCTCTGGTTTAGCTTCAGCAGTTCAAGTGGTTGTGCGACATCCCAAGACTGACAGAGGGCCTCCGTTGAGGCCCTGAGCGAGACCCTTAACCCCTTAACTGTTCAGCTGTAAGCTTGGATTGAATCACTTGTATGACGCTTTGCGTCTGCCAAATAGGTTATTATTATTATTTTTTTTTTTTTAAACCCTTTCCTGGGGAAGAAAAGGGTTTGGGATACACACTCAGCAGATTGGGAGAGAAAAGCGTGAGAGGTTCTTAAACACCGTACGCGCGAGGTATTAAACGTGCACTGGTACTAGGGGAAACTAGATGGTTCACACATTTCAAGATATTTTATTGAGTATTGAATCCTTCTGATGTCAGTGGAAAGGCTGCTTAATTATCCAGACGGTACGTCACACGTGAGCTGCCGGGGCTCTGAATTCAGATTTAAAGGCGTAGTACGATTTTGCAGTTAGAGCAGATTATTTATAACGCGGTGTGTATTAAGGAGTGACTATTTTTAAGGATGTTACGTTCTATAACAGCCACCAATGTTGTGTTGTATTTATTGTTTCTTTTACTGCTTAATGTTTTGGTACTGAAAACTTGTGCGAGTGTGTGTGTGTGTGTGTGAGAGAGAGTGTGTATTTATTACTGGTTTTAATTTCAGTAGTGGTTACTTGAGAAGCATGTTACATTGTCTTTGGCTTTGTCATTTTTTTTTTTTTTTGTGATTATTGTGTACGAAAGTAAATGTATATAAATATGCGTAACTGGTTACTGCACTAAAGAATAAAGTATTCCATCCCATGTCAGTTTACACAGCATCATTAAACACAAAACATCTTCTGGTGTCTCCTTGTGTGTGTGTGTGTTTGTGTGTGTGTGTCCTGTTGTGTCGAAGACGTTTATACGGACATGATACTAGGAGGTAGATGTTTGTGCTTAAACACTTGACTAGGACAAAACGAGCTGATGGAGGCTTACTTTATTATCTGTCCGTCCGTTTTCCATACTGCTTATCCTACACAGGGTCTCGTGGAGGCTGGCGCTTAACCCAGGGAACTCGGGGCACAAGGAGGAGGACACCCTGCATGGGCTCCTAACCCATTGCAGGGCACAATCCACTCGTACACCAGTTCACACACTACAGACAATTTGGAAACACTAATCAGCCTACAGCACTATCTTTCTAGTGGGGGAGGAAACCAGATTACCCGAAGGAAACATGCAGGCTCCGAACCCCGGAGGTGCCACTAAACCACCATGCCCTCCGCTTTATTATCCCAGTATTTTAAACAAGGAGAATTGTTGATCGGTGTAGCCATACACCATGGAATAATTTTCAAAAACCTGGTCTTAGTGATATTTCTTGCATCTTATGTGCCAACAGGTTATTTATTTATTTATTAAAGAACGTTGTGCGTTATCTGTTTATAGTTACATTTACGGCATTTGTCAGACCCCCTTATACAGAGCGACTACCATTTATCTCATTTATACATGTGAACCATTGAAGGTTAAGGGCCTTGCTCAAGGACCCAACAGTGGTAGCTTGGCAGTGCTGGGGCTTGAACTCCTGACCTTCTGATCAGTAACCCAGAGCCTTTAACCACTGAGCCACCACTGCTCGGTATAGTTACACATAATGTTGAGGAACGCCCAAACCCAATAAGTTTCTGTTCTCATTGATGTTACTGCACCTAGAAACAGTCATTCCGTCATCAGCCTCTTTTTTTTCCTCCCTTCTCTTGAAATTAATAAGACAAAAAAAAAAAAAACACTCGTCGTGATACCATGAAACCACAATGCGCAAACTCTGAACTCTGTCGTGAAACTTTTCCCAGGTTGAAAATGCTGACACTGGAGACTCCTTCCATCAATATTAAATAAACGTCTTACAGAAACCATCACCGTATCATCAACTGTGTGAAATTGTGTTAAATAACAAACAACATGTCTTTTAATGAATGAATGACTGAATATAAACCTGTGGTTTGTAGCTGCGCGACTCTCAGAGATTCTGACCAATCAGATTTGGCCATTCGTCAGCGCTTGTGGTATAAAATTGAAATTAATCTCACCCGTAACCACAACGCCGTTTTAAAGCTGCAAGGTCGTCCGTGGCGTTATTTATTAATCATTTACTGCAGGTTTGTTATTGTGCAAAAAATCTCATTATGTTTAGAAGTCTTTCTTAGACTTGGATACCCAAGCATGGAAAAGTGCAGCCATCCAAAAAAAATTAATAATAATAATAATAATAATAATAATAATAAATTACAAATATTCAGACCTTAATGCAGAGAAAAGCTTTATTGGAAATCCACAAAAAACAATGACAGAGATTTACACACAGGAAGTCAAAGCTGGATAATAAATGAAAGAGTATAGACTTTGATAAGAAAATATACACTTTGAATATTTCACATTCATTGGCCAGGAGCGTACGTTAACACGATTGTTTAATCAGGTCATCCAACTTAAAATAAATTGACATGGTTATTTTTGAAATTTATTATTCGATATAAAGGCGAATTTGCATAGCACCATTGTGAAACTGGTCCCATTTTATGACCTTTAAGTTGCCGAGACACAGAAATCTGCTAAACGTGTGAATGGAGTTCTCCTCTGTGAGAAGGATAAAATACAGAAAGTCAGAAGTGAAATCCAGAAAAAGAAGGTGATACTTTTAGCCACGCCTGGACTCTGCTAAAAACAACAAGAAGAAGATTATTTATTTATTTAAACACAATACCTGTCTCAGATCACAGGCTGTGGCTAAACTGTGCTCTCTCTCTCTCGCCCCCTACAGGGTGCAGTTGGAATCCAGGGATCTCCTGCACTTGGCCACGCTCAGATAGGTCTCCACCTTGTGCATGTCCTTCTTGAAGCAGGACAGCAGACGGAAGCTCTTCCTCAGGTTTCCCTCGCTCAAGGTCTGGTAGAAATCCTCGAAGGGCGGAGCCAGAGAGTCGTTCTCGTCCAGGCCGGTTTGTCCATCCACACATCCCTATTGAGCGTACAGAGTGAATCAGACAGGTGCTCAAACTTTGCCCTTTTTTAGAGGCAGATGTTACTGTGCTGCCATGTCAATAAATAAATGCTAGACCACCCTACGTTTCAGTGTTTCAAACTTTTATGATGAAATACCCTAAAACGCAACAGAACATGCTGTTAGAGGAAAATAATCAACCGACAAGTCACTCAAACAAATCACACCTAATATAATTAGAACAAAATCCGTGTTAGTAAAACGTTTTAAACATTATACTCTATTGCACTCTACGAGCACTAAATCCAGTTACTGATCTACTGCTCTCCTGCTCACCTCGATAAGCACGCCGATGCCCATTTTCAGGTCAGCCAGCTTCTCTGAGATATGGTTAGGGTTGCCGAGGTTCCTGCTGGGGAACTCCCACGACTCGATCAGACGGTAGGAGGTGTGCAGCAGTTTCAGCACCTTGTAAAAAAAAAAAAACATACTCATTTAAAAATTTATGGAGATGCAAAGCAGAATTCTGTCTCACTGACGTGCATGTTCGCTTATAAACAGATCTTTAACCTGAGACTAGAGCATTATTTACAAGCCAAAACAAGGAGATATTACCTCCTTATAAACATTACCACACTTCATTATACGCTGAGCTAAAATTAAAGGAGCAGTTTGTGATATTTAGAGAAAAGAAAACATCGACAAGCTTCCCCCCACGCTTCCCCCCACCCCCACCCCCACGTACCTCTTCTGCTTAAAATTAGTTTGCCTCTGAAAAATACGCCAAGCTTGAGCAGCTTGGTTTTGGCTGGGGGTGGAGCTTGTTTCTAGGCCAGAAAAATGTAAACCGAAGCCTTAAACAAAGATGCCTTGCATCGCATGGCTACTCTATGACAATTCAGAACCCTTAATGGTTTTTGGTTGTCCTTTTGGGGAATGCTTAAAGGTTGGAGAAAGGGGTCACTGGATAGTTTATGTAGAACCCTTCAAAAGGTTCCAAAGAACCTGTGAAGAACCTTTAAAGAACCATTTCTTCTGTATCATTCTAAGGTACCTTTAAAATTATAAGATTGTTATGAGTATCAAAGCACTTTTGAATATTACATATTGCACTTTTAAATCGTTTGTGTCCTAACTAATGAACTACATCTAGATCTGTACATTAATATAATATTATATTGACTGCAATATCATGAAATCGCTTGTTTCCTGAAGCAGCTTGGCGACTTACAGAGCTTTTCTGGGCCTCGTCCTTGCCTGCCGGAGCCTCGATGGAGTCCGAGTTGCAGAAAGACAGCGGGAAAATCTTGCTCAGCTGTTTGCGTTCTTCAGGTAACAGAGCTTCCTCCTTTGCATTTGCAACACAACGAGAAGATTAGCGAGCGGATAAATCAGACCTAAATAAACCAGCACAATGCCTAGCTGTAAACCGGGCTTAATTCAAGCGAAGTCAGCTTACAAAGTCGTCCATCATCTTGGCAGCCAGTTGATGAAGGTGTTGCACACGGATGACCGCATTGTTGAAGAGCCGCTGGTTCTCGAATGTCGCGCCTTGACTAAAGAGCAAACTCGCCACCACGACCGAGAGCAGCACTAACACTGTAAAAGGAGAAAAGCAGTAGATTAGCATACGTTACACGACGACTGCGTGTAGACTGTGAGGATACTTCTCAGGGGAAGTAGTTTATAATGAGGACTAAAGGAATAAAGCACAAAATAACAGTTTGCGGTTCTAATCCACCGCTAGACCCACTTTATGAGCGTAAAATGCGCCATAAAGAGTGAAAATTTATCGCACTTAATCATGGTAAAAGTCATTGTGAAGACAATTCAAGCGTACTCTTTATCATAAAAACCACAATGCCTGTAGTAATGTACCTTACATTACTAAAAATTACCTTCGTAATGTAACACCAGGTCAAAGCCTTACCTCTAGCCATTTTGCCAAATCTCTCTGAAGAAGCTTTGTGAGATCTCGCTGGAGTCTCAGTGAATGACTTTGTCCCTCGCTGTGCTGGCCCGATTTTTATACACGGACTAATACTGTTTAATGCATCAACATGAGAAACCTCACACCTTCCGCAATAACATCCCTCTATGACTATTTACTTTTTTTAATGAATAGTTATTTAATAGGTATACGTTCATACGCTTCCAGGTGTTCTTGTGTGTGACTTATGTTCCCCCCATGACTTCAGGAGGATATGGAGCCGTCACTGGTACGACAGTGTTTGTGTTTAGACACACCATTAGACGACCGAACCACTCGGGAAACCTAATGTTTCATAGAAGCACTCGTTTTTTTGTAATCTGGTAACTATATGAACTCTAATAATAAAGTGTTATAATTATTTTGTAGAGTAATACACTACTGTTTGGACGACCTGTTTATCATTAAGTAGCTTTCATTCAGGAATTAGAAAACACTGTATAGAAATGTTTAACTGCTGTGATTTGTTATTAAGTTATTATATAATGTTATTCCTTGTTATAAATGAGAAAGTAGTGAAACTCACTATAAATATATGACTGTAGTTAAAACGGTGTAGTATATGATACGTTGCGTTAGTTACAAACGAATAAAAACGCACTCATTCGAACGCGTTATCTTTTCTATAGCAACAGCTAATTCATTTCAAAGATACAGCATATTTACGCAAAGATACGAATCTACTGTATCCATGTGAGATTATACTACTGAAGCTGTTTGAGAGTTGGGCTTGAACTGGTTTAGGGAAATGGAAATCTTTACAGGATGTACAGCGGATTCAGAAAGTATTGAAACCCCGTCACTTGTTGCACACGTAATTGCCCATAACGACAACGTGAAAACATCTTGAAATCTCTTATTCACTAAAGCATTCAGACAGCAAAGGGCTGTGGCACTCCAAATTGTGGTCAGGTGTGTCCTGTTTGATTGAATTATCCTTGAGATGTGTCTAGAACTCAACTGGAGTCCACCTGAAGAATTTTGAATTGATTGGATATAGTTTGGAAAGGCACACATCAGGGTCTGTAATGGCCCAGAATTTACACTGCAGTGACAGGACAAAAACCAAGCCATGTGGCAATCAAATTGTGGCAAGGCATAGATCAGGGGAGGATATAAAAAAAGTTCTACTGCTTTGTGTGTTCCAAGGACAACACTGGCCTCAATAATTTCGAACCTTAAACCTTCCTAGAGCTGGTTGTCCGGCCAAATTGGGCATCCGGGAAAGAAGGGCCTTGGTCCTTGGAAAAAGATTCCCTGGGGTGATAAAATGAAAAACTTTTGGCAGAACAGCAAGCACTTTATCCGGCGAAAAACAGGAACTGCACATCACCTGGATAATACTATCTCTACAGCGAAACATGGTGGTGGCAGCATCATGCTATGGGGTGCTTCTCAGCAGAAGGGACAGGTAGACTGGTAACAATTGAGGGATGGAAGAATGCAGCCAAATAGAGGAACATCCTTGGAGAAAACCTCCTCCAGAGCACACTCAAACTCAGACTGGGGCGACAGTTCACTTTTTAACATGACAAAGATGCAAAAAAGTTCAATTCTGGTCTCATAAGTCCAGAAGATATTTTTCTATATAGTCTCCAAAATAGTCTGCCTTTCAGCAAACTCCAAACAGGATTTCATATGGATTTTTCTCTATGGCTTTTTCTCATTCATGGCTTTCTTCTCGTCACACTTCCATAAAGCCCGGCTTTGTGGAGTGTCCAGGTTATGGTTGTCCTTTGAATATCTGTGGATTGCTCCAGCTCCTTTAGAGTTACCCTTAGTGTCTTGGTTGCTTCTCTGAGAACACCATCTCCACAGTGACGCGTGATGTTATAGCATCATGTTAAGTGTTACCCTTGGCCTCTTGGTTATAATAAAGGATATAATGTCACTCTGGAGAATGTTCAAATTTTGGGATTTTTTTTTTTTTTTTATAACATTGATTGATGCTTAGCTAGAACTTTGGCCCAGACTTGTTTTAATAGCTCATTGGTCTTCACAATCATTTTTCTTCAGGTAACAAACTCTGGGTTCTTACAGGAACAGGTGTATTTATACTGAGATCACATGACACTTTGATTACACACACAGGTTGCCTCCATTCAGCTAAATACAGTGGGGGAAATAAGTATTGGACATTTTTTTCAGTAAATATATTTCCAATGAGGTTATTCACATGAAATTTTCACCAGACATCGGTATTAACTCAAGA
>JANDJT010000021.1:24792903-24809841 GCA_024331685.1 Stegophilus panzeri | reverse complement strand
CAGTTAGCGTGTTCAATACTTTTTTCCCGTGTCATTCCTCTTTATTACACATAACTTTATTTATGGACTTTAATGTTTAGATTTCTTTATAAATGTGGATTTCTTGAGTTAATAGCAAAGTCTGGTGAGAATTTCATGTGAATAGCTTCATTGGAAATATATTTACTGAAATAAAATGTTGACGTGTTCAATACTTATTTCCCCCACTGTATGGTCATATAATGATCTGAAGAGAATAACCTTCCCTTTCTCAAACACTACTGTTTTATTTATTCTGATAATATTTTTTGCTTTAGAATGAAACTACAGCAAGTACATCAAGTCATTACTGTAATAGTTTCCGATAATACAGAAAATTAAATAAATCGCAACTTACAACAATTTTATCTGCACGTTTGACTGTATAAATTGTTCATAAGGATAATATTTTAAGACTACAATGAGTTTGGGTTGATTTCAGATGCTTGTATTCAAAAGACTTTAACACTTTTAACACTGAACAAATATACTGTACCATCAAACATATGTAAAAATAAAACAAAACAAAAAAAAAACCAACCCAAAAATAATGTTTAAATTGCAGAACTTGAGAAGGTTTCCACATACGAGTATAAAACTACCGTCGCTGCACTACACAATCTGTCATTAACACAGTTCAGAATGAGCTTGTCTCTTTTACTTTATTTCAAATATTTTACTTCATTCATTCATTTATTATTTGGTTTCTTTCTGTTCTCTACAAGTGTAAAATGATTTACAGTTTATTTAACATTGAGGAATAACTAATGCTACTCATAACTACAGGGAAAACAGCTTACAGTCATATTTCATACATATTTCTTACCTGACATCACTAGCACGGCGATGCAGAGAGCCGCCCAGGTGGACCGCATCCTGTAGACCTTCATCTGGAAGAAACGCAACGTCAGTGTTGCATGTGGCGGTGAAATATTCTGAGACGACAAAGTCTGCGAGTATGGCTCAGCAAATGAAAATGGTCTCAGTGTGAAGCAGCTGATATCCATTGTGAGGAGGCCGAGATACAGAAACAGGTGGGGCTAAACAACAGCAACAAAAAAAAAAAAAAAAGCATGTTACTGTATTGCTGATTCATTAACTGGAATCATGGCTAGTTTGTTTTACATTAAGCATTATCCACACTTTATCCATTATTATCTTGTGTCAGTCCTTAATTTCTTCTGATTCAAATATTGTGTGTCATTGAAAATAAATAGATTTTTTTAACCAAATTATCATTTTTTATTTAGATAGAGGAAGACGTTCTCAGCATATTAAAGTTGAGCCTGGAATATTCACCAAGAATATTCAAGTCATTAATGAGTATAGAGTGTGTAACTTTGGTGGATGATCCAGAATGCAATGTAAGCTTCAAAATCATTACAGTATGTTCTACAGAATGATTTCCGGAACTAAAGGTTTCAAGGTCATAAAGGATTACACCTCGATTGTAGCTGAAGGTATATGTACAGTGCTACAGGGAGACACGAAGGACATCTGATCGTCCTTGCAGTGGCAAACCGTGTGTAACCATGTGTAACCCCCCCCCACACCCCCTCCCTTGTTCAGGGACTCATTATTCCATTTCTGTTCCTCAAATGTCTCTGAAACCTGTTCAGTTTATGTCTCAGTTGTTGAATCTTTTTATGTTAATACAAATATTTACACATATTAAGAAATTTGCTGGAAATAAAAGCAGTCGGATGTGAGAGGACGTTTCTTTTTTTTTTTTGCCATGTATACACATTCAGCTACATTCAACTGGACTTATTAAGGCGCTTAACTACTACTAGGAACGCTTTCAGTGTTTCAGTCAAGGTGAACAGATAGCGACAAAGATACAGTGCCCACCTTGGAGAATTTATAATAGGTGACTAAACCTGTCAAAGAAAGAAAACAGTTAAACTGTAGGTTGTTTTTTTTTTTTTTACTCATGATGGACCATAGCCTCTTTAGATCATCAGGATCTTATTAAAATTCTTTTAAGACAGAAAAGGAAATGTGAAAGGAATCAGTTGAAAACAACTTGCTTAGGAAATGTTAGCTATATGTTTTAAGACCCATGTTCTGTTTATAATAAACAAATATAACAATTCCTTAGTTTTATATATTGCTTTTAGAGACACTCAAAATGCTTTACATTATATGAGGGGGAAATCTCCTTAACCACAACCAGCATCCATCTGTGTAGCATCCACCTGGATGATGCAACGGCAGCCATAGTGCACCAGAATGTCCACCACACACCCGCTATTGGTGGAGAGGAGAATGATGTAGCCAATTCAGGGATGGAGATTATTACGGGGCCATGAGGATTGATTAGATTAGATTAGATTTGATGCCTTGACATTTGTTGTAGGATCTAGTGCAGGAGAATGGGGTATCTGGTTTTGCTACTTGTGCAATCCGATCTCTGTATTAGTGCAATGAGACCTTAATGTCCACTTTCTTGACATTAAGTCAAAACCATTTAAGGTGGGTTTCAGTCTCCATCAAGGCTGTGTCTTGCCTGCTCTTCTGTTTGTGGTTTTCATGGATAGCATATCAAGGTGAAGCCAAGGTTGAAGAGGTGTTGAGTATGGGGGTGGGGGTTGAGTATTGGGGCTAGAAGTAATATCCCTGTTATTTGCAGATTATGTTCACTTGGCACAATCCAACATGGACCTCCAGCATGAACTCCAGTATTTCACTGCTAATTGTGAATCAGCTGGGATGCAAATCAGCAGCAGCAAATCTGCATGAATCTACATGAAACAGGGTTGTTTCTCAGAAAAGATTGTGGAGAGACCATGCTCCTGGTGGAGGAGTTTAAGTACCTTGGGATCATATTCATGAGTGATGGAAAAAGAGAGCATCAGATTGAAAAACTGATCAGGTTAGTAGCAGGCGTGTTACAGTTACTTTACTGGTCTGTGGAAGTGAAGCAGGAACCCGGTTTTCAGATGAAGCTCTCTGTTTACCAGTCAATCTATATCCCTTAACCACACCTATGGTTACAGTCAAACCTCATCTATAGTCATGATCCATCCTTATGTTCACAACCTATGGTAATGACCAGAAGAATAAGGTTGTACCAATTTATTGATTCCATTATTACCCACATTAGTATTGGCCTCCTAGCTTGCATGGACCTGTGCAGGTTGAAGTCCACAAATCTACCAACATTGGATCATTTGTAGAATATTCATGCACGTGATTACTGTAGGCGTTTCATAGATTATTGGCTGTGTATCAACAGTGGCCTTAAACATGGAAACCTGGTTTATGAAAAATGGTGTGTTTGAAAATATGTATTGAAAATTTGTTAAAATTTGCTGTTTAGTTGGCACACATAGGCAATAAAGGGACAACAAGACTAGTTAACACAACAGCTTTTAATAGATTATACAGAAAGAAACAAAAAACTATATCTAAGAAGAACACTCAGGATTTTTCAAATAAACATACTCTAACAATGTTTCTTCAATTTGTGTTTCTTCACACAAGCTTGCAATATGATTATTTCCATTTTAACTATATGAAATGTGTACCATAACATTATTTTAGTCACACACTGTACCTGGGTATAATGATACTTGGTTAAGCAGTTTTACCAAATTAAAAAGAATAGCTGATGAGGAAAAGCAGGCAGAATGAAACACTATATCAGATATATTAAGTGATGGGACATTGGAAAATGGAAGAAGAGGTGGCATTTTTATGTTGTAGTAGAAGGATAAGTGGTGGGATGAGTGGTGGCTGGGGAGGAAGAGTGGTGGTTGTAGTGGTGGTCTGAGTGGTGGGACAAGTGATGGGACGAGTGGTGGTTGTATTGGTGGGACGAGTGGTGGTTGTAATGATGGGATGAGTGGTAGTTTCACTGGTAGAATAAATGGTGATTGTAGCTATAGGACTAGTTGCGGTTGTAGTGAAAGGATGAGTGGTGGTTTTAGTGGTGGGACAAGAATTGGGTGTAATATTTCAGTCACACATTATACCTGGTTATTATGATACATCAGGTTTACAAGATTAAAAAGAATAGCTGATGAGGAAAAAGAGGCCAAATGAAAGACTAAAGTGAAGAAATGAAGTCAGAGTTATAGGACTATGATGTAAGAAAGAAGAGGCTGCATTGTGGTGTACTGGGGACTGAGCAGGAGGATGAGTTGTAGGACGAGTGGTGGTTGTTGTAGTGGGACGAGTGGTGGTTGTGGTGGTAGTGGTTGTTGTAGTGGTGGGACGAGGGGTGGTTGTAGTAGTGGGACGAGGGGTGGTTGTAGTGGAGAGAGGAATGGTGGTTGTAGTAGTGGGATGAGGGGTGGTTGTAGTGGGGCGATGAGTGGTGGTTGTAGTGGGGAGAGGAGTGGTGGTTGTAGTACTAGGACGAGCGGTGGTTGTAGTAGTGGGATGAGTGGTGGTTGTAGTACTAGGACGAGTGGTGGTTGTAGTAGTGGGATGAGTGGTGGTTGTAGTAGTGGGACGAGTGGTGGTAGTGGTAGGACGAGTGGTGGTTGTAGTAGTGGGACGAGTGGTGGTAGTGGTAGGACGAGTGGTGGTTGTAGTAGTGGGATGAGTGGTGGTAGTGGTAGGACGAGTGGTGGTTGTAGTAGTGGGATGAGTGGTGGTAGTGGTAGGACGAGTACTGGCTGTAGTGGTGGTTGTGGTGGTCGGACTTGTTGGTGTAGGAGTTGAACCGGATATGGCTGCATGGAGGCATTAGTGTTAGTATTTTTTAAATATGTTAATGATAATCAAAATGTCAAAAAATATTCTATGCACTTTCACACATGCTTACCTTGTGTGAATTTAGGGTTGATTGCAAGGCCATTTATTACATTTTTGTCAGCAATTGCATTCATAAACAGGGCTTTGATCACCTCAGCATTGATTTGGTTTGACTGGAACACAAGTGTAGCCTTTACAAGCACGGTTCCAGTTTGATTACTGAAGATATGGAGAGTGCTTTGTGTTTAGGCATGCATACAAAGTCCTGTGTCCTTTTAAAACAAATATTAAACATTCACTTAAAATAAACACTATTGCAGCATGAGGAACTAGAGTGATACCTGAAGGTCATCGGTGATACTCCTTGATAAAACGTGTTTGTGTTACAAGTGGAGCAGCCGTAGATGGAGTAGAGCTGCAAAAGAAGAACAGACTCACCAGAATATGGCTTGGCTTTATATGGTTCTTTATAAGGTTTATCTGGTTGTTACAATAATCCCTCAATCTCAAGAAACTAATAAAAGTTGTCAATTCAGCAGGTCCATTTTAAGCCTGCGTAGACCACATTATGATCATATTAATAGATTTTATCAATAGATTTATATTTGCAAGATAGATACAAGATGTTTCACCTTTAACATTTTTATTTGCTCCCAAATAAGATAATGCACAGAACCCACACTCGACTCTAATAAAGTCTGCTTAATTTGGCCCATGAAGCATAGTGCATGTAGCTAGCTAATGTAGCTACATGATGGTATTTGATATTAATTTTCTGCTGTGCTGAACACTATCTAATCTGCCAAAATGTTTACAGATTGTAAGAGCAACAGTTGATCAATCCAAAAAAAAAAGTTTTGTAGACTTATTTTGTATAATCAAGCTTAGAAAAAAAACATTTACGTCTAACGTGTTTCAGGCAGGTTTTGAATCTATTTTCTTCTGGTCGGTGCATAAACGGAAAATGGATCTTGATTGGCCACACGTTGCATATTTATTCCGGATGATCACTTGCACTAAGTTTATATTCATTACTGCACAATCCTTTTTATTGCGGCCAACATGTGTTTACAATCATTATTATGAAAAGATGATGAGCCATACTCTGTGCCTTTTATTTATTTAATTTTTTTCATTTCCAAAATTCTTAATGGTCCCAACTCTAATTAATTACTCTAATTTTGTCCTCAGACTTTCTAATCAAGAGCAAAACCAACGTGAAAAACTCACAGCGCCTTTAACTTGTGAGGACAATATCTCATATTTAGGAGAATTGTGGTTGAGGAGGGCATCGCTGTAGATCTGGTTGGTGATGTCCATGGTGAACTCATACTTGAATGAGGGGTTCGTAGCTTTGTTATTTCCCCCGGATTTCCCCAGACTCATACCTTTAAGAGAATCTGCAGGGTAAAAAAAAAACAGGGTTAAAATACTTACCTTCACTAAACATTATGTGATAATAAACACCATTGCCACATCAATCTATTTATGTGCAATACACAGAATGTTAAGGAACCCATGTTGATTGGTTGACCTTGTTCTCGTTCTTTAATATTACCTCTATTTATTACCTATATCAAATATCAATATAAAAAATTGTAAAAAAAAAATAAAATAAATAATTTTTTTTGAAAAAAAAATACTTTATTGGCATGCTTTATTGGCATTTATTATCATATTCTTTAGTCATTTATTATTTTGATCTTCATCTTCATTTAGATTGTAAATAATACAATTGCATCATCAAGTCTGATGTAGTTTCTTCAGTTCTTTACATAAACTGCTTTCCTTATAATTCTAATAAACTCTTCATGAGGTAAGTTTTACAAGCTTAGACCAAAACCAATGAAAACAAACAAATATGTGCAGTCTATATATCGCACACAAATGAAATTTTAACATCGAGGAGTTGTTGCCAGATCTAATGTAACTCTTAGCTTCAACGAGCAGTAACATTTTCCAGCATGAGCTTCTGCGTAATGAGATTTCTTACCTGACATCAGGAACATGGTGATGCAGAGAGCCACCCAGGTGCATCGCATCATGGAGACCTCGATTTGGAAGATATATAGAAATATGAATGATCTCTGATACGGAGGCAAAATAGTTTCAGGAGTCTGAGTGTGAGATGTGGAGAGTATACTTATTGGTGTCTAGAAGTGTCTGAGATAAATAATGTGACGTGGATTTGTCATCTGAGCCTTGCTTTTTATCATGGGGCCAAGTGATAAGCTTCAAACCCGAGCCAGGGGTAGTTAATATTACCAGGAAACCCTAAACATGGTAGATTGGTAGAAGGAAGTGGGGTTTATCTGATTCATAAATTGTAATCCCAAGTTGTTGTTTTTTTTAAATCAGAAAAACACGGTTATCTATGTAATCTTATGTTATCTTATGTAAAGTACTTGCACACTTTATTTACGGTCCAAATTTTCAGGAAATATGTGTATATTTATATTTTGTAGCAAATGTACAGCAAAATATGGCAGAAATTGTACAACCACAATATACTCCAGTATATCCAGTATAATCTCCAAATTAATTGGATTTAATGTAGCAAGATTCGTTTATTTACATATTCACACTGTATTCGGCCTAGTGACGGACAGAAATGCTTTACGTTTAACTTCCCCCAACAACTTTAACCGGTGTGGATCAAGTATACTATGGAATCTTAGTTGATTAACAAACATTTTTGAATGATTTTTTGCAACCTTTGACTGTTAAATAAGTTCCATCTTCTAACGTAATCCACTAATCTATTCCACTAATAGGCTCATTGTTTCAATGTGTACAATAATATTTTGGCTAGTTATTAGAAATAGAGCATTTTTATTCCTGATCTTTCCACAAACAGAACACATTAAAGTCTAATTTGAGATTATTTATAGGCTACTTCAGATTAAACTCATTCAATTCAAGTGTACAGTGGAACAGGCTAATATGTATGTATAATAAATGTACACCTCAATAAATATAATAACTTTGATAATGGTGAGCTCCTGTCAAGAATTCCCAGCACACTGCAGTTCCCACCATGACAAGTGCTGGTTTGACATTATGTCCTTTTTTTGTTTCTGTTTCCTTCCCTGTCATTGGTTGCTGACCTATTGTGTTGAGCTTTACTGTGTTTAGTCCTTGATTGTTTCTCTCTTTGTGAAGTCTTATCATGCACTTGTATAGTTAAGTCCAAGCCTTATTTTTTAGTTCCTGTTCAGTGTGTATTGTTTCCTGGTTTGACCTTCGCCTGTTTTTCACTGTGGTGACGTTGCTTCCTTCCCGTGTTTTGACCTCCGCAATGAACACTGATTGGGATTTTTGGATTTGCTCAAATAAAGCCTCATGCTTCCTCCAAACATGTGTCACAGTTAAGATTTCCACTGCAGTAATAAAATAACAATAAAACCAATGGCTTCCCTGCTATGCTTCATGGACCCCACTTTGAGAACCACTGGATTAAAGCACTGAAGAACATGAAACATGCAGGTTTTTTGTAGTTTATCATGAAGTCCAAAGGCCTCAGTTGAGAAATTTGGAGCAGTTCATTTGGAGCAGTTCATCTTTAATAATAATAATAATAATAATAATAATAATAATAATAATTGTATTTTGTATAACACCTTCCTACACACTCGAGGTCACTTTACAGGTAGAGGGGGCTAGACCATGTAAGGCTTTGAAAGTGATAAGGAGAACTTTATATTGGATCCGATATGAATCAGGTAACCAGTGTAACCTGTGCAGGACAGGAGAGATGTGATGATTTATTAGAATGAGTGAGAACCCTGGCTGCTGAATTCTGGATGTATTGCAATTTATTGATTGTTTTATTGGGAAGGCCAGAAAAGAGAGCATTACAGTAATCAAGCCTAGAACTGATGAAGGCATGGACGAGGGTTTTGGAATATTTGGTGTTTAAGAATGGGGCGAAGTCTAGCAATATTGCAAAGATGATAAAAGGCTGTTTTTGTGAGAGAGAAGACGTGCGAGTTAAAAGAGAGTGTGAGTCAAAGATAATACCAAGGTTGCGGACAGTAGAGGAGGGTCTGACCAGGACACCATTGATATCAATTAACTAATCAGGAAGATGAGATAGAACATATGGAGATGCTACTACTAACACATCTGTTTTTTCAGTATAGCGTTTGAGAACGTTACTGGTCATCCAGGAATTAATGTCCTTGGTACATTCAGATAAGGCGTTTGTGGGGAAAGGAGCAGAATGATGTGAACTAATATAGAGTAGAGTGTCGTCAGCGTAGCAATGGAAATTAAGGCCATGGTGGTGAATAATGCGACCTAAGGAAAGCATGTAGATGAAAAAAGCAGCGGACCAAGTACAGAACCTTGAGGAACACCTTGAGAAAAAGAAGCAGTGGTGAATTGACGAATGGAAATGAAGTGCTGACGACCAGAGAGGTAAGAAATAAACCAAGATAAAGCAATGCCAAGAATTCCAATATCAGAAAGCAGAACTAATGTCTAAGAGGACCAGAAAAGTAATGGCACCTGAGTCGGAAGACGTCAAAATATCATTTGAAACTCAGTGCGCAGTCTCAGTGCTGTGACATGGACGGAAGCCAGACTGAAAGCATTCAAAGAGATTGTAAGATCTTAAGTAGGAGAGAAGTTGAGAAGCAACCATTTCCTCTATTACTTTAGCCAAGAAAGGTAGATTAGAAATAGAGCGGTAGTTTTTATCAAATCTGAGGGGTCCAAGCTAGGCTTTTTTAAAACTGGATTGACAGCAGCAGTTTTGAGTTCTGAAGGGACAAATCCAGTAGTAAATATTCTATTGATGAGGTGGGAAATAGACACTGAGGTAACAGGCAGGCAAAGCTTAAGTAAGGAAGTGGGGGCAGGATCAAGCTGACAGGAAGTAGAATTAGATTTACTAATTATCTCAGAAACAGCAGATAGCGTAGTGGGATGAACTGGAACACCGACTGCACCCCAGACCTCCTCATCCAACATCAGCGCCTGACCTCGCTAATGCTCTTGTAGCTGAATGGACAGAACGTTCCACAGCCGTGCTCCAAAATCTAGTGGAAAGCCATCCCAGAAGAGTGGAGCTCATAATAACAGCAAAGGAGGACAAACTCAATGTTAATGCCCATGGTTTTGGATTGGGCACATATGATTGTGATGGTCAGGTGTGATAAGATAAATACTGGCAAATTTTTTAAATGTAAGTTATAATATATATTTATGTATATTAGTAGAGCATTTGCAGAGTAATCTGCATTGATTAGTAATGTACACTAAAACCAAAAAAAGGTTCTTTAATGGTATATTTAGGAGTTCACTGAATAATCAAGGGTTCTTCATTCATTCATTTATTCATTCATTTATTCATTCATTCATCTTCCGGAACCACATTATCCTGGTCATGGTTGTTATGAACACTAGGTCTAAAGAAAGGAAACACCCTGGACACAGTCTAGCGGAACTATTGTCAAACATGCTGTTATAGAAAGTTTATCAACACCTTCTTAATGACCATAATCTATAATCTGGACAGTGCTGTGGTATAAAAGCGTGTATTACAATAACTGGAACATGGCAAGTTGGTCAAGAAGCATAGAGGAAAAACTTATGTAAAGGCAGTAAAGACGCAAAACTATATCATATCATATCATATATATTTTCGCTATATTATGTTATATGCTCATAAAGTTTCGATAAATGTGTTTCAATTGATCATTTCTACGCATTTCATTCAAGAATATTGTGTTCAATCATGTGACATTATTGTTTAAACACATTCTCATTACAAGAGAATAAATTTGAATAGATTTTTTAAATCTTGTAAAATATGTAAAGTAAAGCACCACAAAAGAAAACAATAATTTACTTGCCATTACTTAGACCATTATAGCATAATGTTAATAGTACAAATATTTAATTCATCCATTCAGTTATTTTCAGCATCTGGAGCCAATCATAGGAACACACTTGTTCAAACGTTGGGGTAATCTGCCGGCATGTGTTTTTGTTTTGTTTTTTTTGTGAAATGGGAGGAAGAACCCAGAGGAAACCCACACAGGGAAAACATAATAACTATTTCAGATTTATTTATATTATACAGGGTGTCCCAAAAGTCTCCATACACAGGAGGAATTAACCATTTTTTAGCAAAACGTCTTCCAAAATTTTCATACTTAGCATTTATTTCATATATATATATATATATATATATATATAGCGCCTTTAAGAACACCAAAAGAAGTATGTACTGAAATCATTCTCATGGCCGGATCAGGAAGCTGTCGTAAGGTTGTGATGGACTTTAACAGGAAACATAGCGAGCACATCACACACGACACTGTCGCCAAACTTATTAACAAATTGAAAAAGACTGGAAGTGTTGCGGACCGAGAAGTGGACGTTCACCAACATCCACTGATAAAGACACAACCAACGTAATGCTGGCGAACATAGTCCACTATGTATGGAGATTGTTGGGACACCCTGTAGATTCATGTATTTCATTATATAGAGATGTTGCACTGCCCCTACTGGCAGGTTTACACAATTAAAAAGAATAGCTGAGGAAGTAAAGCAGGCAGAATGAAACACTATAGCGGAGAAATGACGTCAGAGCAATGGGACTTTGATTAAAGGACAAGGCGGCATTGTGGTGTTTAGTTGTCAGAAGTGGAGACTTGGTTGGATGGGAAGTGCTGGAGGCAGTTGGTGCAGGGTTGGATGGTTGTGCTATGACTGTGTGAAAACATCAGCATTAGTATTTCTCAGTATGTTCAATTAAACAAAGTTACATTTTGCTTTACTTTACATAAATCAGCACTCATGCTTACCTTGTGTGAAATTAGGGTTGATTTTAAGGCCGTTTATTTCCTTATCGGCAGCAGTCGCGTTCATAAACAGCTCTTTGATCGCATCAGCGTTGGTTTGGTTTGACTGGAACACGAGACTAGCCTTTACGAGCACGGTTCCAGATTGATTGCTAAAGAAACGGAAAGAGAAATAATCACGGGTTGTTAGAATGTCGAATAGAATCATTTAGCTAATGCTTTGTGTTTATTCGCTCGTACAAAGTCCGGCGCCATTTTAAAATAAATACTATTCCAACACGAGGAACTAAAACCATGTTTAGAATTGTACCTGAAGGTCATCGCTGATACATTGCGATAAAGCACGTGTGTTTTACACGTGGCACAGCCGTAGATGGAGTAGAGCTGAAAGAAGGACAGAGTCACATTTAGAGAATTTTGTAGAAATGTTTAATAATTGCAGAAGAAAGCAACTGGATTTGGTCATAATCTTCAAGGCGTGGCTGTACATCATTAAGTATCATATTTTGTGAGAAAAATGTGAGAAATTGAAACCTCACCATGCCAGTAACTTGTGTGGACAAGATCTCATAATCAGAAGAGTTGGGCTTGAGTAGAGATCTGTTGTAGATGCGGTTGGTGATGTCCATGGTGAGCTCGTAAGTCACTAAAGCATTCGTAGCCTCCTCAGATTTCACTGAACCTTTCGGAGAACAAGTAGTAAAACGATCAGAAACCTCCGGTGATACACAGATACACAGAGGATCTTCTCTTTCTTAATTATTTCTATTTTTTTTTTTTTAATTACTGTCTAATCATCGTCTTGCTTTAGAGGCGTGGTTCTCATCGTGGAGTCTGTGAAGCATAGTCAGAGGATCCACCATTTTCTAACGTTGTTCCAGTGGTGGAAATGACAACCCAGCATTATTAGAGTTATTATGCCTACACGTAATGCCAACTGGAATGTAAAGACATTTTTAATAATAATAATAATAATAATAATAATAATAATAATATTTAAAAAAAAAAAGAAACTTCAGAAAGTTCCGGCTCCAGTACATACCCAACTATAACCACACTTGAACACTGTAAAACCGGATAAGTTCATTTAACTCAAAACATTTGAGGAAACTAATTACCTCAAAATTTTATAGTTTATAAATCAATTTCTTTAAGCCAAATACACTTAAATATAACAAAAATTGAACTCAATTAACTCTATTTAAGTGTATTTGGCTTAAAGAAATTGATTAATCAACTTAAAAATGTTGAGGTAATTAGTTTCCTCAAATGTTTTGAGTTAAAGGAACTCATCCAGTTTTACGGTGTAAAATGACTCATATACAAATCGACTAATTATAAAATTCATCTCGTTACAACGCTAGCAAATTCTTCATGAGATAAATTGGACAGCAGGTCTGATTTAAATTTTTTTTTTTTACCTATGACAGGATTTTTATCATCTTTGGATTGATCAAAGTATCATGTTGTTGTCTTTTACAGCAGAATAAAACTTCAGTCAGATGTAAAGGGTGGAAGGATGCTTCTGGAGGACAGGATCTTCACAGTAGATGAATTTTATTCACAGAAGGTGTCCAGGTGGAGAAATACGGGAGTGTAGTCTCCCTTCCTGTCTAAGTGAAGGTGTGAATGCCTACCCGATATAACGCTTTAGTTCACTGTACAGTATAATAAAAGGGTCTTCACGTGACAGTGTGTACCACGTATCTATCTCCTTATGTGTTTATCAACTTATCCTATGGCGAGAATCAGCGAAAAGAGAATAAAACAGATTTTAAACAAGATTTCCTGAGGGGCATCATCTTAACTGTCTAAAATCAGAAATGTTTTCATAATGTGATATTTTAAGACCAGAGTGATAGATTCCTGGCTAATGCTTTACTGTAAGCTCCACAAATAATAATACTTTTTAAAAATATATTAATACTCAGGACATAATGAAGCTTAATGCTTACATTGTGTGAAATTAGGGTTGACTTTAAGGCCGTTTATTTCCTTATCGGCAGCAGTCGCGTTCATAAACAGCTCTTTGATCGCATCAGCGTTGGTTTGGTTTGACTGGAACACGAGACTAGCCTTTACGAGCACGGTTCCAGATTGATTGCTAAAGAAACGGAAAGAGAAATAATCACGGGTTGTTAGAATGTCGAATAGAATCATTTAGCTAATGCTTTGTGTTTATTCGCTCGTACAAAGTCCGGCGCCATTTTAAAATAAATACTATTCCAACACGAGGAACTAAAACCATGTTTAGAATTGTACCTGAAGGTCATCGCTGATACATTGCGATAAAGCACGTGTGTTTTACACGTGGCACAGCCGTAGATGGAGTAGAGCTGAAAGAAGGACAGAGTCACATTTAGAGAATTTTGTAGAAATGTTTAATAATTGCAGAAGAAAGCAACTGGATTTGGTCATAATCTTCAAGGCGTGGCTGTACATCATTAAGTATCATATTTTGTGAGAAAAATGTGAGAAATTGAAACCTCACCATGCCAGTAACTTGTGTGGACAAGATCTCATAATCAGAAGAGTTGGGCTTGAGTAGAGATCTGTTGTAGATGCGGTTGGTGATGTCCATGGTGAGCTCGTAAGTCACTAAAGCATTCGTAGCCTCCTCAGATTTCACTGAACCTTTCGGAGAACAAGTAGTAAAACGATCAGAAACCTCCGGTGATACACAGATACACAGAGGATCTTCTCTTTCTTAATTATTTCTATTTTTTTTTTTTTAATTACTGTCTAATCATCGTCTTGCTTTAGAGGCGTGGTTCTCATCGTGGAGTCTGTGAAGCATAGTCAGAGGATCCACCATTTTCTAACGTTGTTCCAGTGGTGGAAATGACAACCCAGCATTATTAGAGTTATTATGCCTACACGTAATGCCAACTGGAATGTAAAGACATTTTTAATAATAATAATAATAATAATAATAATAATAATAATAATATTTTTAAAAAAGAAAGTTCCGAAAGTTCTGGTAACAAATGATTGGTCCAGAAATTAGCAAGAATTCAACAAATAGATAAAGTGACTTAGTATGGAATAGTTTTCCCCTCTGATTTTTTAAAAATGTTTAAGCCTTATGGGTAAACTTGAGCATATCGTGGCACAGGAGGTCTCAGAAGTGCATTTGTTTCATCCTTGCTAATTGTCTGAGCAGTAATATGTTATTAAGACCATTAAAAGCTTAATATTTTGCCATTTTGGGCTCGGCCCATTTTATTTATTTTTTGCCCAGGAGTGTACTGGATATTAAATTAAATTAAATACCATTTAATCTACATTGTTTCCAGACTTTTCCTACTATAAATAAGCTTTATAATAAACAGAACGAGTTGTTAAAACTTAAGTGTTACCGTTATTAACGGCTATTCATATGGTTCAGAGGCTGTTAATGTATCTAACGCTTCATCCTTTCCTGATGCACTATTAGTGGACGTTGTAGTAAAGTGTCACCGATTCGTTTCTCGAGGTTTCCGTTTAGAAGAATATTTACACTGAACGAATTTGTACGAAGAACTACAGGAACTTGTCACGGAAAGAAATGTTTTGTTTGAGGCGTTTGAGAAACTTGCCCTCAAGTAACTGCAAAACTGTGTCTGGACTACAGAAACAAGATAAACGACTTTAACACAACATTCTGAATCGTTTCATCGCTTCATACAGTCATTATTTTGTTGTGGAATATTCCACAACTTTTTTTTTTTCTTTTCTGAGCAGGTTATTTCGAGCGATCTAATATGACTCATAACTGATGCAGGTAAAAACAACATGGAGCTTCATCTTAACACGGTTTCTTACCTGACACGGCTAACACGGCGATGCAGAGAGCCGCCCATGTGTATCGCATCGTGCAGACGTCCATCTGGAAGAAGCGTGAATCTATATGAATAATCTCAGCTGTGCCTAAGTGAAATATTCTCAGGAGTCGATGTATGAGAGCACAGCGCAGTGCCAGAGCCGAGGAAAGTGATATGGGGAAACTGATTATTAAAGTGTATAAGAGTGTAAGATAAACAAAGGAGAGCGATTAGTCATACAAAGGGCCCAGGGTGTGATTAAGGAAGTAGGAAAAAATCTGAAAAGTACAATAGAGTAGTGCCTTTGTTTGTTTGATTGTTTGTTTTTTAAGGTGTGTATATCTGATAGCTAGTTTGTGAGATGTTAAAATCTATATGTTTTTGTGCCAGTAATCTGCTGACTTTGTTCTAAATATCCCTGTAGTAGCCTGTTTATTATTCTTCGAGTACAGGACGTGTGGACGGCATTGATAGACTCCACTACCAATATTTAACTATTTGGTTTAGAATGTTAAATTATACACATATTTATTTGGTGTGAAACAATGCCATATTTTTTCCAGCATGTCTGGGTTTCCTCTGGGTTCTCTGGTTTCCTCCCACCTCTCAAAAACACGCTAGTATTGACTATCAGTACGTTTACACGGACAACAATAATCCGATATGAACCCGATTAAGACGATACTCCGATTAAGAAACTAGCACGTAAACAGAGATTATTGATGACCTTAATCCGACTAAAGTCATACTCGAAGTAAACACAAATGGAATTAAGACGTGTGGAGTATTCCTGTTTTAGTCACGTTATCGACGTGCGTTACAGACACGTACACACCTTAATCACACTATGGGAGTTTTCACCGCATTTTGCAACAGGACGCATACACAGCTTCAAGTGCAGTTAATTATTTGTCATGCTGTACGTGCAAATAGACGACTGCTTCAAGCCGTGGGCTGCGTCCCAAACCGCGTACTTACCGACTATATAGTAGGAGAAATACATGTATCTCTATATACTATATACACGGTTTGGGACGCAGCCCACGGCTTCAAGCAGTCGTCTATTTGCACGTACAGCACGACAAATACTTAACTGCACTTGAAGCGTTCGTAAAATGAAAAATAAAAACACCCAAAACTGTATACGGTCCCATAACGAAGACCAATTGTATGTCGATATGTGAGATTCTGGAGGGAACGTCGGACGACGTGGCGCGGTGACGTAATGACGTGTGATGTTAATCCGTCTATGTTCTATAACATGTAAAACAGGAACATAGGAATATTCTAAAAGCGACTCATGTAAACACCTCAATCAGAATATTGCCTTATTCAGAATAAGGTCAATAATTAGATTACTGCTGTCCGTGTAAACGTAGTCTATGATAAATTGCCCCTGTGTGTGCATGTGTGTTTGATCATTCTGTTGTCCTATTCAGGATGTATTCCTACCTCGTGTCCAGCATTCCCAGTATAGTCTCCAGATCCACTACGACCCTGACCAGGATAACACACCTCAAGACGACCACTGCCTTGCTAAAGAAGCTGAGGGTGAAGGTGATGGACTGGCCAAGCATGTCTCCAGACCTAAACCCTAT
>JANDJT010000021.1:24762560-24784652 GCA_024331685.1 Stegophilus panzeri | reverse complement strand
CCTGCATCTTTTGATCTAAGTAGGCGTGGCGGATCATAGAAAACTAAAAGGTCGCTTAGATACTGTGGCGCGAGACCGTTTAGTGCTTTATAGGTTAATAATAGTATTTTATAATCAATACCCACGTTTCCATGAGAACACACCCTGAGAAATGAAACAGTTAGAATAAGGTGCAGCGGGTTATTAACGCAAGCGTATACAGATTATATCACAAGCATAATTTACATATCGAGGATCAGACAAACGTGCCGTAACAATGTGTCATGAATCACAGTTACACACGTTGCTAGAGAATCTAGCAGCTTCAGGCTTTTGTGTAACTGTGAGCCACACCTGACTCTGCACAGAGTAGACCTCTTGATAAGTCCAATAACCTTTCATTTGACTAATCCCGCTGCTTTTTTTTTTTTTTTTTTTTTTTTTTATCAGACTCTTATAGACTCCATTAGCGGCCTCTCTGCATCACTTCACCTCTCTCTGACACAGAGCAGCGCTGCGACACATCGACTCCCAAAAATATTCCACTTCCACGTCCGAGATTAGCAATATCATTCCCGTCTTTATCCAGATGGAGGTCTCTACAAAGCTCTGGTTTACAT
Source organism: Stegophilus panzeri (assembly GCA_024331685.1). Classification (NCBI taxonomy): domain Eukaryota; kingdom Metazoa; phylum Chordata; class Actinopteri; order Siluriformes; family Trichomycteridae; genus Stegophilus; species Stegophilus panzeri. The sequence goes on along the minus strand of JANDJT010000021.1, from coordinate 24,784,053 downwards.
GGACGGCTCTCTGCATCGCCGTGTTAGTGATGTCAGGTGGGAAATAAGAGTGAAAGACTTTTCTCTAATTCCTTGATTTAAACATGTGATTATTTTTTTATGAGCAGTTCTTTATGTAATTTATGTTACAAATATTCGTCCAGTGAAAATCCAGTTAAACTTTAAATTTTTTTTTTTTTTTTTTTTTTTTTTTAAAGTTGAACTGGAGACTTGTGAAAGAATGCAAGAAATACTTCCATGGTAGAATATAATATCTTAAACATTTATACACGTAATCAAACGTTGGACTGCATGAGAACGGTCAGCTTTTATCAGTGTGTACCATCTACATTTTATCCAGTTATACTAAACCACTTATGATCTTAGGGGTCATAGGGGTCCAGACACTGTTTCTGTTTCTCTTTCTTATTATTTTTCTCTTTAAAAAAAATTAATTAATAAAAATATGTTATTCCTTCTATATTTATTTATTTATTTATTTATTTTATTTAATTGTATTAATTTAATTAATTTTTTTCTATTATTTTTAATACATAATTTTTTTTAACATAGTTTAAAATTTTAACATTTATTTGTTTAATATTTCTTTCTTTCTTTACTTACAACCATCTTGAGCAAAAATTAATATCAGAATAATAATAATTTTTTTTAAAAAAAATCTGTTTTATTTTAATAATAAAACCGTAGTGTTTTAAAAAGAAAGTAACCGTATTTACAGTGTGATGTAAAGTACATTGTAATTATTACTGGCTTGTGGGTTTGGATTTTTTTTTTTTTTTTTTTTATTAACTAAAAATCTAAATAATAAAGAAAAAGTAAAGTGTTATTGTTTATTTGTATAATTGTGTGGTGGCCTGGGGAACGTCAACATTTTCTATTATCCATATATAATCCTGAAAGCTATATGTTTTTCCTGAACTGAAATATGTTCAGGAACTAAGTTTAAAAGTCTAGTTACACCAAAAAAAAAAGTGAAATATTGTTGAAAAATTATTAAGAATTATTGAGTATCTAAAAGCGACTACTATGTAGTGATCTTATTTACATTTAATTGACCATAACTAAATTATTTCTTTAAAAATAATACATATGACAATGAAAATTGTTTATCTTCATACAGATGTATACAGATGTTTATCTTTATACAGATATGAGTGCGCCATTTAAACATTTACCATTTACCATTCAGATGAGCTACAACTGTTTTTGCAGCTGTGCTTATTAACCTGGCTCCTTCTTTACCTTAGCTGTTGTAGAAAGCTTGTGAAAATTACAAAACCATTTCTGAACTGCTTTTGGTTAAAAACACGTTTATGTTTTCTTAAAGTACGTCTTAAATTATGTCATAGACAGAAAAACGCAGATTTGGTCAAAACCCAATGTTTTTTGCACTTTGCCCGAATGAAGCTGTAATGATAAGGAATGAAGTGATATTTCCCTAGACCGTCACACAAATACTAACAGCTTTCAGATAGTAACGATGATGTTTAATGCTGTGTCACACTGCAGCCTCTGCTGAAAGTGCAAATCTGGAGACATCACAGAAGCTGGCTGCTGATCTTGCGTTCGATTATTACTTCACCATTGAGATCCTGAACCGCATCTACAACGATTCCCTCACCGACCCCGATTCTCCTGACTATAAGAAGATGTACAGTGAAGTTAGCGGCGCAGTGAGTGTTCACTTCATATTTGCTTTCACAGACACGTTGTATCCATTGACCATCAGGCATTTAATACACCAATTCCAAAAAAGTTGGGACAGTATGGGAATGAGGAGTGATTTGTAAATGTACTTTGACTTGTATTTGATGTTTTATCTAATCAACTGCATAGTTTTTTTTGAAGGTAAACATTTATTTTGAAATTGATGCATGCAACACGTTCCAAAAAAGTTGTGACAAGGGAAATTTAGGACTAATAGCGATGTGACGAGTTGAAATATGAAGGTGATGTGAAACAGGTGAGACAATCGTCTAATCATAGTATATAAGGAGCCTCCAAAAAAGTCTTTCAAAAGCAAGGACGGGTCGAGGTTCGGCAATCTGCCAACAGATGCGTCAGCGAATAATCCAACACTTTGAGAACAACATTCCCCAAAGATAAATCGGTAGGATTTTGGGCATTTTACCTTCTACAGCGCACAGTATAATTAAAAGATTCAAGGAATCCGGTCAAATCTCGGTGCGTAAAGGGCGAGGCTGAAAACCACTTCTGAATGCACGTGATCTCCGATCTCTCAGACATCACTGTCTTAAAAACTGTCATGAGTCTGTAATGGAGATCCTGACCTGGGCTCGGGAATACTTTGGTAAACCTTTATCAGCCGACACCATTCGCCGCTACATCCACAGATGCAAGTTAAGGCTTTACTATGTAAAGCAGAAGCCGTATATCAACACCGTTCAAAAGTGCCACCGACTTCTATTGACTCGGTCTGTCATGGTATGGGGGCGTGTCAGTGCCCATGGCGTGGGTGACTTTATGTATCATTAATGCCTAAAGATATGTACACATTTTGGAGTCACATATGCTGCCATCCAGAGCAGGACAACGCCAAACCACATTCTGCCCAGATTACAAGCGCATGGTTGCGTAAGCAGAGAGTGCGGGTGCTAGCATGGCCTTCCTGCAGTCCTGACCTGTCTCCCATTGAGAATGTGTGGCGCATTATGAAGGCGACAAAGGCCCCATACAGTTGCAGAAATACATAATGGATGAATGGGGAAAATTTTATTTGCTAAACTTAACCAACTAGTGTCTTCACTCAGCACCCAAATGCTTAATAAGTGTTATTAAAAGAAAAGGAGACGTTACACAACGGTAAACAGTCGAATGTCCCGACTTTTTTGGAGTGTGTAGCAGTCATCAGATTTGAAATGAGTGTATATTTTTGAAAATAAATTAAGTTCATAAAGTATTGGGGTTGTAAATTCTAACCATCAAATATATCAGGCATGCAAATACATATGGTACTCTAAGCTGCTACATGCAACCTTGATTTTTTATTTTATTTTTAGTTCTACTCTGTCTATGGCTGCTCCAGCTGTCCTAATAATGAAGCTTATCAAGGTGTGATATCCATGGGTTTCAGGTACAATACTTCAGTACTAAGTGCAGTAAAAGCAGTTAGCTAACAGATTACAATAATCACCTCATATTATTATTTATTATTACAGAAAGGGATCAGTGATCGCAGACAACATCATTGAGTTCAAAGGTAGCTTGACCAATCCCATTTTGCTCAAATTCATTTTTCTGGGTGGCCTCAACAGCAATAATGAAATTAATGGCCTTCAAATCAACCCTGATACCATAAAGGGTAAGCATGCCCAAAACACACACACACACTCACACACACTCACAATGTACTTAATACAAATGTCTGTGAAATCACAATGTGAAATATTAACACTGATCTCTCTACAGACTCTTATGTAAAAACCACAACAACAACAACCACGACAACACTGACAACAACAACCACTACCACATCTCCCACCACAACAACAACCACAAGACCAACAACAACCACCACAACACCGACAACAATTACCACTACAACAACCACAATACCAACAACCACCACAACACCGACAACAACTACCACTACCACATCTCCCACCACAACAACCACCACAAGACCAACAACAACCACCACAACAACCACAAGACCAACAACAACCACCACAATACCAACAACCACCACAACACCAACAACAACTACCACTACCACATCTCCCACCACAACAACAACCACAAGACCAACAACAACCACCACAACACCGACAACAATTACCACTACAACAACCACAATACCAACAACCACCACAACACCGACAACAACTACCACTACCACATCTCCCACCACAACAACCACCACAAGACCAACAACAACCACCACAATACCAACAACAACTATTACTACCACAACCCCACCAACAACAAACACAACACCAGCCACAACAACAACAACCAAAACCATAACTACAACACCAACACCGACAAAAACCACCACCACAACTACCACACCAACAACAACCACCACAAAACAGAAAACAACCACAGCAACTAGCGAAGAAACGTCTAGGCTTCCAATTTTCCACCCAACAATGCATCCAGAACACATTTCCTCCAGCACCAGCACTAAGTCCTCTTCCAACACAGTAAGCAGTCATTCAGTAAGCAGCCCTGCGACCCACACTGAAGTTACAAACGCTTCCTCTGCCAACAACAAAGATAGCACAACAGAACATATTCTCACGAACAGGAACCCATCATCTAACCAGGGTGAAGGAGTCCCTGGCTGGGCGATCGCTTTACTCGTGCTGGCTGCCATCGCCGTCCTGCTCCTCATCATCATAATCATCATCCTGGTAAGAATTCCTTTATAGCCATTTCAGTCACTGCACATGCACAACCACAGCAAGACCTTAGTTATGAAATCATTTTATAATTATAAAGCAAATCCCTTCAACCAGCACAACTTCACAAGTTTCAGTGATATGAAGATGGATATGAGAACAGCTCCAGAGATGACTGACATTCAGAGAGTTTACACCTAGCTTCTTTGATTATTTTACATGTGTGGTATTACTGTTATTCATTTCTTCTTGTCTTGTCTGTCTTTGTGTTTCCCCAGCTGTTAAGATGGTGCTGCGTGGATAATGGCGACGACGTTCGTTCTCTGCCACCACAGGAACACACTCCCTACATGAGAACCACCTTCAGAGAGCCACTGTCTGTTCCAGCTTACAGCCCTCACACACCGCAAAGGAACCTTTATCCTTTCGTAAGAGCCCCTCTTGATACTCTCTGCTCTCAGTTTGCACATAAAACACATAATAAGCACCAACATCAAATACCAATATGTCCTATACACACCAGCGCTAATCTAAAATTAGCTAGTAGGTCTGTCTAAAGATGTCTAAAACCTCACAATACACAAAACCTTGCAATCACACATTTCTGCCCCCAACCCGCAATAATTTATAATCTCCACAATGACTAATGAGATATTTGTGCCTTTCAATTGTGTCTTCACTAGGACGATCTACCTCAAAGCCCAAAACCTAAACCTAACCGAACAGGGACATACGTGGTGAACCCAGAGAAATAATGAAGTTAAGCAGCAAAGCTGTAACTGAGGTATGTCACGAACATGCACAAACTTCACTGTGTTTTCCAAACTATACTTTAAGTCTTGTTTTTTTTCTTAGTCTGTAGCTAGTGCTAACTTTTATACTGCAAAGTCATTTCTCATGTTCTGCATTGGACCGATTGTAAAGCAGGCCGTGGAAGGAAAATGGAACACTAAGGCTCGGATATAAAAAGACATACATTCCCGGTCAGAAGTTTGTGGACACTCGACTGAAATGTTTTCTCATGATCTTAAAAAGCTTTTGATCTTAAGGTGTATGATTAAATGTTTGAAATCGGTAAACTTTTGACCGGTAGCGTAAAGGCACGATATGACCTTCCAATGAAACAGCAGGGTACTGTACATACACACAAACTAATCAAGGAGTAAACAAAACAGGAGCACACATTCAGAGTACAAACTAATAATAGGGTGAAAGGCTGAGCCAGGACCCACAACAGAAATCAAAACAACAGCCAAATACAAACCAACACAAAAATACCCACCTCGTCACTTTTGTCGCCATGGGAACTGCAATGAGAAATCCATGACCGTATTATTCGTTAGTGTTTTTACTGTAGAAATGCTATGCCAGTCTTTATGGTAGTTGCCTTTTCATGAGGTTGGTGCTAGCATAATATTTTTTAAAAAGTCCTAATAATCACACTAGAAGAAATGAGTAGAATTCACACAGACAATAAAGCGAATTACAGGCGAACTCTTTTATACCAGAGACATGTTTTGGAGGTTCTCATGTTCAGTACTACATTTATTTGTGACGTCACACTCCACAGTAGTGGTTAATGGCTCATATGAAAGCAGACACTCAAAGTATATATTTTTCCCCCCCAGTCTACTAGGTTTAAATGTTATATTTTTATTGTGGTACTATTAAAAAAGCTTTAGTTGCGGTCTGTTTTATCTCTGTACCAGTGTTATTGTGGTGAGGTGTGAATTGTTTGCCCAGCAGGAGGCTCACACCCTTCCACGTTCCCATCGCCCTGCTCACCAGCAGCCAAACACAGAGTCACGATACCCTACACACAGAAACCCAACAGTGTCCTGACTCATCTTACAACAGACGCGTGGCGATAAAATAATTTGTTTGTTTATACTGATTGAAAATGTCCGATAAGTCGATTTCCATTCCGGCGGTGCAATGGCACGCTGGGAGAAAGGGTTAATGAGTGCGGAGTGAAACCTGCAGCAAAGGATTTTGTTCAGGGGTCAGAACAAACCTGAACACGAGCAAGACGAGTTTCAGTGAATATATGATATATTTTGTATACTTCTCTGGCTACAACCAGAGAATGTTGGACGCTGAAATTTGATTGACACTTCACATTTCTATGCACTGATTTCCAGACAGACTTTTGAAGACTGCAGCCTAGCGAGGACACTGCTTTTCTGTAACATGATACGTTTACATTTATGGCATTTGGCGGACGCCCTTATCCAAAGCAACTTACATTTGTCTCATTTATACATCTGAGCAGTTGAGGGTTAAGGGCCTTGCTCAAGGGCACAACAGTTGTAGCTCGGCGGTGCTGGGATTTGAACTCATGACCTTCTGAGAAGTAGACCACTGAGCTACCCATGAATAGTCACTGGTTTAAAAAAAAAGTTCACGGAGTTCATTTCGTCTTCAAAAGTTATTCAAAGGTTTTGTGTGAAACACAGCAATGACCATTCTGTGGTTGGGCATCTGCTGTGCCAGTCAAATGTGTGAAAGTTGGCCCCGTTTACCGAAAAAACATACAAGACTCTGTAGCAACGCTAGTGATCTGGCTTGGGAGACTACAGAAGCAACACTAACAGGACAAAAACTAAGCCAGTCTCCTCCGGTATGAGTCTGTACGCTATTTTAGAGGCAGTACAAACATACCGATGCCTGGTAGATTAATATAACGATTTCTCTGGTGAAGCTTTCTTCAGCATCTCGTCGATCAGTTAGACCCACCAGTCCAAAACCATGCCACGTTTCCTCCCTTTAAAACAACGAGCAAAGGCGTTAAAAGAAAACAGGAGGCTACGGTGATTTCTTTATGGGGTTGTTGTTGTTTTTTTTTGTGTGTGTCTGCGAAAGCTATTGAAGCCATTGTATATGAAGTCTTTTCACTCTGAGCAAACATTAAGTTAAGTACCACATTCATCATCCTCTCTGCTATCGTTTGTATAACACCCATCCGCTACTGTTTTACAATCGTTCTTTAATGCAGACAAACAGGCTGTGGTTGACTCTCGGTCACCTGGGATTAGAGAGAGTGATTTTAATTCTTTACATCCATGATAAATCGATCCTTCAGTGCATGACTTGAGTGCAACAGGTCTGATTCAGCGCACTTACTGGGAGTGGCTTGCTTTAAACAAAGACAATTGTACTAATGTAAAGGCGCTAAACTAATGTAAAGGCGCTGCATTTACTCATCTGGGAGCTTTCATCCAAACCCAATATAATTCAGTTTGAGCACAGAGCTGAGCAGTTGAGGCTCGTTAACTTCTAACAGAACATTTCAAATCTAACAGGTTTTGCTACTACTGCTAACAAGCTACAAACATTTCTCTTTCTGTGGATTTTTACTCAATACTTATAATAACTTAAAAGTTACAGCTTTACCTCTGACTGTTAAAAAACGCTGACACGGGAGACTCCTTCCATAAATATTAAATAAACATCTCCGTACTGAAAATGTCACCATATCGACAATCACGCTATACGTATTTGTTACTATAGAAACGATAACGTATTAGAAAGAGCGCATTAATATAAACCTGGGATTAACTGCTGTCTGAGCCGCTGTTATAGGAAATTAATCAACGCCTTATTAAACAGCCATCTAAACTGACCCTTACACTCTTTTTGGGTCAATAAATGACTCGTTTTATGACGATTTGGCACAGTATCTATGGGATCAGCAGATTTTAGCAATCCATGACAACCAAATATATACATAACGTCGTAAGCTTATTTATATATCCACCGTGTCTAACGGTCACGCCTTTGGCCGACACACCCTCACCCTGTTACTCAGTCAGAATGCAGAAAGTGGTGAGAGAATAATCCGGGGAAGGGCTTGTGCAATCAAAGCTCACTCCTACACGTTTCTTTATGACCCCGAAAGGCCAAAATGTCCACAACTGACTCATTTCACCATGAGTTGGCACGTGCTGGTGAAATGAGAGACGCTGGAGAAAACTGCAGCACTTATACGATTGAGAAAAGCTCGACAAGTATTAGTGACCTACTGTATGTCGATCAAATATGGGTTCATTTACGTTTAATTCACATCTATTCACGTTTATCCCAGTGGATCTTCACGTGAGCCGAGCTCCAACCCAGTGACAGCTGAGATGTTGAGGTTTAAATGAATCATTGCAGCAGAAATGAAATTTTGCCACAAACCCCAAATGTAAATTGATCAGCCGGGACATGACTGAAGTTTTTGTTGGGCTTTAAGATGGCTGCTAGTATTGCTTACATAGTTTAGTTTATTTCCCTACATATTAAAAACCAATTTGATATGATTTGAGTTGAGTTTTTGTACGTACGTTTTTCTTACTTGTTAGCCACATCAGCCTCGAAGCTCCGCTGCAGAATTAAAGAAGCTGATTTCAGACAGCAAACATTTCCTGGCTGAATAAATACATTTCATATGTAACTGTGTTAATTGTGAATTGTACATTTGGTTTTACTCTTCCTTTAAGGTGTTTACTCAACGGTCCAACAGCTCTGAGAGTAAACGAGTAATTAGCCCACAACTGAAATTATACAAAATAATGGATTTTTGACCCAATTTCAACTAAATGCTTTATTAATGGAATCCTACTTTTGGGCCACTTTTGGCACACATTACCCCGGCCATTGCCATAAGCCATAATGCACCTAAACTCAACCAAAATCTGGCAAAGATTCTGGCAGGTCTGAGATTTTAACCTTCACTTTTCTCATAAAACTGAGCGTGAAGCCCAGGTTTATAAACTTTATATATTTTTTTTACATTCTATCCAAAGCTAATGACTGTTGTGTTCCCTCTTACAGATTTTAAAGAGTTGCTGTGGACTGAAAAACGGCGTGGACGCCACCTGCTCATGACGTCCGCTTCTCGGCAAAAATCATCATCTCAGGAATATGTATAAGTATTATAGCCAAGTCATATGAAAATTGGTGTCATACTATTTATTATCCATCTATTTAAAGTGCTTCTGAGGATAGCGCTTTTAATCTTATCTGAGGGAAAGATCTGCAGTCACAATTACGCTACCATACAAGGTAACAACTATAAATGGCAGGATTCTGGATTTATATATATATATATATATATAAAATCCAGAATCCTGCCATTTATAGTTGTTTTATCTAATTTCATGACTTTGTAAAACTTATAATTGTAAAGAATTATTGTAAAAATATAAATATATGTTTTGTATCATTGTATTAACCATGTAATGGCTTGGGGGAAATAAATCAACTCTGTTGAAATAAATAATAACTTTTGTCTGTTGTCAATTAGAATAATGTTCATCCTATTAAACGGCTTGAATATAAATGTTTGTATGTGTAGTTTCTGAGACTGTGTGTGTGGTAGTCTTGTGTTTTTATAAAAAATAAAAAAAAAATCCAGCTATTTCCTGCAATTGCAAGCTTTTGTTGTTTTGCACTAGTAGTTTGGAGTTTAACTGATGAAGCTGTTTCTTCATTGCTAGGCTTAAGTTAGCTATAAGTACATTCATTTATCTGTAAATCCCTATGTCAGTGTTTGAGAAAAAGAAAACAAACGGGGGGTTAAAAGGTGGCAAATCAAGTCTGAAAATATTTCAGATCAGATATTTCAGATATCAGGCTGAACTGGATTAATGCAGTTTAAATTTGACATCAAGCATCACGCCCTCGTGTGTTCTTACATCAGCACCAGTGTTAATCTTTAACCCCTCCCTTATGTTAAAGCGCCATTAAAGAACTGACTCTAACAAACAAACTGTTCTTTTGAACGACTCTTTAAAACGAATCATGAGAATCACTTAGCGAAAACGAACGAATTCGAGGTCATTTACATTTACATCACCATCTTTAGGTCATTTAGGAGAAACATTATTGTGTATTTAAACCGTTTAGATCATCTGACACGTGCTATTGTGTACTTAACTTTGGTTTCCTCATCAAAGCACAGCTATGAATCTGCTAAATTTCTCTCCAGTTAAAAGAACTGATGTTATTAAAGACTGAGAGATAGTATGAACCTGTGCTCGGTATTGTAGGCTGTACATCGTTTCTGGAATTTGCTCCAAAATACTGAATCAAATTAACTAAAATAAATCAATTCAATAAATCAGCAAAACGAATCGTAACGCCCGTCGCCGGTGACCGGAGATGGCATCGTTCACATTAACTGAATGAACATTATCAGCTACTATAAACACAGTTATGATGCACTTGGTGATAAGATTTGTTTACATTGTGACTGTATAGCCACACAATGAGGTAGAGAAACAATGAACAGTAAAAGGTTAAGCAGACAATGCTAGGTGTAACCAAACAAACATCCAAGTGTTGCCAAGGTAATATCTCTCGCAAATTCAATTAAAGCCAAACTCTTCCACATACGCACAGCTGCACACCATTAATCCCATACGATCTGGACATCACGCTGATTTAAGTGGTGATAGTTCATCTTCTACTGCGTATGTTCAGGAGTCTTGTATGCATGTATGTGGATATGTAGTATATTTAAGTGCTATGCTGTAAATAGTGCTCACTCTACACTGTTAGGAGAGAGAAAGTAACATTAAGAAGTATTATAGGCATTAGTGTTACAACCCCTGGCAAAAATGATGGAATCGCCACACTTAGAGGATGCTCACCTGGATTTTTTTACTTCGCAGTTAATAAACAAAATCACAGATATGGCACAAAACAATGTTTGTTTAACAGCTGAACATTCTGGCTTCGTGAAACACACCTCAAACAAGTTACATGAAATGAGTTTAATTAATGGTGTATTTTTTTTTTTTTCCAGATCAAGCAAAGGAAAAAATTATGGAATCACTCAACGTTTAGGAAAAAATTATGGAATCACTCAACGTTGAGGAAAAAATTATGGAATCACTCAACGTTGAGGAAAAAATTATGGACCCACCTTGTAATTTGCATTTCTAAAACAAATACCAGCACTAAATGTGATTTTTTTTTTGTTGTCGTTGTTGTTGTTGTTGATGATTCCATAATTCTTTCCTCAACATTGAGTAATTCCATCATTTTTTCCTCTACTTGAGCTGGAAAAAATACGCCATTAATTAAAACAATTGAATTTAATTTGAGGTATCTTTCACGAAGCCAGAATGTTCAGCTAATAAACAAAAATTGCTTTGTGTCATATCTGTGAATTGTTTATTTGCTATGAAGTAAAAAAATCCGGGTGAACATCCTCTAAGTGTGGTGATTCCATCATTTTTGCCAGGGGTTGTAACAGCAAATTTGAATTAATAAGCAAATTATTTAACTACCTCGTGCCACAGACCATCAAGATGGATGATTTTCTTCAGCGGTTTGCAGAGTCCCAGAAAGGACACAATTCACAAGAAGAACCGGGAAGGGGGTAACCAGAATTAGAGTCTTTAATCAAAGCATAGGGTTCCTGCGATTTATTTAAGAGCTTGGTATTTAAGAGCTTAATCTTATCTGAAGGAAAGATTTGTAATGATAAGCTCTTCAGTATGTGTTTACTATAGAAGACGACGAAGATTTTACAGAGAATGGAGGGAAAACATCTGGAAAGAAACGCCTTGTTGATGAGAGAGGTGAGAGGAGAATGGACAGGTTGTTTCTAGCGAACAGGAATTATACACATACAGTAATTCAAACAATCACACTTTACAACCGTGGTGAGCAGAAAAGCATCTCAGAACGCACAACACGTCCAACCTTGATGTGAATGAGCTACAACAGCAGAAAACCACACAGGGTTCCACTCCTGTCAGCCAAGAACAGGAATCTGAGGCTGCAGTGGGCAGCGGATCGGTGAACCTATACATTAGAGATAGTAACCCAACACAAACACGTTATTCAGAATGAACAGATACAGATACAGATAGAAGGTGCAGTATTCAGTTGGTTTTTTTTTTTTATCATCAGCGGTTTGCTGCAGTAGCCTGACCTCCAAATATATATTTCTATTTCAAAATGGGCTGACATTCACAAAAGAAATATCTCACACAGACAGCATGTCTCTGCTGGGGAATCCAAAACTAATTATTTAATAATTTTTTTAAAAATATTAACTTGTACGTTCATTCGTTGTACATGTTTCTCATCGTTCTTCAACGGTCGCTCTCCATTGTTATTAACAGAAAATCTTACTGGAAGATCAGACAGTATTATCATGAAAAACTGATTAAAGAACCCCATTTTTGACTCGCAGCAACACTGGAAGTGCGTCCCCGCTCTGGGAGACGACGTTACGATGCCGTGACAATGAAGTTTTCTCATATTTCTAGTATGGAACAAACCCCCAAAAATGAAAGAAAGAAAATCTGATCAAACACTATTAAGTGTTGTTGTCATCTATAAACAACAGTTCCCCAATCTGGAGAAAGATGTTTTAAAAGATAGTTAGCTAGCTTAGTCATATTAGATACAGCGGATATAAAAAGTCTACACTCCCCTTTAAAAATGGCAGGTTTTTTGTGATGAAAAAATGTTGTTGTTTTTTTTAATTAAACAAAGATGGACCATTTCAGAAACTTTTCTACCTTTATTGTGAAATTGTAACCTATAAATTAACGTGAAAAAAAAACGAATAGTTTTTTATATAGGGGGGGGAATGAAAAATTAAAAATAAAAAATGTACAATAACCTGGTTGCTTAAGTGTGCACCCCCTAAACTAATACTTAGTTGTAACAGCTTTAGATTTTATCCCAGCGTTCAGTCTTTTTGGGTAAGAGTCGATCAGTTTGGAGCATCTCGACTTAGCAATGTTTTGCCATTCGTCCTTGCAGTAGTGTTCTAACTCTGTCAGATTGTCTGGGCGTCTCCTGTGCACAGCCCTCTTCAGGTCACCTCACAGATATTTGACTGGATTTAGGTCTGGACTCTGGCTGGGCCATAAAACCTTGAACTTGTTTTGACGAAGCCGTTCCTTTGTTGATCAGTAAGTCATTGTCATGCTGAAAGGTGAAATTCCTCTTCATCGTAAGTGTTTTTTTCGCAGAAGTCTTAAGGTTTTGCACCAAAATTGGTTGGTATTTGGAGCTGTTCATTATTCCCTCCACCCTGATTAAACCCCCAGTTCCAGCTAAAGAAAAGCAGCCCCAAAGAATGATGCTGCCACCACCGTGCGTCACCATAGGGATGGTGTTCGTTTTGTGCCAAACATATCTTTTGGTATTACAGCTAAAAAGTTCAACTTTGGTCTCATCAGATCCTTAGGCATTATTCCACATAGGTGTTCTCCCCCCAGTGTTTTACTATAGTTTGATGAAACACTTTTGCCATGCAAGCTCAGCTCTAACTGTGAGTCGTAGTGAAACATAAAGCACACAATAATTAAAACCTGACGAAATGTTCACCATGTAACATGCTTGTTAATCAGGGCATTGAGTATGTCATGTGAACTCCAGGCTGTACCTGGTTCTATGTTTAGCTCCGTGTGTGCGTCACAGCGTAATCACTAAGCATTTATTTCTCGATTATTAATCATCTACATTTCCCATGGAACAGTCATATCTGTGAGAAGGAATCGGTTTAGGACGCACAGAAGCACACCCACACACACTATCACTTAAATCAGCGTTTACGCAACTAAACGTCGTAATCTAATAATAATGTAATCTAATTTTTATTTTGTCTAATTGGTTTTGTAGCATTGTTCCTCCTGTGCCTCATAAAGGTTTTGAGTATTTGTGGTTAATCATTTGTATTGTCAAATGCACAGTATTATTATTGCGGAGATGTTTTAGTGCTTTATTTTTAATAGCAACAAAACAATTGTCGTTTCTTTTATTAATTTTGTCCATTTACTTTACTGATTTTGTGCCTTTAAAGGAAAAATCCACCCTGAATGACTTGTATATTAATGATTATAATTTAACATGTGGTCTTCAACTGTGCACAAGTATTGTGTCCAATTGTACCCATGATGCCACTCGATTAGCTGCTGATAGTGGTGCGGTGGGATTTAGCTCTCACTTCGTTTCTACCTAAAGAGTGATGCGGCGGCACTTTACTCACCTGTACACTCTGCTGAACTAGATTAGCTTCCACAGCTTCAACATTCATGCCAACACCATCCGGCTCTCATCATCTCGTGGATCACTAACTAGCCAAGCAGAGGCTCTGCTGTAACTCAGCGCAACTGTATTGTATGAGTTGCTGAAATGCATTCTGGGACTGTGAGTCCGGTTTTTCCCCAACCTGATCATTATCACTTAAACCTATCAGCCATAACATTAAAACCATTAATGTTATTCACAGGTGACATGGGTTGACGTGACAAGCGTAAGGATCTGAGAGACTCTGACAAGGACTAAATTGTGATGGCTAGATGACTAGGCCAGAGCCTCTCCAAAATGGCAGGTCTTTTGGGGTGTTCCCCGTATGCACTGGTTAGTACCTACCAAAAGTGGTCCAAGGAAGGACAACCGGTGAACCAGCGACAGGGTCATTGATGCACGTGGGGAGTGAAGGCTAGCCCGTCTGGTCTGATCCCACAGAAGAGTTAAAGCTGGCAACGATAGTACAGTGTCAGAACACACAGTACAGCACAGCTTGCTGTGTATGGGGTTGCATAGCTGCAGACTGGTCAGAGTGCCCACGCTGACCCCCTGTACAACACCAAAAGCTCCTACAATGGGCATGTGAGCATCAGAACTGGACCATGGAGCAATGAAAGAAGGTGGCCTGGTTTGATGAATCATGTTTTCTTTTACATCATGTGGACGGCCCGGTGAGTGTGCGTCACTTGAGATGTCACCAGGATACACTATAATAAGGCAAGCCAGTGGAGATAGTGTAATGCTCTGGGCAATGTTCTGCTGGGAAAGCTTGGGTCCTGGCATTCATGTGGATGTTACTTTGACACGTCCCACCTACCTAAACATTGTTGCAGACCAAGTACACTCCTTCATTTCAACGGTATTCCCTAATGTCAGTGGATTCTTTCAGCATTCTTTAATGCTCCCTGCTACACTGCAAAAACGGTTCAGGAACGGTTTGAGGAACATGACAAAGAGTTCAAGGTGTTGATTTGGCCTCCAAATTCCCCAGATCTCAATCCGATTGAGCGTCTGAGGGAAGTTCTGGACAAACAAGTCCGATCCATGGAGACCCCACGTCACAACTTACAGGGCTTAAAGGATCTGCTGCTAACATCTTGGTGCCAGATACCACAGCACACCTTCAGAAGTCTCGTGGAGTCCATGCCTCGACGGGTCAGAGCTGTTTTGGTGCCACGGGGCGACCTACACAATATTAGGCAGGTGGTTTTAATGCTATAGCTGATCGGTGTATGTTTCACAAGGTAATATGTGAAAGCCTGTGTTTTGTTATTGCCTATACAGAACAAATGGCAGTGCTTCGACTGAGCTCTATTTGTGCCTTTGTGGCATTTTTATTTCCTTTTCAAATTGCAATTCCAATTTAGTAATGACACAAAGTCATTAAGTGCAACACTGAACTACGGATGAGATAATAGTCTATTATAATTACTCTAATTATCTACTAAACATCAACAGCTGTACACTGAACCATTTAAGTAAAGTGAAAGAAAAGCAGAACATCATGGTCTGTAGCTCTCAGTTCTCAAAGTGGGGTCTGTGATGTATATCCAGGGAGTTCATGACTGTTGCTTTTCTGAAATCACATTACAGTCAGCTAGTATTATTGTTTTTATGGTTAATATGTAATTAGCATTGTCGTCAGCCTAACCTACAGCTCAGCTGAAGGGAAAGGGGTTCGTCTACAGCTCGATAACTAGAACTCGAATATAAATAAACGTGTGATTTTACCTGCGGTGCTACACTGTGCTTCAAACCTACATCTACAACCTACATCTGAGTGAGTGTAACATTTAGGAATAAAAAGCTCCAATAATAATGGCTCGAATAAATGAACATGGTGGTGCGTGCAGTGTTTGCTCTGTTATTCTTAAAATGAAACCTGTGCTGTGATCATCGGGGGTTCCTTGGAAAGTCTGTTACTCTACAAAAAGTCTGAGATCCCTTGGACTATAGAGTGTGTATAGATTATTTACTAAACATCCGCAGCCATACATTGTTGACATGTTGTTTAAAATCAGTCGATAGGTTGCTTCAGGATAGTCCCAGTTTGTGTCTGCAGTGAACTATCCGAGTAAAGTGTTACTGAACTTCTTAACACCAGAAACAACAAAGTCTGATGAAGCCTGAGCGATTTCTCTCTCTGATATATATGCAAACAGACAGACAGACAGACAGACAGGCAGGCAGGCAGACAAAGAGATAGACAGACAGGCAGGCAGGCAGGCAGATAGATAGAAAGACAGTCTGGTAGACAGACAGACATGCAGGCAGGCAGACGGAGACCGACAGAGAGGAAGACATACAGACAGCCAGACAGGAAGACAGACAGAGAAATAGACAGACAGCCAGATAGGAAGACAGACAGGCGGACAGACAGACCAACAAGAAGACAGACAGACAGGAAGTCAGACAGACAGACAGACAGACAGGAAGAAAGACAGACAGGGAGACAGATAGATAGATAGATAGATAGATAGACAGACAGACAAAAAGACAGTCAGACAGACAGAAAGATAGACAGACAGGCAGGCAGGCAGACAGATAGAAAGACAGTCTGGTAGACAGACGGACATGCAGGCAATCAGGCAGACAGAGACCGACAGACAGAAAGACATACAGACACACTGACAGGAAGACAGACAGAGAGATAGACAGACAGGCGGACAGACCGACAAGAAGACAGATAGACAGACAGACAGACAGACAGACAGGAAGAAAGACAGACAGGGAGATAGATAGATAGATACATACATACATACACAGATAGACAGACAGACAGACAGACAGACTGATAGGAAGAAAGACAGATAGATAGATAGATAGATAGATAGATAGATAGATAGATAGATAGATAGACAGACATACAGACAGACAGACAGACAGACAGACAGACAGACAGGAAGATAGACAGACAGAGAGATAGATAGATAGACAAACATACAGACAGACAGACAGACAGACAGACAGACAGACAGGAAGATAGACAGACAGAGAGATAGGCAGGCAGACAGACAGAAAGACAGACAGACAGACAGACAGACAGAGACATAGATAGATAGACAGACATACAGACAGACAGACAGACAGACAGACAGACAGACAGGAAGATAGACAGACAGAGAGATAGATAGATAGACAAACATACAGACAGACAGACAGACAGACAGACAGACAGACAGGAAGATAGACAGACAGAGAGATAGGCAGGCAGACAGACAGAAAGACAGACAGACAGACAGACAGACAGACAGAGACATAGACAGACAGACAGAGCCAGGGTGACGCTGTAATCTATTTCAAAAGAAGAAGCTAAAAAATATGGAGTGCAGTTCACAAAGTTTAGATAAATGACAGACAGACAGATAAGACTTTTGGCTCTGTAACACACAAACACAAACTGCACTCACTGCATTCACAAAGATTCTGCACTTCGATCTGCTGCCATCTTGTGGAAAGAAAAAAAAACCCAGCTCATGACAATGACAGCAGAAAGCAGTGAAGTAGATTTGCTACACCTGACTTCATTTCATGATCCAGAATCACGTTTTAACTTTATCTAACACACACTAACGCAAATGATGCTTTTATGATTATCATCATCTTTTAACAAAGAGTTTAATGTAACGCGCAGTCACTGGCGAACGTTTCGGCTATGAGGTGTCGTGCTCTGTCCTCACACGACACAGGAGAGTTACGGTACGGCTCCGCGCCACGCTTTATTTCGATTCCGAAAACATCACCTGTCGTCAGTGCACGCTGAGTAATCTGCCTAGTACAAACTGTTCCGCGGTCAGCCAGACTGTATCTCCGCTGATGTGTGTAGTGCAGCAGGTTGTGGGGGTTGGGAACAAGCTGCACAGTAGATGTTATAGTAATAGCATCAAGGCACATCCCACCACCCGGAAGTTTAAATGAATTATGTGTAGGGTTTATTTATTTTTTTTCCCTGCTCGCTGAAGCTACTAGCAGAACGTTAACAGTATACGCATTTCAGATTTTCTTTTCAAAAATATTCCAGCGTACAAAAACAAAAACAACAACAACCCCAGCCATACGTGTTCATCAAGCTCAGGTTTAGTGAAGGATGAGATGCTTCAGTTACATCATGAATAAAATCAGGTGTTTCCCACATTTTCAAGTCTTTGTTCGTGGCGAGCCCTGTTTTAAAAGAAGTGCACTAGAAAGTGCCATGCATGTAGTGCACTAACAGTGTAAAGAGGAATCTTCTCCAGGCAGAGAACACAAGGTCCAAAGTGTTAGTGTGACACGGTTATATTATAACAATGAATTCACATTCACATTCATTCACAATCCATCCGCTCTATAGTGCAAGCGTTAACGTGGAACAGAGTCATTTACAGCAGGTGCCTACACATATCATAACAAAAAGATAACAATTTGGGCAAAAACCATGATATTTTACAATATTTACTGTACTGTACTGGTATCTACTGGCGTTAGTGTCCAGAGTTCTGTTCGTAGTTCAGGACTTCCCAAAAGTACTCATTATGAAATGTCATGTAAGTATGGAATAAAACACTTGGGGGTGTGCCGTAACAGGAAAGTAATCCATGACGGGGTAGTGATTATTTTCCTATAACGGCATGCCTGAAATGTTTTATTCCTCTTATACCACAGCAATATGACTTAAAAACGATACAAAAATGGTACTTCTTTAATCCATGTTTAGTTATGTGGAATGTCCCTGAAACAAGAAACCGGTTAGTTCCTGTTATCACTAAAGCAGCTAGAAACAGTTCCCTCGCTCACCAGGCGTTTTCACGTAAGACAGAAAACGCAGCTTTCATCACGTTAAAACGTAACGTTAGTGCTTTACAAAGGGCTGAAACTGGAGACTCCTTCCTTCCGTGAGTAGTTGTTACTATAGAAACAATAACAAAATGGACGACGCGAATTAACATACTTGTGAGTTACAAACTTGTGAGTTACCTTGCAGTGGGAACTACTATCTGAACCACTGTTATAGAAACTGAATCCGTACCTTCTGACCAATCAGCTTCAAGAACTCCACAAGCGCTGTGGTATAAACTCTATTTAATGTGTACTAAACGTCTACATGCTTTGGGGAAAACATATGGCTCTCATATCGTTATTCGCTTAAACATGACTTTCATAATGATCAGTTTAAATCAAACATAATGAGCTACGAGGCTAATGTAAATTGTACACATTTCATTTCTGGCCTCGGATATTCACGCTCCTCTCCGATTGGTGGAAAAGCACGTAGGAGTTTTAGTTATCGAAATGTGTTCTGAGAGCAGAAAGGGACTAGCTGCCTAACTAAACCAATCACGTTACTTTCTGCTCAGAGAAACCGTTCGGATGAATAAAGCTCCTAATTGCCGTGGAAACGTGGTCACATGACCCTGGCTCAGACCTCCGCTATAGAGTCAATAGGCTCGACCTGTGGTTCAGTGGGAGGAGTGGAAGCTTCCTCTACCGGCTGAGGAAGAGGTTCACGTGCAGCCGCAGGTACCATCACCTCCTCCAGCACCTCCACCTGCTTTAAAACAAATCATGAGCTTTAACGTGAATACGTGACAAGGGTAACAAAAAAACAAAAAAAATGAGTCTGGACCTTAAACTAGTCCTACCATCTTAATCTACATGCTAATATTATCCAAACAGTATCCGAAACGTGCTCATTTTAATCCTAGCCTGCTAATTTAATAGCACCACATGTGCTATTATTAATTCTAGTGTGATAATTGTAGTCTGAACGTGCTAATCTTTCTTAGCATAGTCCTAATATGCACAGTATAGTCATAATACTGTCATCGTGGCTGTAATGAACTAATCATGCTGCTAATATGCTAATATTCATGCTAACATTATCCTTAAAGTAATCAAATTAACCCAAATATGCTCAACTTAATCATAGCTGGCTAATTTCACTCACTTATTTTTATCAGTCCTAGAATGCTAATCTTAGTCATAATGTGCTAATAAATATATTGGTTTTGATCATAATATAGTAATCTTTGTCATAATGTACTAATCATGGGACAAACATTAGTTAATATTAGCTTTACGGAACTAACATTAGCTAATATTACCCTGAAAGAGCTAATATTTGTCCAAATTTGCTAATCATGGACCTAATCTATGTTTTAGATGCTTTATTGAGTATTAAAGTTACAGTGGCACAAAAACAGATTTTTCTTCTATATTGAGTAATAAATCGCACAAAAGGACCTACACTTTTAAACTCATCAAGAAATCCAGGTCAGAACACGTCTCCTTATGAGCTAATGTTGCATGGTCTGTATTTAAAGGTTAAACTGTTATATTTATGACGTATCATGTTAACACTCAAGTTACAACAAGTTGTAGATTTTCCACTGGAACATTTCATTCTCTGTGGTATTTATTTTAAGTTAGATTTTTATTTTGACCAGTCAGAATAGTAACGCCTGTAAAAGAGCTCTAACGACACATTTCAATAAAGTTCAGCATGAACCAATAGCTTCAATCGTGTGAGTTTATAGATTATAACCTCGGGAGTTTAAAGACCAGATCGATTGTTCTGAGGTGCTGTTGGGTTTCTGTACCTGAAAAGGTGCGACCTCTGGCTGAAGTGGAGCTGGACGAGTTGGGGGACCTTCAACACGCTGAACCACTCCAGGCAGCTGGAGAGCGAGAGAACATTAACCTTTAGTTCTTAAACAACACAAACATGGACTTTAAATATCACATACAAACCATTTAATGCTTTTTTGTAATGGTGTTTAAACTTCATCTTTTACTTTATCCTTGTGTAATCTATTACAATACTTTTTATTATTACACCAAATTTTTATCAGTTAATTTAGTATAAATAGTATAGATAGTAGTAGTATTAATAGTAGCAACATTAGTAGTAGTATTGATTGCATTAGTAGTAGCAGCAGTATTAATAGTAGTATTGAGTGTATTCGTAGTAGCAGTATTATTATTATTAGCAGTAGTAGTAGTATTAGTAATATTAATAGTAGCAGTATTTGTAGTAGTATTGATATTAGTAGTAGTATTGATTATATTAGTAATATTAATAGTAGCAGTATTTGTAGTAGTATTGATAT
>JANDJT010000021.1:24748697-24762460 GCA_024331685.1 Stegophilus panzeri | reverse complement strand
TAGTATTGATTATATTAGTAATATTAATAGTAGCAGTATTTGTAGTAGTATTGATATTAGTAGTAGTATTGATTATATTAGTATTATTAATAGTAGCAGTATTGAGTAGCAGTACTAGTGTAGACAGTGGACATTGTTACTAGGGACTATTACAGAAATACTGACATAGATTATTATTAGTATTATTGTTGTTGTTGTTGTTGTTGTTGTTGTTGTTGTTGTTGTTGTTGTTCAGGCTGTGATGTGCACTTCACTGTGTTTCATTTACAAACCACACTAACATGCAGGCCTCCTTTAGCCAGAACACTGAGTCCAAACAGAATGGTGACGATGCAGACGGTCAGCTCCACCACCAGGAACAGCACCAACGTAGCCAGCAAGCCGTCAATCAAGAGCTAAACTCCGCCCACAATCAGAGACAACAGAGCAAGCATCAGGTGTAAGTACTCAGTCAGAATGTTCAGTAACTACACAAACATATCACAGCCTATAAAATTTGGGGGGGGAGGGGGGTTTTGTTTTGTTTAATTTTTCCCGAAGCACTAGAAAACAATACAATTCAAAACACTGTCCAAAGTGCAAAATGAACAGCAAATTATAATTCCAATGAAGAGACTGGTGAAGCAAAAAAAAACAAACAAACAAACAAAAACAACAACAACCATGATACACTGAGGTGCCAAAGGTGCACTAGAAGCACTGATGCAACTCAACAATAAACTGTGCTCAGAAATTTACACTAAATAACTGAATCATGTGAATTAATGCACATTCGCTTAACTTTTCTATCGAAGCAACTCCATGCATTACAGAACCTCAAGCACAAGAGCGAGTGTTACTTACTTTACAGGTTCTTTCGATCGTATATGTGCATTTCTTGAAACAATATTGTTGCTTTGGGAAAGCAGACACAAGAGACAAAGCTGGGTTCAATTTAGCAGAAGACCAAAAACATTCAACTTTAACCTCTAAACTCTAGCTGTATCCAAAACCTGAGTACTCAATACAAACTGTTACAGTTTTTTTTTGGTTTGCTTTTTTTTAATTGCTTGTCAAACTGCTGTCTCCAAAAATCTGTACCAAGTGCAAACAAGTAGTCTTTTTTTAATCTTTTCTTTGGTCTAAATGTGATACAGATATCATTGTTAACTGAACACATCAACAACAGATTGAATTCGTATCCAATCAGCATTCATATATGAGCACTAGATATAGGTCCGATACGTGGGCACGTGAGGAATTTACCTGTATATATATATATATATTATTCACATTGCATGCACGTAACATTAGCGGGCCTGTAAGAAACCGCGGCGGCTGAATCGAATCGTCTTTGTGACGAAAGCTTGTGCTGTCAGTTCACTCACTTTATCACTAATACAGTAACGGAAGATCTTGCAATGAATCATGCACATGACATTATTCCTTTGGAAAAGCATGCGTAGGTCGTTTTTACCGCTCGGTTCACATTAATGACCGATACATATCACTCACAAACGCGAATGTGAACCACTGCGAAAGAAAGAGAATGGAAAATGACCTTTCAAAAATAGCATAAAATAAAACATGTATGCACAACACAACGTAGAGACCAAGTGACAGCATGTAACGCTGTCATGAAAATAAAAAATAAAAAAAACCATTTTTAATTGTAGTCAATAATGGCATTGTAAAAGAAGCAAAAGAAGAAAATATAGCCTAGTTATTAACCTCAAACTATCTGTATACACACTGTGGCCAGTTTATTAGGTATACATACATGCACGTGCACTTGAGCACATAGAAATGTTTCCTCAGAGCAGAAATGACCCTGAGCGGTTCGGTCAGGTTTGGAGCAATCCATATCTGCTGTGAGAATACACTGAAATCAGTACAGAAAATGCATGCGCAGGTCTATAATTACTTGTACTCTTATACGATGTGTTTGTACACCTCTACTCTGTCTAACAGCGGAAATGAACCACCATCGGACCACCACTGAGCACAATTCATTTCTGATTTTGGGCTTCAAAGCACATTTGCATGCCTGGACTTGCCTTTGATTGGTGCCTATAAAGCTTCTATCCAAAGAGTTACCAAGAAACAGCAATAACGTTCTAGCAGTACACACAATAGCGATACTAGTGTGTGCTAGCCTTGACATTTCTTGCCTCTAAAACATTGTGTGCTCATAAAATCGCCTTAGGTCTAACCAGGATGCACGTCAGAAACGCTACTGAGTGAATCGTTTAACAGAATCAAAGTTTCAAGAGTCAAGTCATATGAAAAGACAAATGATTCCAATATCTGTGGGGATTATGGGATTAGGAGGGGTTTACATTTAACACTTTACGTTAAACTATCGTTATTTTCTGCATTAGTTAATGTTAGAAAAGCACAAGCAGCAGCATGTTAACAACGTAACAGAGCGAGTTATCACCTGTATTAATTAACGTTTGTGAAATTGCTTCATTAATGTACCGTCACTGACTAATGTTTTATTCAAACAGGACTAAAAATAGGTCCATAGGTCCTTACAATTGTGTAAGTCATATTTACAGTTGTGTGAGCACTGAAACTTTCGCTTTTCCAGACTTCAATTCCCAGAGATACACCATATAGACTAAAGTATGTGCACATGTGTGTGTGTGTTTGTGCACACCTGACCATCACACCCAGACCTGGCCGTCCTTGTTAAGCATCTCATTCCAGATTTATTCCCACTTCGCTGTTATAATGCGCTCCACTCTTTCTTCTGGGAAGGCTTTCCACTAGATTTTGGGGCGTGGCTGTGGGGGTTTGTGATCGTTCAGCTACAAGAGCGTTAGTGAGGATGAGGTCAGGTGCTGATGTCGGGATGTCGAGGAGACTCCAGTTCCAGTTCATCCCAAAGGTGTTCAGTGGGGTTGAGGTCAGGGTTCTGTGCAGGACACTCCAGATCTTCCACCTTCTTCCAACCTTAACACTTAACACACCGTGTCTTCATGGAGCTCGCTTTGTGTACAGGTACATCGTCATGCTGGAACAGTGTCTGCGCCTCTTAGTTCCAGTGAAGGGAAACTGTAACGCTACAGCGCACAGAGACTTCCTACACAACGGTGCGCTTCAAATTTTGTGGTAATAGTCTGGTGAAGAACCCCATGTGGACGTGATGGCCAGGTGTCCACAAACTTTTAACTGTAGTGTGTTACTCTTTAATACAAGTTGGTTTTTTTGTTTTTTAAAATCATGGGTAAATTGCTGTCACAGACGAGTAATAGATCACGTCGGAACATGCTGTTATAGGAAAATAATGAACTCTGTGCCGGTAAAAGCGACTCCGCTTCGTCCCGTCACTGATGGTTTTCCTACACCCGCACATCCTGAAGCGTTACTGCCTACGTTTAGCATCTGCGCCAAACGCTAATCTACAGACCGAGATTTTAAAAGCTGCAGGATGTACAGTAGTTGAGGCTAATTGTTGTTTTGATGTCATGGTGACATCTGTAAGCCGGTGTCGAGCAGGTCTGTCTTGAAAAAGAGATTTATACCTCAATGGGACTGACCTACTTAAAACAAAAGGTGTAAAGAATTCAAGGTTTAAACCTCTCCTTCGCCTTTTCAGGTGTTCACCGTGTCTTTCTGATAAAAAGGGGTGTGAACAGCACGACTTACCCACACCGTCGTTCCCCTGAGCTCAGTCCCGCGCTCTAGTCACCGGCGTATTTCCTCCTCACGAAAGGTTTATCCACCGGCGTATTTCCTCCTCAACGCCACGACCCGCTCTGAAGCACTTCACCAGAAAATAAGCTTTTAATGCTTTCCACTCGAGTAGGTGCTGACAAATTCTTACGCGCCGTGACACACGGCCAGCTCCACCTTGTCTGAGATCCCTTCTTAGTAATCAGTAAACACATCCACGCAGACAAGTGGCTGGCGTGAGGGGGTGTAGGTACAGTAGATAAAGGTAAATTCCTGTCCCAACACACTTACGAACCCGGGCACGATGCAACGAGCTGAATCGGGTGTCTTAGAGCAGGAAAATGACCAAGTATTATCTTCACAAAGATCTATGAATATACATGAATATGCAAATTAGAAGTTCCTCCATGTGTTTCTGTTAATAAGGGGAAAAAATAAAATAAAATACACTTGGGTGCATGCTGGTACGGGAAAATAATCCATGTCGAGGTAAAGACCAACGCAAAGCAGATCATTTATTAACCAACAACACTTTTTAAATTAACCATTACGTTATGCAATGTATCGCAACAGTAGTTTTCTGACCAGCCCCTCCCAAGCAGACTTCCTGACCAATCGGATTTAAGAACTCCGGGCAGTGGTAGTTCAGCAGTTAAGACGTTGGGCTACTGGTTGGAATGTCGTGAGTTTAAACCCCAGTCACGCCAAGCCGCCACTGCTGGGCCCTTGAGCAAGGCCCTTAACCCTCAACTCAGCTCAGATGTATAAAATGAGATAAATGCAAGCCGCTCTGGATAAGGGCGTCCGCCAAAAATGCCAGAAAATTCAACGATGGTTGACCACAAACGGAACACTTCCGGCATCGCTTTAACACCGAAGCACTTGAGAAAGTCTCTGCGTACATGGAAAGAAGTGACCTTTGCACGGTGTAAACAAATATAACCCAAACACTACGATTATGATCAGAACAAGTTAGTTCCTGTTATCAGCTGTAACGTTATAACAGATATAAAAGACTCTGGTTTTTTCCTCTCCCTCTCTCGTAGTTAATCGGATTTTAAAAATAAATAAATAAATAAATAAATAAATAAAAGGCTGCTTGGTGTTATGTTACTGTGAAACTTGAACGTGTGAAATCCTCCGTCCTGAGGACTTTTCCCGAGACACAGGAGACTCCTTCCCTCGTTCCACCACCGGTCTCTCTTTTTTTTTTTCCTCTCCTGAAGTTAATAAGAGGGGGAAAGAAAAAAAAAACACTGCAAAGACAAACGCCTCCTTCCTGAAAACTTTACCGTTACCAAACGTTACAGATTTCTCTCTGTTACAAAGCGCTGACACTGGAGACTCCTTCCAAAAATGCTAAAACAAACAATCAAACAAACAAACAAAATAAAATCACCATAACAATTTCACACATTTTTTTTTTTTTTTTTTTTACACGTTGTTACTATACAGTGCATACAGGAGGGTTTTTTGAGATTTTTGACAAAAATGCTTGGTTTTTCTGCAGCTTTAAAAAAAAAAAAAAAAAAAAAAAAAAACCAATCGATGCAGAGTTTGTGCTTTTTTCCCCGGAAAACCACACAAATAAAAATGTCCTCAAAATTGCTTCGGCATCTTCAAACGAAGCACCCAGCATTGAGAGACAAACCGTTGGATTATTTTTAAACAGTCTTCACTGGGACCTTATTATTATTATTATTATTATTATTATTATTATTATTGCAAGGAAACACACCCAGTGCTCCCACCAATTGTTATGGCGAGATGAAATATTGCATTTTAGTTTGTTGTTGCATGCAGTCGCTATGGAGACGTCATTTTTAACGATAGCAAGTCAAGAAAATTGTCCATTCTATAAAAATAAACAAACAAACAAACAAATAAATAAAAGGTTGGAGAGGCCTGGACTATAATACCAACAATCGGACACGCGCATTAATACATAAACCCTGTGATTTGCCTTGCAGTCGGACCTACTTTCCGGGCTAACGATATTCCTTCTGACCAATCAGAGTCGAGATTCCAATTCAATTATAAAACCGCACTAATGAACAAAAAAATAAACACACACAAATAACCGTGTTTGAGCACGGGGGCTCCTGCAAAACTCACAAACAGCTTGTTATTAATCCTTAGAAATCACAAAGACAGACGTTAGCTGCTAGTGAGCTAATGTTTTCATCAGGTGTTCGACTGTTTTAGTGAAACACAAACACTGTGCTCGCGCTCCTGCACGCGCTGTAGTGTCAACGCATAACAGGGCAGAAAACCGTCCGCTTCTTCTTTTAAATCCCACAACACAGCCTTGTTTCTTTTCTTTTCTGCATTATGAGCCGTTTATTTAATCACGTGTAACGTTGTATTTTATACACTCACACGTTCATGCGTTGCTCCGCGCCGTGTTTTCACATCCAGAGTCTTTATAACGTTACTCCTCCTTTATCTCGCGCTCACTTTACAGAAACGCTCCCGTAAAAAGCAGTATGAAGCACACCGCCTCTACCTGCACCTATGCACAGCTAAAACGTCCAGTCCTCGCCATTTTATGTGGCTTTCGGTGCGTTCTCGTAGTCGTAATCGGTCACGTCGCCTCTCGCGCACACGCTGTTATAAAGGGATACATAGAGCACGAGGGGACGTGTCCCAATCCGCGAGCCCTAGCTAGGGAGAGCACTAGCTGTAGGGCACTACGGTGGAGCTGAAAACCGTTACGTCATCGCCCTGCTCAATACAACGAATCCTATCTAAAGTATATCATTATTGTTATGTTTGTTCTTTGCATTTCTATATAGTTTTTTTATTTCTTTTTTGCCCCTTGTTCATTATTATTATTAGTAGTAGTAGTAGTAGTAGTAGTAGTAGTGGTGGTGGTAGTATTATTATTATTATTATTAGTAGTAGTAGTAGTAGTAGTGGTGGTGGTAGTAGTAGTAGTATTATTATTAGTAGTAGTAGTAGTAGTAGTATTATTAGTAGTAGTAGTAGTAGTGGTGGTGGTGGTAGTAGTAGTAGTGGTATTATTATTATTATTATTATTATTATTATTATTATTATTATTGCAAATATACAATTGTTTGTCATGCCAAAGCAAATTGAATTGAAAATGAATAAACCTGTGTATCTGGGAATAAAATAAATAAATAAATAAATAAATAATAAATAAATAAAAATCAATACAACGAATCAAAACCTTGCAGAGGATTTATGTAGTGAAGTGTTTTGGAAAGATTTAAGCTGAACACACCTGTGAAATTTTGTGGATTGGAAAAAAAATAAAAAATAATAGTAATTATGCAAAAATATTTGTTTCATTATTGAATTTTGTGTAATAAATTTGTGACTGCGTTCAATAAATTGTTCTTGTGGCAATGAATGAAAAACAAAAAAACAAACAAACAAACAAATAAAGTCATGTCCAATTTTTTTAATCACGGTATTTTGATTGCACCTCACACCTCCAGGGTTGGGGGTTCGATTCCCACCGCAGCCCCCTGTGTGTGCGGAGTTTGCATGTTCTGCCCGTGTTGCGGGGGTTTCCTCCGGGTACTCCGGTTTCCTCCCCCAGTCCAAAGACATGCATGGTAGGCTAATCGGCATGTCCAAAGTGTCCGTAGTGTATGAATGGGTGTGTGATTGTGTATGTGAGTGTGCCCTGCGATGGATTGGCACCCCGTCCATGTTCTCCAGGGTGTACCTCGCCTTGTGCCCCATGCTCCCTGGGATAGGCTCCAGGTTCCCCACGACCCTGATGGATCAGCGGCATTTACTATATTTAGATGGATTTATTCCTTTTTAAAGCCTAGCTGTACAACAATAGTAAAGAAAGTCTCTTGCAATGTGATCGTTGGATTTTTTTTTCTTGTTTTATTTTATTTATCAGAAATTACAACCTTATGGTTTATGTCATCTCTCCCACTCATGATGAACTCGTGTTAACACGTCTGCAGTTATGCATGTAATCGCATGTCCATCGCAGCCTTGCGACGCCTTCCTGATCCGGTCATGAGAATGATTTCAATACGTTCTTGTTTGTCAAAGGTGTTCTTAAAGGCTATCTGAAAAAATATACATAGTATAAAATAAGCGTAAAAACATTTTGCTCAAGCGTTAATTTCCCCTTTGTATGGAGACTTTTGCGACACCCTGTATAATAACCTCATATCCTCCTGCCAGATGTAATAGCTGTAATATATTTGCGTCTCTGACGCTGAAAAGTCCAACGGGATGGTCGTTCAACTCGGAATTCCTAGTCGCATCCATCTTACCCGACCAGACCTGACGTCAGGGGCGCCGCTAGGGTTTCTGGGCCCCTGGTTAATTTGTACTATGGGCCCCAAGTCCCCACCCCAAAATTATCATTTCTTATTGCCACGTGTACCAACAATCCTTATCAATAAGCATAACAATTACTGCATATTTAATAAGAGCCTGTAAAGAACTAAATTTGAGCAGTTTATTAAATTAACTGAAATTATGCGTTCATCATGTCCTTAGAATCGTCCTAATCTCCAAGCCCCCCCAACCCACACACACACACACACACACACACACACACACACACACACACACCATTACGGTGCCCCGCCTGACGTCACAACCCTATAGCGTCAAGTGTAAATGATAAGATTCCCTATGCATCGTTTTCTACTTCCTAAAACTTGAATTGATTTATGATGTAGTTTTTGAGTTGTGAAAAGGTGTTTTAACAACTTACTAACGCTAGTCAAGATCATTTTTATGAGCAAAGACAGCTGACCTATCCAATAATACATCATTTCTCATCGCAAAGACACTTTTCTTGTAGATTTTCAATATGTTTATCAAATTCAGAGATGGAAAATTGAGTACAGCAGATTGCAACGAGTCCCAGTATGCACTGCCATTGTCTTTGTCATATATTTATTTATTTAACCCGACCTCTCAGAGTATAACATAGCAACCAACATTTCTCTCAACGCCTAACGTCAGCTGAGTTAACTAGCTTAAGGACGCAGCTTCTACACGTAAACGTTTCTCTAGATCACCTCATCCTGTAATCTGGAAACCATTGTGTCTGTGGTGACAAATTAAACCCAGAGGACTATCTACAGCATGTCATCCGAATGAATCATTGAAAAAAAAAAAAAAAAATCATGCTTTTGAGTTTAGGTGTACTTTCACTGCAGACAACTGATGGATGAATGTAGCCATTAGCTGATATTAACCAGATGGAACATTGACGTTGATATATTATACAGGAGATAAGCCTATAAGACTATATAACAGTCATGTATTTTGAACACCCTGAAAGCTCATAGCAACGGGAGAACATTTTGTAACTTGAAATGCTTCATAACAAGTCTTGACAAACACAGGAGGTCTGAGTAACAATAAATGGATTTCTGGGAATAAAAAGTGTATAGAGGTGTGACACGGATATGATAGTTCATTACGTCTCACTACAGCTCTGTGACTGTAAAGTAAAACGAACAGTCTATGGATGAAAAGTGAACTGGTGAAAATGGTGCCGTAGTAATGTACCTTCTCACACGTCTCTGGACCTGTACCTATGCTGGGGGAAAAAAAAACAACAACAACAATAGAAACCATCACAGAAATTTTTATGGTTTCCACTATAAATTCCATTACACACCATCAGCTGTTAACAATTAAAACCATTACCATTACTGGTCCTTAATGGTATCCACAACATGCCACCAATAAAAGGCAACAAATTACCAGTAGAGGCCCACAGAGACCATTACAGTTTCCATTCAAACCAATGCAATTCCCGTTATAACCATTAAAACCATTACAAATTCAATGAGGGTTTCTATTGCTTTGTTTTGTTTTCAGCAATATATATATATATATATATATATATATATTACTGCTTAAGACTTTTCTTCCAGTACAAGCTTTGTGACGTACTGGACGCTAGTATGCTAATGCTTTTGAACACCTTAGCAATTGTGTACTGAGGAAAAAATATAAAACTACAAAACATTTACTTATATCAAAAACTTTTAGGAATGAAGTTGAATTACACTGTGGTGTTTGTTTGCTTTTTAAACTAATCTCCTAGGTCTCCTGTATGATGTTTACACTTGGTTTAACACTTCATGTAGGATATAGCCTACTGGCTAGCTAACGGTTAATAAGCTGCAATTAGCAGACTTCCTCACTCAGGATAAGCTGCAGCTGGTGTATAAGAGCGCTTTCCGGTGAAAATGTATAACCTGTGCACTTGTGACATCTAGTGGAAGTGTTTAAATATAGCTGAGTCACCTAAACGGTGCCATATTGGACACCTAGGAAGCAATCTGAAATATAACGGATCTATTTTATAACCTGTTTTGATTCAACACTGTTGAGTTTCTCGACTCTGATTGTTCAGAAGATGTTGATTCGTTTTCTATAACAGCAGCTCTGACAATCATGCAGCTGCAATTCATTTGTATTTTATTTAATATGCTATAGTAACGATTTACACGCTCCACATAATCTGAGTCTAATAATAAGTCAATTAAGTGTTAAGCCCTGCTGAAAACAAAACAAACAAATAAATAAATAGAAACCCTCTGAAACTGTGTAATAGTTTTAATGGTTATAATGAGAATTGTATTGGGTTTTAATGGAAAGTGTACAGGGCCCTGTGGTTCTCTAATGGTAATTTGTTGGTTTCTATTGGTGGCATGTTATGTCTAGTGGATACCATTAAGAACGTGTAATGGTAAAGGTTTTAATGGTTAGCTGATGGTTTGTAATGGTATTTGTAGTGGAAACCATTAGAATTTCTGTCATGGTTTCTATTGTTGGGGGGGGAGTTCCAGCAGGGAGGTGTTACAATTTAACAAAGAAAAAGGTGTGATCATTGATATGATGATGCTTTCTGTATGGAGACAACATTAGATGTAACTATAAAGAGTTAAAAAGCAAAACATGTCGTTCGTTAATAAATACAGAATTTAAATTATTGGTGAAATTTTTTGTGGTGCAATCTGTGTAATAACGCACTTCGAGACATGCTGTTATAGGAACATAATCAACTTCAGGGCGTTAAGAGTAACTCAGCTTCGTCAGGCCACCACGTTGTTGATCAGTTTCATCCAGCAGCATGTTTTATTCCTTACTGAAGTCCTGCTGTATGTGCTTGATATTCTGCAGATTAATCGCCAAAATCATTCAGGATTGCTGCGGATCCGGAGTGTATCATGGGAATACACCGAGGATGAGACACCAGTCCATCACAGGACACCTTATTGTAGCCAAACCACCTACTGGAGGTGTGAGGAAACCCAGAGGAAACCCACATGGACTCAGGCTCAGGTTACATGGACACACAGTAACCTGAGCTCAAGATTGTAACTGTGCCACCCAACAAAAATCTAATTAGTGACTCTTGTGCGCACACACACACACACACACACACACACACACATACACACGCACAAACCCAATCACCTTGACTAACACTGCTAAACATGTATACCAATTTATATATCGTGTATGATTACTGTATTAAAATTCATTATAATGGTAACTTACCTATTTCAGCCAGTCAGTATGTTTAAACAATAATCAAGGACAATGTCCTCACTGTATCCAGCTCTCAACTGCTGCTAAGATAAACCCGTGCACAGTAGAACTTATCAGCTTCTTCAAAGTCCATCCATATTTAAAAAAAAAAAAAAAAAAGAAGAAGAAGAAGAAGCAAAAAACCTAATGATAATGGTAATAATAATAATAATAATAATAATAATAATAAAGCTGCACACATACAGCTTCCAGTCTGATTTATTATAATAATACAATCTAGTCTGTCTTTCAAGTTTCTCCCAAGCTGCACATTGGTTAGGACAAAGTGGCTGCAGTAAGAGGATCCACAAGAGGAGAAAAGAGGATTTGAGGCTTAACGCTGACCTGGAAACACGTCTCCAACCCAGCAAAGATTAAACCTGCAGAAATACAGAGGTAAAACAAAAAAATGCACAAGGCGACATCATGCTAATACTAGATACTGTAGGACTCCCCTTTCCTTCTTTAATCTTGCACCGGAGTGACGAGGCTAATTCAGCTAAAAGTCAAACAAAATCTTTTCTGTAAATACACACCCAGATCTTCCTGTGCTTGCATACTCATGTACTCAGTAAATAGTCTGTATTTACAAAGTGGGATCTTCTGACGATAACTTGCCTCCAAACGTTAGGACACATATCCTAGGAGACGTAAAAGTCTCCTACCAAACTGCAGGAAGGAAAAGTAAACCCTGTTATCCAAAATGGCCGCCCTGATAATGCTACAGATGTGCTTTCTTCATGTAGACTACAATAGTCTACAGCCTGTGTGATATTTGAGCCGAATATTAACTTTGTGTACGTGTGTGTACAGAAAATATTTCAGATGAGATAAACATCGTCACGTGTGGCATCACCAGTTAAAGCTTAGTATTTTTTGTGAACTTTTGAACACAAATGCTAATTGAACTACTTCACTGCGACACTAAAGGTCTGAGTGTAGCACTGAGAGTTGCACCAGCGACTGTTTTCCAGCGCTATATGTTAGCCCCGAGTTCATTCAGAAGTGTTGCATGTTAATTCGACACTGTAGCGGTGCAGCAGCGTCGACTACACACACTCCCTCGTTACGGCTCACAAAGGTCACACTGATGTTATCATAAAGGGACGATATACAGGAAAAGCAAACAGCGTGGGCGTCGCGTATTGTAGGTCATTCCGCTCCACTCTCGCTCACAGCCTCGCCTGCGTTGGTGTTTACGGCCTGCATGTGGTTTAGACCAAACACTGCAGCGCTGAGTTGTTTCTCTGCAGCCACGGACACGGATGTAAACACCGTGGGGGAACATTCCTGACATGCG
This sequence comes from Stegophilus panzeri, assembly GCA_024331685.1. NCBI lineage: Eukaryota > Metazoa > Chordata > Actinopteri > Siluriformes > Trichomycteridae > Stegophilus > Stegophilus panzeri. The sequence continues at coordinate 24,749,940 of JANDJT010000021.1, read as the reverse complement.
TTGTGACAAAAATACTCTTTATCCAAAAAAAATTTTTTTTTAAAGCATTAAAAAATACGTTTGCTGTTGTTTCTGTTAATACTTTTTAATGTAAGGTAAAATTGTTGTATTTGTTTCACACACATAATATATACAAATTGGGTCAAGTAGCTAAATTTTATATGTACCAGAATGCTTTGTAAAATTTACCTAATATATTCGTTATTGTTATCTATGTTAAAGATTATTTAATGCAAGTAAACTATATATATAGGCAATATATGCAGTAACTTAATAATCTTATATACATCTAAATACAATTAAGATTGTATTTAATATCTAATGAACACGTTAAACACGATACAAGACAAAAGACCTGTCATTCATTTAATCATTATACAACCATACTATAAAACGATTTTAAGCACCATTTTAATTAACACTGGTGTTAACAAGTCTCTAACGCTGCTAAAGTACTACTTTTACTTTTCCTTTTAAAATGCAAGAGTTTTGTAAAAGCATTAAAGGAAGCTGTGGCATCTGCAGAATGTTTCATACGTACATTAGGGCAATAACTGTTAATTAGTCATTATAAGTAGCTTAATAAATCTGAAGCTAGTGTAATAACCACTTCTTTCTTTCTTTTTTTTTTTTGTAGGAAACTGGAAAAAGGAAAATAAAAACAGTGAACCCAGTGTGAACTTATCGAATGAAAACTGTATAGAAACATATGCATGCTGCCATCTGAGAAACCCCTGAGAATCCAGTATGTATGCAATGCCACTATGTATCTATAAAGCTGGGCCTGGGCGTGGCCAAAACCAGAAAAGGTTTTGTTGTTGTTTTTGTTGTTTTTGTTGTTGTGTTGCTTTATTTGTTCGTATGAACCCTATCGGTATGCCCCCAGGAAACATTAGAAAACACTGAGGTAGAAATGGCAGCAGTGTCAGCATGGCGTGTGAATTCTGCCTCTGACAGTTCCTCAACCTCAGTTCATAATTTGTCTCAACCAGAGATGACTAATCCCGCTCATATTACTTGGGTATTATTTTTGTTCGTCGCTGCCTAAATTTAGTTGGTCTTATTTCCCCAAGAATATGATTAAACTAGTAGCGTGATTTAAACAGTGACCCTGATCAGGCAGTTACTAAAGATGAGTGAATGAACACTGTAAGTGCATGGACTTCAGGGTTTGTTTGACTTACATGAAAGAAAGTCTGTCCTACTCATGCAAGTTTTTAAAAATTGTATTTTATTTATTTAT
>JANDJT010000021.1:24729456-24739643 GCA_024331685.1 Stegophilus panzeri | reverse complement strand
CATGTGGGCCGGGAATCGAACCGCCAACCCTACGATTAGTGGACAACCCGCTCTACCACCTGAGACACAGCCGCCAAGATTTCTGTAGTGGAACCTGGTGTGATCCTCGGCTGTCCTAGCTCAAAGTTGAATGTATTCTGAGATACTTTTCTGCTCACTACGGTTGTAAAAAATAAAAAGTGGTTATTTGAGTTATCATCGCCTGCCTGTCAGGTCGAACCAATGTCCTCTGAATCCTCTCATCAACTGCAATTGGATGTTTTTTGTTTAGCACGCCACTCCGTGTAAACTCTAGAGATTGTTCTGATCAGCAGCTTCTGAACTCAAACTCAAACCAGCCGCCATGCCACGATCAACGTCACTGGGGGGAGGGGGGGTGAATGTGAATTATTCTGAATTATTATTATTATTATTATTATTATTATTATGTTTATTTATGTTAATCTATTGCCAGTAATTCTCTAGTGCACTGTACTGCATTTGGTCGAATTTTTATTTCGTCCATTTACCGAATTAATTAAAGTGAATTGAAAGGTGTGCAGGATGCATAAATTCAAACCTGAATATTTTGGAATGATTTGAAACTGAATTATTTGCTTTATATTATATTATATTGTTGTTGTTTTTTTTTTTTTTTAATGAATTTTTGGTGTTTATTAGATTTTGTTTTGCTACTTTTTGAATATTTATAGGGCTGATAGGAACTGATTGAATGATTTTACACTAAGAACAGACTTGTACTTGAGTTACTAAATAAATCCCTTCCAAAATTCATTTATGAGGGCTGAAAAATGATACTTTTGGGGGAAATAATACACATAAAACATACATTAAACTCATACTTCTCAAAATGGGGTCTGGAGATCCCCAGAGTCTGTGAATCATAGCCAGGGGGTCTACGATATTTATTTATTTATTTATTTATTTATTTATTTTTGTACTTTATTTAATTTTACTACAGTGGGGGCAATCACAACAGCGTTATTCTACCTATAAATTACATCAACAGGAATCTCGTGACAGTTTAAATATTGGGAGGATTTTCAGAAATTAAAAAATAAACCTGGTTCAAATATATTTTCAGTGAATAAAATTTCAGTCATTAATTTGAACAGTTTGTAAAAAAAAAAATCAATCTGTACTGAAATAATCTGTGATTTTAATGACATCTTTATTATTATCATGATTTCAGGTATTATTTATTTATTTTATTCAGTTAAAGGGGTCCAGGTCTGCAAACAGCTGGAGAAGCCCTGCATTATACGATATATAGTTTAACACTCAGATTTCTAGACAGACAGAAACGATTACACCTCTTTTTATTTTAAGTTTGTGGAACATATATATATATATATATATATTACAGGTCTATCTATTGTCTATCTATAGTTGATGAAAGTTTTCTTATTGTTGCCGAATGGAAAAAGTCTTTTGTTCTTTTTCGCTGCATGTAAGGGGCAGGACGTCGCCTATAGCCCTCACTGCAAAACTGCCTGACGCTTCCCTTTTCATCTCGAGATGTTGGAGATAAGAGCGACTGAACGCTTCAGCATGGCGGCTCGACTGCTGCTCCTCTGCTGTGTTTGCACTCTGAGAAGTAAGTGTCACGTCTTTTCTGTCCCCTCCATTTAAAACTCCGTGACCTTCATCAGGGCTTTATAAATCCACCATGAGTAATATTGTAAGATACAGACATTATTCACCAGCTATAATCAGGACATGACAGGGCTTAAAGCCTGGCAACTATAACATGACAAATATAAAATAAACATAAATAAAATGTTACAAGTTAAATTCATTTTTTTATTCAACATCAAAATAATTAATAGAACATAAGCTAGCTTTTGTTGATAAATACAGTATTTAATCATACACATTACGTTTTTCACTGTTAGTATTTTTTCTATTACATTATTACAAATGAGTTTTTTTTATTATTATTAAGCACAGTTTAATTCTTTTATTCTTTTATTTATTTTATTATGTATCAGTGCACTAATGCAGATATAATTCATCAAACATTCAGTAAAAAAAATGCCTTTATTTTACATTCAATTTTACATAACCTTATATTAATCTATATTGTATCATATATACTATATTATATTAGTGTACACACATTACTGTGCAAAAGTATAGGCACCCTAATATCTTTAAACAGATTTTGCCTTGATTTTTAATTTTTTTTTTTTTTTTTTTTTTTTTTATTCCTGTGTGAGTAAAAAAGAGACTTTTAGGGTTTCAAACATTCATTTTTTTTTTTTTTTATTCTTTTGTAAATTAATGTATAATTAATTTAATTAAATCCCCCCACACAACGTTGTAGTTTATGTTCATGTTGTTAAAGAGCGTAACGTTCAGTACTAAAGCAGTTTTCAGATAAAAGTTTTGTTGTTGTTGTTGTTGTTGTTGTTTTTAATGTAGTGCATTGTGGAATAAATATAATTATAATTCATTTCTAATTGCTCAATAGTTCACATACAAGTTATGATTAGATATTTTTAATTTGGGCTACAAATTAAATGCCTGCCTTATAGGCAAATAATGTAATGTAAAAACATAACTACTTTTATTTAGTAAACAAATTACTCATTTCATTGAGTCAATTACCGTGCTAGTAATTTAAAACGTACAAGAAAGATAAAGGGTTATTAATGAAAAATCTTAAAATAAGATTACAATTCAACTCAACACTTCTAATTATTATTTTTACTCTTTACTAAAAGTTTTTATCTTAATATCTATCTGAAATCAGTGAAACTTTAAAAACTGGTGTTTCTTTTAATGATCTCTCTCTCTCTCTCTCTTTCTCTCATTTTTAAAATTTTTTTTTATTATTATTACGTTTAAAAAAAATAATAATAATAATCTTTTTTCCAATAGACACAAAACATTTATAAGGGTTTTATTTCCTGCAACATATATTTTGCTTATACTGTAATATACTTCAAATATAATCTACTGTATTTCACTGATATTTTACAACACATTGCAATATTTTATACATTATACATTACATTTTTTTACAATGTTGTTCTCACACATAACATTATGCTCTTGTTACTAAACTTGATCTTTTCAGATATTAAGAAATAGAATGATAACGAACCACACTACACTACTTTTTAAGCACTGACATTAAGGTTTTGTCTTAAAATTCATTCAAAAACCTCTTTCTCTTCTTGCAGCATCTCTCTCGTCTGTGGTGTCTCAGTCCCCTGAGTTCATCAGTGCGTCCGTCAGCGAGTCTTTTATATTAAAATGCTCTCGTGACCTGACGATTAAATATTGCTACAACACAGTATCCTGGTATAAAGTGAATCTGATGAATGGAAAACTGGGTGAAGTCAGAAAAACTGAGGAAGACAGGCTAGAAGATGATGCTAAATCATGTACCAGGACAATCGTTAATGCCCGAGTTCAAGACTCAGGCATTTACTACTGCGCAGCTTTACATCATACAATGATTTATATTGGAAATGGCACCAGAGTCGTCGTTACAGGTGAGTTTCATTTAATGTCAGACTACACCGTTTATCATTTTATCATTTCCCAGACTACAAAAATCTCAATCGGTCTTGAACAGATAAATAACTTCGACTTCTTGCGTCTTATTTACAAGAAAGCAAGCTAACACAATAGAAAAACGCAGAACACAGCGTGCTTCTTTTACAACACTAGTGAATGTTCTTTTTACGAGTGTAAAAAAGTCATATACACTGTACGGCCAAAAGTTTGTGGACAGTCGTCCATCACACCCATTCCAGATTGATTCCGTCTTTACTGTTATAACGCGCTCCACTCTTTCTTCTGGGAAGGCTTTCCACTAGATTTTGGGGCGTGGCTGTGGGGGTTTGTGATCATTCAGCTACAAGAGCGTTAGTGAGGATGAGGTCAGGTGCTGATGTTGGGATATCGAGGAGACTCCAGTTCTAGTTCACACCAAAGGTGTTCAGTGGGGTTGAGGTCAGGGTTCTGTTCAGGACACTCCAGATCTTCCACCTTCTTCCAACCTGAACACTTAACACACCGTGTCTTCATGGAGCTCGCTTTGGGCCTCTTAGTGCCAGTGAAGGGAAATTGTAACACCACAGCAAACAGAGACTTTCTATACAACGTTGTGCTTCCAACTTCAGGTGTTCACATACTTTTGACCACATAGTGTACTTTTTGTACAGTATTCATTTTATCATCGGAAAATTCTCCATTGAAATGAACGTTTAACAGCGTAAAAAGTTTCCCACAATGCAACTTAAAATAAAACCTAGTGCAATAAAGCAAGACCTGGCAGTACGACAGGAAAAGAAATAAAGAGAAAGAACAAGATTCGAATCGATTGACAAGAACTTTCTAATGACTAACGAAAAGAAAATCAATATCACTCGAATTATTGTACTTTCTATCCATTTACGGTTACAGTTTCTCTCACCAGCTTCTCTCTTTCGCTCTCTTGAAGTTAATGAAACAAAAAAAAATATGTAGCTTGTCATGAAAAGTGAACAGCGCTCCATCCTGAAGACCTTCCTGTGGTGGAAAACTTACTGATACTGGAGACTCCTTCCTAAAATGTTAAAGAAACATCTCCTTAGAAACAAAAAACGTTATACGTTTTTACAAATCTGTTTATGTGGAGCATCCACCGTCCAAGGTCCTGTGAATGACCTGTTACTATAGACTATAGAAACGAGCGAGCGCATTAATAACCTATATAATATATCATTTAATTACTATTTGATTGATCAGAGCTGCTGTTATAGAAAATATATTAATCATTAAGCTGTATTCTGTTATAAACGTAGGCAGATGAATTTCTTGGAATGATCATCTTTATGAACTTTATACACAACAGAAGAGAATATGTTGAATGTGTACTGTGACGTGTGTGTGTGTGTGTGTGCGTTGTAGATAATGGTCCGTTAAAGCCGTCTATTGTTCCGTACACACCGACGGACGTGGACTCTCCCTCTGTCCTCCTGCAGTGTGTGGTGATGGACGCCGTTCCCTCTCAGATCAGTGTTTTGTGGTTAATTGACGGAGACGAGCGCACAGGATGGACAGAATCAGGCTGGACAGGACACGACGATTCAGCCTCGGAATACACTCGAGCTCAAATCACCATTCCTGCAGAGGAATGGAGGGAAGAGGCTCACGTCATCGAGTGTGTCGTCAAGTATGGAAACATGAACGTGTCCCGAACTCTGCGACGACAAAGTAAGCGGACTTTAACGTGTTTCAGTATAAACCTGATTACACCTGAGTGGAGAATAAAATATTATAGCTAGTACGCTCATTGCGTAATATGTATTTATAATATAAAATTGTGCATTAAGTACATTTCTGTGCTCTAACTGTTATGTGAATCTGGTGGAAATAATTAACTATTTGAGTATTTTGTTTTAAAAAAAAAAAATTCAATACACTGCATATAATGTGAACATGTTGGCGGAATAGTCCAGAATCTCAGTCAATAAGAACTCATGATAAGGAAGGAGTAGAATATTTGGGGGCACGCTGTTATAGAAAATTAATGAACAAAGCAGAGTTACTGTTATTTTCCAATATCACAGCACAACCCCAAAGTGTTTTATTCCTCGTTTGCCACAGAAAATGCAAACAAAATCATTTTATTTATTAAAGAATAACACAATGCACTTTTTTTTTTTATCCATTTCTAGTAACATTTAATGTTATGGAACATCCGCATTTAATGAACTGAATATTTCTGAAAGAAATATATATGCGTCTATGCGTAATTCTCTCTCTCTCTCTCTCTCTCTCTCTCTCTCTCTCTTTCTCTCTTTCTCTCTCTATCTATATTGTGTGTGTGTATATATATATATATATATATATATATATATATATATATATATCCACACTAAATCACTAACTAATGTACTACTCAATACTAAAACACTACTACACTACTACATTCTATAGAAAATCTCTTTAGATGTTTAAAAGATATATTTTTACAGAAATATTATTATAGAAGAAATACAATGGCATTGAGTCATTAATGTCACTGGCAGGTCATTCCGATGCTACGTGTACGTGGCTGCTGTATGGAGGCTGTGGTGTCGCCGTCTTCACCATCGCCGTGGCGCTCACCGTGGTTCTGTGTTTACGTAAAGGTGAATAAATTTTAAAAAATCACACACGACACAGGTATATTTGAATGATTTAACCGCTTAGTGGTCCTGCTCTAACGCATCTGATTCAATATAGCAGCTACTCAAAAACACTCGATAATGTGGTTAGTTAGTTAGTTAGTTAGTTAGTGAGTTAGTTTATAACAAAAACATAACTTTTAAAATAGGTCTGAGATTAGGTTAGGTTAGTTTACCTAGCAGCCACCCAGCTTTAAAATGGGTCTGTACCTGTATGTGCGTAGCTAACAACAGATTAGCTTCAAATGTGTCTGGACTTTTAGATACTTAGCTTAGCTAACAAGCAGTCTCTTGACCTGCTTGTGCTTAGCTTAGTTAATAAAAAACATTAACTCAAGCACTTGTGGAGTTTGGGGTGCCGGGGGGAGGGCCGAGATTCCTGCAACTGCATCTGTAATAAATAAATAAATACATACACACATACATTTACAAACACATCGCATGTATGCTGCTTAAAATTTCAGCACCCATCCTGCAACAATTTCGAAATAGTTTTGGACCTGTACATACTTAGCTAACAATGACTGTAACTTCAAACATGTCTGGATCTGTATGTGCTTAGCTTAACTAACAACTAAACTTCTAAAATAGTTCTGGACCTGTACATACTTCGCTTAGCTAACAGCAACTTAAGCTGGTTAGCTTAGCTAATAACAACTTTAAAACCGGTCTGGACCTGTACGTGCTTAGCTAACAACAACAACTTAGCTTCAAAATGACTCTGGATGTGGATTTGTTTAGCTTAAGTAACAACTTAGCTTCAAAATGAGTCTGGGTCTGTATGTGCTTAGTTTAGCTAACAACAACTTAGCTTCAAAATGACTCTGGATGTGGATTTGCTTAGCTTAAGTAACAACTTAGCTTTACAATGGGTCTGGGTCTGTCTGTGCTTAGTTTAGCTAACAACAACTTAGCATCAGAACAGAAATGGACCTGTATGTAGGGTGTCACAGCTTTCTGTGAGGTATTTCTAATTGCTTCCAGGCCTCTACTCTTGTTTCAGGAAGATTTATTGTCTTTATATTAATAGTGTGCTAGTTTAAATCACGGTTATTTAACTTTAATCTGTTCTTTTTCCCATTTTCTCTCAGAGAGGCGAGCGACTTTACCGGTTGAAAGGTTTGTCTCTCATTCTAGTGAATACAGTACGATTTGGTGAAAAAGTATCTGAACATGTTTAGCAAGTGAGAAAGCTAAACTGTCTTTTCTGACCGTATTTTCAGGCATCGCACGAGCGCCGATACTCAGCGTAAACACCAGACCCAGGGTAATAATAACTCACGCTGATATTTTGAGTATTTGTATGAATTCTGTGCTTACACAAACGCGTTGAAAAGTCTACAAAAGTCCATGTCCACTCCACAGGAAAACGGGACACGCTCAGGTCGAATCTAGAGAAGCCTTCGAAAATATCGGTACGGTATCAAACCCCGTCCGTGCACCACACACACCACACACACCACACACTTTTACACGTACTAACGGTTGGTTCTCACGTTTCCATTTCCTTGCAGGAAGTCGAATATTCCTGTTTGAACCCTGAGATGTTCAAACGGCAACCAAATGATCCACCGTCATGATCCACCGAATTAGATTAGCAAAAGTTGTAGGATGTTTCTTAAGAAAACTTAACAACAATAAGCAAAAAAAAACTAGTACCAATAAGCGGAGTATAGAAACAAACAGAACATGTCTGTATTGTTTTTTTTAATAATTTTAAAATGTATTTATTGAATTGTAAGTCATCTGATTTATTTAAGGGCGCATGGTGGATTAGTGGTTAGTACATTCACCTCACACCACCAGGGCTGGGGGTTCGATTCCCGCCGCTGCCCCCTGTGTGTCTGTGTGTGTGTGTGTGTGTGTGTGTGTGTGTGTGTGGAGTTTGCATGTTCTCCCCGTACTGCGGGGGTTTCCTCCGGGTACTCCGGTTTCCTCTTGCAGTCCAAAGACATGCATGGTAGGCTGATTGGGATGTCCCGAGTGTCCATAGTGTATGAACGGCTGTGTGAATGTGTGTGTGATTGTGCCCTGCGATGGATTGGCAACCCGTTTCAGGGTGAACCCCGCCTTGTGCCCCATGCTCCCTTGGACAGGCTCCAGCTTCCCCGCGACCCTGATGGATAAGCAGTATAGAAGATGGATGGATGGATGATTTTATTTAAATCTTTGCTTAGTTCTATGTATGTAGACATTAAACCGGGGCACACAGCACATTTACTTGAATTTTTTTATGATCCTACAATGTGTAAATTACAGTTTTAATGAAATCACTTGAAATAAAAGGAAATGAATTAAAAACGTTTCCTGTTTTTTCTCTGTGACGTGAATTTATTTCTTAGAGAGTTTGTGAGAGCGGACTGAGGGGTAGGGGTATTTGATTTCTTACAGCAAACACTGCTTTGATTTTAAACAGTGTATTTTTTCTGAACAAGTGCTAATACAAAACACCAATGTTTAGCACCAGTGTTGATTGTGAGTGTACATGGTTTTCATTTAATTAAACAGATTTCTGTGCACATCAGTTGGTCAGTGATTACAATGTTACTTTTTTTGAATCAGTTTATAGTGACATGTAATGTTGTGGAAGTTCGTTCCTTTCATCGCTAACATTATAGCAGCTGAAAACGTAAAGTTACAGCTTTACTGCTGACTGACACGAAGAAAAGAGACTCTTTCAACTAAAAAACAAACCATGAATAAATAAACAAATAAATAAAAATTGCAGTTTGTCATACTACCAAGTCACCACAAAGCATACACTCCTCCGTCCTGAACACAGATGGTGAGTGTTTCTGATGCTGAAACTGGAGACTCCTTCCAAAGACAACAGGTCCTCGTGTCCGTGTGTGACATTACAGAAAATTCATTAACACCTTCTGACCAATCAGAATTGGTGATATAATTATACTGGTGATGTCAGTATTTTCATTTTATGAATTATTATACATTTTAATATGCTTTGCTTATGTATATTTTCTTGTAGCTTGTTGCATTTGTTTGATATAAATCAGGAGTCAGTTTTGCGTAGAAGGGAACACACTCTTAGTTTGAGCATATCTCAATATACAGTACATAAACTACATACTGAGCACTAGCAAGACAAAACATAAGAAGAATCCGGTGATAATAACGACCATGGAGCTTTGGAAAGATATAGCAGGGGCAGCAGTGAGGAGAAGCAGGAAGCAGGAAACAGGAAGCCACCAGGAAGCTTGTGTGACAAGGAAGGTTTTCTCCACCTTTAGGAGTTATGACTCTTTACATGACTCATTAGTAATGTGCATCTGTATCTGTGTCATTTCTAATCCATCTTTACTGACTTCCTGATTTACAGGCTGCATGCTTTTTCACATGAACATGACATATTTTATGATAACGAATGGTTTGTTTACATGGTTTGTTTACCAGATAAATAAAAGTAAAATAAAACAATAGAAGGTGATAAATGTGAGTAAAAAAAAGTAATGTAAAGAGCAGCAATGTTCAGGTGTAGATAAACACTGACACCTACAGGCTGGAAAAGATGCAGGATCATCTCAGTTCAGCTGGACAAGATAGATAGCGTGCTAATTAGCGTGTTTAGGGATGTAGTTATGGTCATTAAGGCCGTAACCAGGATCGAACGTTCAGTTCTAGGAAAAACATATTACATACAGAAATAAATAAGAAAGTGTTCATGTAAACATTTCTAGTGTCTACATTTTAGCTAACATGGTTAACTACAGGTAAACAGTCTTATCCATTACGGGATAGTAAGCATACCTAAAGATCTCTCCCTTTCATTACCTGCCTCTCTCCTTCTGTTGAGCCACACTTGATTTTATGGAGATGTGAGTGATCCTGACCCTTTCTGCTCTCCGGACCTGTCTGATCCATCCTGATGCCCTACCTCTGGATGGTTCTCTCATCAACTGGAGGCTACAGCCTGGAGATTGCTGACGATGGGACCGCTTGAAGTACCATGGAAATGGTTTTGGACCTCAATTCCACATGGACGTTCTCGCTGTGGTTGCTGGG
>JANDJT010000021.1:24716850-24729193 GCA_024331685.1 Stegophilus panzeri | reverse complement strand
CTGTATCCTGTGTTTATATATTTCTGTAAAGCTGCTTTGAGACAATGTCCATTGTTAAAAGCGTTATACAAATAAAACTGAATTGAATTAAATCAGTTAAACCCAGTTTCTAGCCCCCCTCCCTCCCCAAGCACCTAGTGGTGACTCTGAAACCCTGTATATACATGTAAAATAAAAACATAACAAAAAAAAAAAAAAACCTTCTAAAACTATTCAAATCTGGACCTCTGTCCTCATGGCTAGTTACATCACTATACATCTAATGATGTAGAGTCTTCCAAACTGAGATGAGACAGTGCACATGTTTACTCTTTCAATTCAATACAATTTTTTATTTGTATAGCGCTTATCACAAAGCAGCTTTACCGTAAAATATCAATTCAGGATATACATTTTAAATTTAGAGATATATCCCTAATGAGCGAGCCAGAGGCGACTGTGGCGAGGAAAAACTCCCTGAGACGACATGAGGAAGAAACCTCGAGAGGAACCCGGCTCAAAAGGGAACCCGTCCCCATAAATATTTCCTTTCTATAACCGTGCATTACATGGTCAAAAAGTTCAATTGCGTAACCAGGAGGTTCATTATAGTTTTTACATGAAGTCTTTTTTTGTTGAAGTTATCAACTGTTCACTGATGGAGACTTGAGTGCAAAACTGTTCATGGCCATTGCAGTCCTAAAGCCATCTTCATGGTTTTTCAGTGGTACCATACTCAGTAATCTCACGTATCTTCAGGCTGTCCATTTGGGACCATCCTCAGCAACAGCAAGTGATGAGAACTCCAACCATTAGTAGGGCATCAAGATGGATCAGGCAGATCTGGAGAGCAGAAGAGAAGTGGCATGTGTAGCTTGACAGAGAGAGAGAGAGAGAGAGAGAGACTCACAGCTAGAAGTACGTCTGAACCCAGCCCAGGGTTCAGTGTTAATGATGGCTTGGTGAAGATTTACTGAAAGCTGGAAGTAGGTAAACATGTGTACTGACACGCAGATTGATTCAGTCTGTCCTGATTGAGAACGGTGCACCACGTCAGCCCGTGATTGAGTGAGTTCCTGGTTCCAGCACCATGCCGACTGACTCCGTGTAATGTGTGAAATGTGCTACGAGCCATCGCTTTCACCACAAGTTTCAACAAGCTGCATATGGATGAGAAAAACAAACATGATGAAATGCTCTGAATTAAAGTGGAGCTTGTGGAGCTCAGTACGGAAGAAGAGTATAGAGCTGCTGAGATGACACAGTTTTTTAACCTTATTTTAATTTTTTTTTTTAAATAAGATCTGAACAAGAATTAAGTTATCAACACCACAAGTCAGGTTTCTGGAGATCTACTTTGTGGTCACAAACGGTTTTATGCTAAAACGAGGGACACACAGACAGATTGATTGACGTACAGTAGCTCGTTGAGGCCACAGTAACATACGTGTGGAGCACTTTTATGGAACATGGTTTATGGTTTCATCGTGGAATGATGCATTAAAGACACCCTGAAGTCATCGGTGTTGAGGCATGGATATATTATTAGCCTACTTCACCTTAAGCAAGTAAGGCATGTGAGATAATTCATATTCAAAATATTTTCACAGGGCCTGAGTCATGATTTCACCCCCCAAAATGCAACCCCCTCCAGCGCTGTCTCAGTACTCTATTGAGGCATATATCCCGATTGATAGATTTTATGAAGGTTATTCCTATGTAAGTATAAGCCTAACTGCAGAGCTACAATGACAAGGGTTGAGGTCAGGTTTTTTTTTTTTTTTTAATCAAGGGTTTGATAACTGCTAGCTTTAACGAATTACTTACATAGCCAGTGTTAAAGGAGGAATTGGATCGATTGGTTCTGGTAACCTCGTCCAGATGAATAGACAACAACTGTTTATTCTCCACATTCTCCCTCATGTTATTCTTCACATGTTCTCTACATGAGTCTTTTACACATTCCTCAGCTTTGTTACGTTGGTGTCTGTCATGTGGCTTTGCTGAAACACACACTGTAGCTGTGTGTCAAGAGCAAGAGCTTTTTTGTTTAAGCAACACATTACACATTCTGACTCGGTTATGAGTCAGGTATCCAAAGTGTGTGTGGCACTTGAGGAACATCTCTGGACTTTAGCGCACACTGAATACGAACATGAACAGTGTATTCTGCAGAGAACTCGTCTGGTGTTCATCTTTAGATTCATCATTTCTAGCAAAACCAGTGGCGAGTCAAATGTCGTGTACACGAGGAATGTGTCTGACCGTGTGTGAATTGATCTGTAAGGACATCTAGTCTTGAGATCTCTGGAATGTTCTTCCAAGCTCTCCAGTCACCGTGAGAGTCATCTTTCTGAGCCTCATATTTTCGCGTCTTCTTTTGTTGACGCAATGGCGTCAATCTCTTTCGAAGCCAAACATCTTTTGGTGCCTTAACTCGAGCCAGATTTCCTTCTTCAAAGGGGATTTAAAACATATTTTCACAATAATTTTGTGCTGACTTTAACATATTTCATTTTTCTTCTTCTTGGAAGTTTTTTTTTTCTTGTTGTTGTATAAAATGCACATTATTATATTCACTTGAACAATCACGTCACCTTTGCACGCAACTACCTTTGGATAGCATGTATGTACATCATCTGTACTATGGTTGTTTAAAGTGTTGCTACAATACTAGAGAAAACGTTCTTTAAGGGTTCTTAAAAGGGTTACTTAGAAAATTAGCCTTCTAAAAAGGCTCTACTTCAACCCACTTTCTCACAGGTATACACTTTACATAGAACCTTTAAGGGTCCACCCAAAGAGACAACCAAAAAACCCCTTTGAGTTCTACATTTTGTAAAATTGTATTTAGGACCTGTTGGTATATTGGTGATACTCGCAGCTACCCTGATTCTTCTTTCTATATGTTGTCGTGAGGTAACTAAGGGTCATGTGCTTATATAATGTGGGAACAGGAAATGAGCATAATAACCAAGGAAGTGATTGAAAACTGGGGGAGGGTGCGGCTTGGAGAAAGGTTATCCATGATGGACGTTATAGATGGTATGAACTTACTCAGATGCTATTGGTTGTGCTCAACCAATCACAGAAACCAATCACCTTAATGTTATTTAAAATGGACTGGGCTATCGGGATGAAAAACACCTGCATAATGTTATCGATATATTGACGGCATCATACCAATACACTGTCACGCCCCGTGGTAGAGGACATCATAAAATTGTGTGAATAGAATTGGTGGAATTTCCTTTAAAACAGCAGAGACAACCAAACACATCAAAGAGCTGAACAACAGCCTGACTCGAATCAGAATCCAGACTCACTGAGTCATATCCTGCACAAAACATTTTCACACAATGAGCATTTCTGTTTTTGTGTGAGCATGCCTAGGAATGGCATAGACACAGGGTGAGAGAGAGAGAGAGAGAGAGAGAGAGAGATGGGTTTTAATAACAATAAAGTATTATAATGAATGAGTGAGTCATCGTTGTGGTAGCAAGTGAATTTTCCCCAGTGTATTTACTGTTGCTCCTTTCAATACGCTGAGATCTGTTTCATGTACATTCTGTAAAATACGCACATAAACTATTTACGATACTTATTATACAATACTGTAAAACCAGGAGATATTCTGACCTGTAATACTGTCACTATTCAGTTATTCAACTTGTGTTGGAAAAACTGGCGGATGTCACTGCAGCTGAATTCTGGCAACCAGCCAAAAATGTTTTTTTCTTTTCTTCTGCCTGTACTTTGCAACTTCTACTTTAAGAAAATAACTATGTGTGGAGTTCCTGTGCATGTTCTCCCAACGTTTCCAGGGTGTTTCCTGAGTTTCCTCACACCTCCCAAAAATATGCCGTTAGGTGGAACGGTGACTCGAAATGGCCCCTGGGTGTGAACATGTGTGTGCATGGTGTCCTGCAATGGACTGGTGTCCTACCCAGCACTCCCAAGATCCAAGCTCTGGATCCGCCCAAATCCTGACTAGGATAAAGCGCTTACTGTAGATGAATGAATGAATCGAGCTGAACGGTCAAAAGCCAGTGTTGGGGCTCCTGAGTGGCGCAACAGAACAGCATTCAAGGTTTGCTGCATTCGACACGAGCCAATTGTGGACATGTGAGAGCATGTATGCGGAAGAGGGCAGATAGAGGTTTCTTCTGAGGGTGTTAGACTGTCCTGTGGTGCAGCCCGAGAAGCAGAATCGATAAGATGTGATCGGCCGGCTTCACGTGTCTCGGAGGAATCCGTTTCCTCATGTGGTAGCTGTTGTAAAGCTGGCTGGTGTTTGATAAATTGGAAGACAATTGGGAAAAATGAAAAAAGAAAATGCCAGTTTTGGTCAGAATTCGGGTCCGGAAACAATGTAGAAATGTTTTTTTTATTAAGTTTCTCAACTTGCCAAGGCTTATTGTAAATATCATTAGAACTAAACAAGGAACCATTCAAACAAACACCGTGATAAACACAGTTATTAAAGGTGTTTTAATCGATCGTTCATTAGCTAAATGTTAGCTTTCCTAATGCGATGGATGTTGTTTTGACATGGTTTCAATATGTGCTATTGAATAACAGACATAAACCAATATACACAGTCAGGTCCATAAGTACTAGGACAGTGGCAAGACCAAGTTTTGTGATTTCGCCTCTGTACGCCACCACGACGGATTTGAAATGAAGCAATCAAGCTGCGATTGAAGTGTAGACTTTCAGCTGTAATTCAAGGGGTTTAACAAAAATATTGCATTAACCATTTAGGAATTACAGACTTTTTATTTTTACAGACTCCTTCCATTTTCACAGGCTCGAAAGTAATTGGAGAAACTAACATAATTGTAAATATTAGGATTATTTTTCATACTTGGATGCAAATCATTTGCGGTCAGTGACTGGTCTCGGTCTGGAACCCATGGACATCACCAAATACTGAGTTTCCTCCCTTGAGATTCATCACCAGGCCTTTACTGTAACCGCCTTCAGTTGCTGCTTGTTTGTGGGTCCTTCATCCTTCGGTTTTGTCTTCAGTAAGTGAAAAGCATGCTCAATTGGGTTCGAGTCCATCAGACATTTAAGAACATTTCATTTCTTTGCCTTAAGAAGCTCTTGGGTTGCGTTCGTGGTACGTTTTGGGTCGTTATCCATCTGTACTGTGAAGTGTCGTCCTATCAGTTTTGCGGCATTTGACTGCTGATTGAATCTGAGCAGAAAGTATAGCTCTATACACTTCACAGTCACATCATCAATAAACACCAGTGACCCAGTTCTACTGGTAGCCGTACATTCCCATGCCATAACACTGCCTCCACCATGTCTGACAGATGATGTGGTATGCAATGGCTCATGAGCCCTTCCTTTCCTTCTCCATACTCTTCTATTCCCATCATTCTAATACAAGTTAATCTTACATCACAGCTGGTCTTTTCTTTGATTAAAAATAAATAAATAAGTGGGTTTAAAAAAAAAGTTTTATTTATTACATGTTAACGTAGATGCAGTTGCTTTTAGATAATGAACATGTTGGCGTCTCTCTCGTCGGAGACCATATCTCACAATGCAGTTTTGCATGTTTTTACTTTAACCAGAATGTAAAATACTAGAACTTTCCCTGTGATTTAGATACATGCAACGGAGACATTATACTTCATAGAACATTTCCCCAAAGCCACCACGACATCTAGATCTAGATCAGTTCCATCACCACAGGTTCCTTGTAAATGAATCTCACTTGGTCTGATACCAATTCAGACTCCAAATATTCGGAGAAAACGTTCAGTAGGTTTTTTTATGAGAGCCATTTGCTCTCAGATCCATCGTCACGGCTTTCGGAAAAAGGTTACACTTAAAAGCAGTCGAACCCTTTTTACTAAATCTATTCGACATTTCTATTCACACTTCATACCTGATCCTGAGCACGGTGACTGCCTGGGGGTGTAACTGAAACGTATTTCTCTGCACCCCACTATATGTGTGTGTGTGTGTGTGTGTGTGTGTGTGTGTGTGTGTGTGTGTCACAAACCTGTCATAGCATGAACGCAGTCTGTGTGAAAATAACTGCGCAGAAGTTGTAGAGCGAGGTAGCTTTTGTGTGTAATATACATGATATTGCACAAGATCGAGCGTTTAAACGTGCGAGGGTGAGTGTGCCAGACTTTTGGGCTCGGCAAAAGTTTGAGTCAAACTGTGTAGGATTTTAGGATTACTCCCTGTGTGTGTGTGTGTGTGTGTGTGTGTGTGTGTGTGTGTGTGTGTGTGTTAGAGTAACTGGAGAGTCCTAAAGACGCAAACTAGCCAAAGTGCATGATGTAGTCCATTATAATCTTTATATCCAATATCTCACACACACACACACACACACACACACACACACTTTGTTGTTACAAGATTATTTCTTCATATTCTGATCCCATATTCTGGTTCTCTAAACTAATTCCACTAATGCCACCTGACTCATTATACTGTTACTTCATTTGCAATGCTACTTGCATGATTACGTCGAACTCTCCCCCAATCACACCCTAGCATTCTAAACAACATGACGAGAACTTGGTTTCTCATCATTATAACAAGTGGTGGAGCAAGAATTAAAACACCCGAGGGTGTGCTGTTTTAGGAATATAATCAGTGAGAAGGTGGTGCGACGCAGCTGATTAAACCTTAAAGTGGGCATTCCGTAACATTAAAAGTGACCAGAAATGGTTAAAAAACAATCATCTTCAGAGTTGAAACACCAGAAAAAAAACATGGGAACAGAAGTCTTTAAACGTGCATTTAATCCTCCAAAGCCACGCCATGGATGTGTAATAAGAACCAGAGAGTTGTTAGCATTAGCCTTCGTTTATTTAAACCACGTTTGCTCACTGGATCACTGACCATGACGAAGTGAGCATTTCCATCTTACATTCACGGAGGTACAGTATTGTAATTTGAGTTGCTGAGTCATAAACACTGGACGACTTGAAACACTAGACACGATAAAACATGATGTGCTAACAATGCTAATTAGATGTTGGTGCCACTTTTGTTTACTCCATTAGTCATGTGCGTGAACTATGATGTAAAAGCCACAAGATGGAAAAAAAATTAACCCTAAGTGTATTTTAAGCTTCACGTGCCACCTGAAAAACAAATACACACTGGAAAAAGACACCAGAATGTCGTTTAACTGCCATGATTAGCGATGAACAAACATTAGCCCTTTGGTTAGAGCATGTGAATGCTAGTGCAAAAGAGAAAGGCTCTCTGGATGACAGGCAACATGATTGACAGGTCTATAGACAGGCAGGACGTTTCATGCTGATTTGTTGGATGCTGATGATCTTGTTGACAGTCCGGGGCACCACAGAGACTCGAGCAGTGGTCACCAACCCTCTTCCTTCCAGCAGGTTTCATCGACAATCCAAAATCTAACACACCTGGTTTAGTTGATCAAGAACTTCTTAAGGCAATGATTAGATGGTCAGGTGGGCACGATTATGGTTGCTAAAGTTGTTAAGCTAAAGTCATCAGGAAGGTAGATCTCCAGGAACATGGTTGGTGACCACTGATCTGGGCTATGGTCAGAAGGTTGTGATCTTGAATCCCAAGCCCACAAGCTGCTACTGTTGCTACTGTGGTGGCTTAGCGGTTAAGGCTCTGGCTTACTGATCAGAAGGTTGGAGGTTCAAGCCCTGGTGCTGCGAAGCTGCCACTTAGCAAGGCCCTTAACCCTCTCTGCTCCAGGGGCATTGTATCATGGCTGACCCTGCACCCTGACCCCATCTTCCTAGTATGCTGTCTGCCAAATAAATAAATGCACTTGTCCAGGCAACTACGAACCCAACAAACATACCAAACAATCTGCTCATCTCTGATTTGTTATTCATTGCTTACAGTTTCTAATTCTTTAGTTTCTTGAGCTTTAACTACTCTACAAATGTTCAGCCTTTTCACTGACAGTGTATTCTACATGGCGGTTGTTTTGTTTTTTCGCGTCGCTACAGGATCTCGTATTATTGAGTCAGTAACTTCAGGATTTCGCGACTGTAGACACGAACACAAAATCAAGCAAAAATTCCGCAACGTTCAGCGTAGCTTCCAAATCGTTCGAAATTACCGCCGATTTGAGCCGAGACACGTCAGGCGACATCAACGCGACGCGCGTTCGGCCGAAGCCCCTCTTCTAGTCACGTGCGTCAAACGTGAGCACAGCTAAAGAGTCAAATTTATCAACAAACATCGCTGCGAAAGAGTCTGCGAAACAATTTCGTGCGACTGCGATTTCGCCAATTCATTGACTGCATTTGGCAGATGCCCTTATCCAGAACGACTTGTTTTTATACAACTGAACAATTGACGGTTACGGGCCTTGCTCAAGAGCCCAGGAGTGGCAGCTTGGCAGTGCTGGGATTTGAACTCACGACCTTCCAATCACAAGTCCAACATCCTAGCCAATTCAAGTAGTTTTCCGCAAAAACACCCCACAAAAAACCGCATTTTAGACCGCAACAACTCTGCGAAATCCTGTATGTACTGTCAAGCCTTCGATTGTGTGGGTGCGGGGACATTGCGATCAGTTTGGACACCATTCTCCTTTCCAGCCCCGCCTAGCTGGGGTCGATTCAACGCTGACAAAACTCTTCACGAGTTTACAAACGTGCTGCGTTTGCAGTTCATGTAGTTCATTCGTGTTGTCAGGCTGCGTCTCTCCTGTTTCAGCGAACAGATATAAAGCTACAGAAACGGAATCTTCTTTAATATCATTAAAAAGACTTTCGTCTAATTAACTTGTGCAATCTAATGAACGATCTCGGTGTAAACTCGAACTGACGGGCGTTTTCTGAGCGCACAAAAGATCCCTAGCTCCAGTCAGTCTGTTCTTGTCAAAACAACAACTGAGATGTGTTCCAACTTTCTGCTGAGAGTTTCCAGATGTGAGGAACTCTGTATGCGTGCGTGCGTGTGTGTGTGTGTGTGTGTGTGTGTGTGTGTGTGTGTGTGTGTGTGTGTGTGTATCCTCTGCTCTCCTCTGGAACACTAGAGCGAAGGGAAAATAGTAGACTATGCACTCATCTCCGCCCTGTCCACTTTACAGTCCCAAAGCATCGAATTACAGGAGTGGTTTTTTTTCTTTCTTTTCTTTTTTTTTTTTCCCTCCTCCACTGCACACTGACACTGTAGGTGGTGGGTTGTACTTTTTTTTTTTTTTTTTCGCCCTGAGTGGGAGGATTCAGGATCTCAGCCAAGATGTGACAGCAACAGAGGAAGGTCGAGCACCAAATTGCTGAAGAGAAGGAGAAAGGAGCGGCTGAAATGGCGGAACAGGTAATGGCTTTTTCTTTTGCTTTTCGTGTACGTTTTAGAGAAGAAAAAACACGAGCGTCTACCTAGAGCTCGACGGGTCTTCGGGTTGCTTTGCTAAACGGAAAGTTGTTTACGAGATCAGAGAAACAAGACGCAGTTGTCATGTCAGGGTTTTTTTTTTTAGTTTTTTTTTTTTTCGGACATTAATGCCAGCTCGAGTTTTCTAGAACGATTTTTTACGCTTTATTAACGAGGATCGTCTTCGGAACGCTACGGAGAAGACCGCAGATCCTGAACGCGCACCGTTTTCCGTCAACATTAGCTACGTGTCTACCGCAGTTGGCATGCCAGGAATTCTCTCTGGACCAGATAAAACCTCACTCATAACTCTGAGGATCAGTGTTACCGTGCACACAAACAGCGCTGTCTGGATTCTCATCTGCGTAACTGGGGGGTTTTTGTGTGTGTGTGTGTGTGTGTGTGTGTGTGTGTGTTGAGAAATTTTCAGAAAATTTCAGTCGAGTCTTGAACTCTTTTTTTTTTTTTTATCTAATAAAGCGCTGATCAGATGGAGTGGAGATGAGGTGAAGTTTTATAAGGAGTGTCAGCGTAACGGTCTCGGAGCCTTTTAGTGGATGTGACCTTCTGCATTTGCTGAATTCATACCAATCATGTTAATTGAGGCCATATGCTCCACTGGGCGTCTCTCCATTGTGTGTGCACGCGTGTGAGTGTGAGTGTGAGTGTGTGTGTGTGTGTGGAAACGGAAAGCATGAGGAATCAATCAGTTCATCTGCATTCCTTTACAGAACACAGAGAATATGGGGTGTTTCAGTCAGTTTTGATAAAGAGGAAACGCGAGGGGACCGAACGTGATTTCGCAATCAAAATCCACACATCGTGTCCACTTTATTAGGAACACATGTACACCTGTTTATTCGTGCAGTTATCCAGTGTGCATATCGAATTTACATTCACTGTATTTTTGGCAGAGAATATCCCTTATCCAGAGTGATTTACATTTATCTCATTCATGCATCTGAGCAGTTGAGGGTTAAGGGCCTTGTTCAAGGGCCCAACAATGGCAGCTTGGCGGTGCTGGGGTTTGAACTCACGACCTTCTGAGCAGTAGACCAACAATTTAAGCACTGAGCCACCACTGGCCTTGAATACATGTCTGCATCTGAGACATGGTTGTTTGGGGCACACCAGTTCAGAAACTGCTGATTTCCCTGGGATTTCCACACACCACACTCCGTAGCGCTGACATGGAATGGTGCGAAAAACAAAAAAGACATCCGGTTCTGCGGGCGGAAACGCCTTGTCGAAAACGTGAGCTCTTGAAGCAGACGGGCTTCAACAGCGGAAGACCACATCGGGTTCCACGCGTCAGCCAAGAACAGGAATCTGAAGCTATAGATGGCACAGGATCACTCAACGTGGACAAGACTGGAAAAACACCAGGCGGCTTTTATTTCATCTGATAGTTTAACCTCAAACCTTAACTTTAATCGAGTCGTACAAATCTAGCGACAGATATGACACCGTGCTGCCGATTTCCTACAAATATTGCTATAACTTGAACTGTATTAACCTTTCATACCAGACAAATTTAATGTTTACAGCCCCAGACAGACTGTCGTCTGTCATTCCGGCAAAATGCTGCGTGTTAATCGTTAGATTATGGATCGGTACGGCTTCTTTTAACGAGCTCTAGTGGGTCTTAAACTGACTCGACCCCTCTGTGCGTGAGGCTCGAAGACCAGGCACGACTGGTTTAAACAGCTCTGTCATTTCCCTGCATGGCCTGGAGACATCAGGATGCAATGTTTTCAAGCTCAGGTGTGTCTGTGGGTAAAAAGAGTGTAGGGGGCGGGGCTGCCACGGCTCGACTTACAGGTATTACAGGTATGGCCGTGTAGGTGATGCGCCAGATTTTGAATGTCAGTATTTTAAGACTGTATTCAATCTATGAGGAGAAGTAAGAGTATATATATATTTCTTTTTTTTAAAATTGAGGATAAATTCTCTCGTTCTCTCTCTCTCTCTTTCTCTCTCTCTCTCACATTCAGTTTTCAGACCTGGAGAAGGCCATCAACACTCTGGTCACAAACTTCCACGCTGCTTCGGGTGATAAAGGCTCCACGCTCAAGGTAGATGAATTCAAGAGTCTCCTTTCCTCGCAGCTGCCCAACCTCGTCAAGGTAAGTACACGCCCAGCTTCTTGCCACACACTCGCAGGGTGTGGCCGCAGATCCCTGTTAGGAAACTCTAAACCACCCGGGCCTGGCTGTCATTTTGTTATGTGGATTTTTTTATTTATTTTCTGGGTTCGGTCGATTCGAACGTGTGTCAGACAGTGGCGCTGGAAACGGCTCGAACCGAGAGAGGAAGGAGTTCGGGCTGCTGTAGTCAGAGCCTGTCGTTTCCGTTCATGTTTCGGCAGGCTGCCTCAGGCCTAACGTGGAATTTCTGGAAAGGAAAAAAAAAGGGGGGAAAAAAACAAGTTGGATGATAAATGGTGACCGCTTGAGACGAACGTACGGTTTTGCAACAGGTTTATAAACCAACAGAATAAAACGACAATTTCACTTCAACGTGACATTCAATACGACTGCTGTTAATACTCTGTGGCAGGAAACAGGAAACCATACAGAAACACAGATTTAAGATCAGGAGACGCAGTGCAGAGGCGAGGTATAGGGGCGAGCATGAGATTTCTGTTAACCTACTGTACAAAGCAAGTTGATTTACATTCGCTGCTGATTTACTAAAGAATGTTCGTTAGTTCGCATTAAAACACTCTCACGCTAATATATTACATACGAAACACTTTTACTGTTTACTGTTACTTTCAAACACTCTTTTAATTACTTCATTATTAACCCTTCATTAGGCACACCCACTTCAGGGAATCGAGCCTTTAATAGAACGTAAATGTGAGAATCATGATATGATCATGTCTGTATAATAAAGTATAGAATCGGGGCTGTTATTATACTCCAGATCTATAATGCAAAATGCAGATATAGATTATTTCTGATATTTTAGTCAAACCGCTTTCCTATGTTATTAAAAG
>JANDJT010000021.1:24683224-24716837 GCA_024331685.1 Stegophilus panzeri | reverse complement strand
GGGGGAGGGGGAGGGCCGATCACATTTCATGTATTTTAACAAAGTTATTCGGATGTAGTGTAATTTCATTCTGTACGGCTATAAAAGTTCACTTGGGCCTATACATTGCGTAGAATTTACAGGAATAAAAATAAAACTTGATCTAAAATTTGGTGAAATAAATAAATAAAAATTAACCCAGAGCAACTGAGGAAAAGATGCAGAACGAAGAAACAAAGAAAAAAGTAAAGAAAGCAAGAAGTAAAGAAAGGAACAAAAAGAAAGAAAGACAGAAAGAAAGAAAAAGCACAAATGAAATAAACAAACAAAGAAGGAAAAAGTAAATATGAATGAAAGAAGCAAACAAACAAAAGTAAAGAAAGCAAGAAGTAAAGAAAGGGACAGAAATAAAAGAAAGAAAAAGAAAGAAAGAAAGAAAAAGCAAAAATCAAATAACAAACAAAAGGAATGAAATAAATAAATAAACAAACAAACAAAGAAGAAAAAAGCAAAAACGAAAGAAAGAAGCAAACAAAAAGAAAGAAAGAAAAAGAAACAAACAAACAAAAGGAAAAAAACAAGAATGAATGAAAGAAAGAAACACATAAAAGTAAAGACAGAAAGAAAAAAGAAAAGACAGTAAGAAAGAATATAAATTATAAAGAAAATAAACCATTTACAAGAAACTAAAAAACGGGCCCTTTTTTTAAGGATTTTTTTTCTTATGAAAATTCTCATGAACGTTCATAAACAAAATTCATAAACAAAATTCATAAACAAAATTCATAAACAAAATGATTTCCTTATATAAAGTTACAGCTTTATCTCTGACTGTTACAAAGCACTGACTCCTTCCATAAATGTTAAACAGAAACCCATAACAACAATTAGATTTTTTTTTTTTTTTTATGTGCATCGCCCACCATACACGTCCCTGTGCAAGCAGTTACTATAGAAACGATAAGGTGTTGTGACTAACAGTAAGAGTCATGTCTTTGCGTCTTCCCGTTTCAGACCGGAGGGTCAGACGCAGGCTTCGGGGAGGTGCTGAAGCAGATGGGGGTGAAGGATGGAGAGGGAATAACCTTCAAACACTTCTGGAGCCTGATCCAAAACGTGGCTACGTCCCAGTTTGGCCTGCTCAGCCACGAGAAAGTGTCCAAATGCACCTGCCTTCTACTGTGAGCGCCGCTCTTCAGTTAGGTCAACACGGAGGGATGATTTCCACATTTTCTAGCCAATAAAACATACTCTCTCTCTCTCTCTCTCTCTCTCTCTCTTTCTCTCTCTCTCTCTTTCTCTCTCTCAATTGTGCTTCATTTAAGCAGTCGTGTTTTTTCTCTCTCTCACTACACTAACCGTACGTTATTCCAGTGAATATTCCGCCTGATGATTTTGTTGATGCAATCCAACATAACTTCAAGCCATTTTATCCAGCTGTTACCAAAAAAGTAGACACCGTCTAAAGGGAACAACAAGCGTAAAACTGTACAATCACTTCAAATCATGAGAAACTGGAGTTTTGTAAAAAATTTTAAAAAATAATAAAAATAAATCAATTAAAAAAAAAAAAAAGTCTATTTTTTTTCTAAAATATTAGTAACTGAAATCAGTACACTGATACTGAACGCTTTTCTACATGTAACACTAGTAATGTATCGTGTCGTGTTAAGTGTGTTTGTGTAATAACACTGTTCTCACCTTCCTGTTTTTACAATACACTACCAGTCAAAAGTTTGTGCACCCTTGCTCATTTTTGTATTTTTTTTTTTTTTTTTTTTACTATTTTAGAATAATAATGAAGACATTAAAACTATGGAATAACACGTATATGGAACGATGACGCAAACAAGAAAAGCGTTCGATCCGAAATATTTTATACCACATAAATTGCGAAAGAGAACTACTTTTTTATTTGACATAAAAACATTTTGATTCAGAAATAAACTGATCTCTGGGCATTATAACGTCACAACACATTCCCAAATGATTCTTTATTAAAAAATCTCTTTAAAGCCAAGCAAATTACATTTACTCATTCCGGTCCGAACTTTTGACCACTAGTGTATACGAGTGCCCTAAAATTCTCTAATCCGCTCATACATCGTCGGACGTATTGTTCTGACATCATTTTCTCATATTTATATTTTGAAATTCTCCTCTTACCATGAAATGGCATCCTGAAACATGTGTTACAATTAAAGCCAAACCATGATCATCTTCTTGTTTCTGTCTTCAGTATTGTGATGATAACATGTTCCTAGTTTTGGTCTCAATTCTACTGAAATACCGCCAGATAAATCAACAGACGCACCGATCTGAAAGCTGCTGGACTTCTCGGTCCACTACAGTACACACACAAAGCTTAAACAAGTGAGGAATAAAATATCCAGGGGCTTGCTGTTATAGGAAAACAATCAATGAGGTGACGGTGTTATGAAGCTGAGTTACTGTTGCCGCATTAAAGTGGACAGCAATTTGCCAATGATTACAATTTATTTGATTAACAATCAACACGTTGTACTTTTTATCCTGTTACGGTTACATCTGATGTTGCGGGACGTCTGCGAGACCAGCTAGGGCCTGTTACGTTCGAGCAGCTATGAACACTCGTTTAATCACTTCTTTGTCCCCCCTCGACTGAAGCGGATCGAGGACGTAAAAGCTCGGCTTGTCACGTTACTGAGAAACCACAAAGTGAAAACACTGGAGACTCCTTCCGACGACGTTAAATGAACATCTCCTTCCAGAGAGTTTATTCGTATCTTCGCCGTACATTATTTCTTGGTTCATAAATCCATTTATTATATTAATACTAACAAATGAGCCGTTCCTATAGAAACGATAACATGAGTACAAGTGCATTGATATAAACCTGTGATTGGCAGGTGCACTACTGTCCAGGCTGCTGCTACAGGAAATTAATCAACACCTTCTGACCAATCACAATCCAGAATTCAACAGCACTGCTGTATAAATCTTTGCTTGTATTTCCTCGTTTGTAAATCGCTTTGGATAAAAAATTGTCTGCTGCGACACTGCCCGTGACGTCACGCCCAGCTCGTACTCTGATTGGCTGGCTTGCATGTTGCGCTTGTATAAGGAAGAAGAAGACAGCCATCTTCGTGAGGTCGAAAGGTAAGTCTATATATACGCTTCTACAGACAAAGTGGCGAGTACTGTATTTCAACTGCGGTTCAGAGACTTAAATTTCTGTAACGGGACGTTAAAGCGAAGGATGGGGGAAAAAATATATGAAAGTAATGTGTCTACACATATACACAACAGTGCTGCAGCGCAGCTAGCAACGACACTATGTTTCAGAATAATCACAGGTGTTTTTGGTAAGCATTTACAGCTACAGATCGTGTCAATCACTGTGACGTGAAAACGAGCAAATACGTATCACCACTCTGCACCACAGATCGATTAAAAAGCTGCTGGGAAACGTGGAGGAAAATATTACACGCTGCTTTGGTGAGCATCAACAATGCGCAAGAATGCGCAGCAATTGCGCAAGTAGTACGCAATATGTGTTACTGCGCATGCGTATTCTATATTTAAGGGCGCAGTGCTAAATATCAGGTTTTATGTCAAATTTAGAACTCTCTCTCTCTCTCTCTCTCTCACACACACACACACACACACACACACACACACACACACGTGGCAGCAATTTTAATTAGAATGTCTTGAAAAACAGACTAGTTGTGTAAACCTCAGGCTTCCACACGGTACAATACAAGTTGGATTCTTAGGGCGACGATTCGATATTTGACGATACCACTGAATCTGCTACGATCCGATATGACTCAGTAGCCTCGGACTGATACGTGGCCACAGAATCTGGGGCAGACCTAGCATTAATTTTAAAACTGTGAGAGTTACAGGCGAATTATTTATACAGCAGTTTAAAAATATGAATAATTTTTTTAACACACCACTTCTTTGTCTTTTTTCAATAAGAATCGCTTTTATACTCAATTGCGATCAATAACAATTGATTTATGATTGTTGTATCGATTCATTTAAATTCGTCGGATTGTTACATCCGTAGCATACCAGTAATGGCGTAAAAGAATATACCAAATTAATTAATCTACATAATTATTATAATGTACAGAAATATCTCTCTATTCAGTCCATAGAGGAGTTTTTTGTGATTGTTGTGGCCAAAAATGCTTGATTTTACAGAAAATGACGCGAAATCGCACAAGATTGTTTTCTTTCGCAGTGCTGTTTGTTGGTAAAAACCTTTTTTGCTGTACTCGTGTTCGACGCGTGTGAATCTGAGATGGCTTTGGCTGAATGCGCGTCGTGATGACGTCACATGACACGTCTCGACCTGGATCTGCAGAATATCTGCGGTAATTATGAAAAATCGCGAGCTCCTCCGAACATTGCGGAGTGTCCTTGATTTGGTTCATTTCTGCGAAAATCACAAAATCCTAGTGGGACTGTCTATTGTGTCGTAACTGTGACTAAAACTGTCAGTGTTTTGTTCTGTTAAACTAAATTTAGGCATAGTGGTGTTTTTTTTGTTTGTTTGTTTGTTTTCCTCTAGATGCCCAGACATTGCTCTGTCACTGGCTGCAAGTCACGTGACAATAAAGAGGCTCGTTTCGCTGGAGTCACCTTTCACAGGTGAGTGAGAGCTGCTACTTTACTTATGTATATAATTTCTGAATTGATATGAATAGATTTTAATGCGAGTACTTGTAAGGAAAAATCCACCCTGAAAATTGTAATAAGCGTGTGACCTTCATGTGAACCGATTTGGGGGGGTTTCCATGGAAACTTCTTTCATCGAAATGTTGCTCTATTTTCACCTAAAATGTGGTTTGACTACCAGTGGTGCAGTGGGATTTAGCCCTCGCTTCATCTCTACCTAAAGAGAGCGATGCAGCGGCGCTTTAGCAGCATTTTCTCCAACATCTCCACTACTTCTACTTCGGGTTTCTCATTAATATGACATTAAACATGACTGGAAAATGGTGAGTTTTTAGGAGTTATCGGCGAAACCTGACTGTTATCCCTTGTTGAACGTCTCCATGTGACATCAATGCAGCACACAACCACTAAAGTCTCACAGGAATAGCGAAAATACATCACCAACCAGACTCACTAAACACATCAGAAATACTTCAATATAAACATATTTAATGTGCTTCAGGGTGGAGTTTCCCTTTAAAGTTGAACAGTCTTTGTCTTTATGCTGGCACAATATGTTTTTTTTTTCCTTTTCATTTGATTTTAATGATGTTTAGGTTGCCAAAGCAGGGAAACCCTCGCCGTACTACCTGGATTGTCAATGCTCGGCGCAAAGGTCCCGGAGGAAAAGGGCTTTGGGAGCCTCAGAGCGACTACATTTATTTTTGCTCCAAACATTTCACCCCCGACAGCTTCGAACTCTCCGGAGTCAGGTATGTTTCAGCTGGGGTTTCACCCGCACAAGGCCTTGTAGCGGTCGAGTACATTTACATTTACGTCCGTTTATTCAGCAGACAGTTTTATCAGACGTCACTTACAAGCGAAGCAGACTCCAAACCAGACACAGAGTTCTGGGTTTTCGATTTCATTTTGGACTGGCTGAAGTCGCTATGTGTAGAGGAGACAGTTTACACCTTTCAAACATGATGATTGTTATTTCGATTTTAACAGCTGAAATAAAAAGATGCCATATATTCATGCAAGGATCAGTTTGCTCGGAGTGTGTGTGTGTGTGTGTGTGTGTGTGTGTGTGGGAGAGAGGGCGAGAGAGAGAGAAGAGAAAGGGGAGTGAAGCAAGAACTAAAACGTTATCCTAGTTCCTCTTGAAGAAACGCACCGAAGGCTCCTGAAAACGTGACTTCAGCTGAACTTATGAAGTCAGAATACTCAACATGGAGGTGTTGATATTGTTTTATCTTACTTTTTCTTCCTACAGTGGATATCGCAGACTGAAAGATGATGCCGTTCCCACATTGGTTGAAATCCCTACTGGGCATAAAGGCAAATCCTCTAGAGGAAGAGGAAAAACACAGAATGAGGACAGACAGTTGAGGTATGTCTCAGCTCCAGCACACACAGATAAACTGCTTAGAAATAGATGTGGCCTCCGTGTCAGCCCCGGTGAAGTAGGCGTGGCCTTTGTGCCCGCCTCGGTGAAGTAGGCATGGGCCCTGTGCCAGCCTCGGTGAAGTAGGCGTGGGCCCTGTGCCAGCCTCGGTGAAGTAGGCATGGGCCCTGTGCCAGCCTCGGTGAAGTAGGCGTGGGCCCTGTGCCAGCCTCGGTGAAGTAGGCGTGGGCCTTGTGCCAGCCTCGGTGAAGTAGGTGTGGCCCCTGTGTCAGCCCCAGTGACCTGTCGGTCTCTGTGAAAGAGGCGTGGCCGTTGTGCCTGTCCGTCTAGGTGAAGGAGGGGTGTCCTCCTACAACCCAAAATCTATTTTTTAAATATGAATTAAACTTTCTGCACAATATTGAATCACATTGCATCATATCTCAATGAAACGGCTCACCTTCTGAGAAGGAGCGATACACACAGTAGTATACTGCTAGTATTTAATGGACATCTTTACAGATGACTGTGTGTATTTGTAGCAACGGATCAGTTCTATCATTTAGTTCCTGTTGATGATGATGATATATTGTGTATATAAGAAACATTAACTCTAACAAAACTGATTTGTCTGAACATGCTTGTTGGATATGAATTTCTCTCCAGCACCACGACCAGAGCTGATAAAGAGAGCTCAGACAGTAAGGAGACCCAGATTAAAGTGGCTCTGGTACACATTGTAGGACATGAAGAAGCCGAGAGCATCAAGATAACCAAAGAAGAACATAAAAATGAAAACGCCGCTCCATTATCTTTACCTTTACAAGAATCTACACCTGATCAACCCAGAGAAATCCCCACTACTCCACCTTCTCCATCCCGCTACATGAGGCGGCTCCCTCCACCTCCCGGCTTTTACCTTGCCAAAGAGCACAGCTACGCTCAGCTCTGCCCGCTGGAGTGGCGGAAACGCTATGAGAAAGCCACGGACAATTTGGAAAAGGCTTTGCGTTTGCTCAGGGCTGCTCGTCGCCGGGAAAACCGTCTCCGACTCACACTGCTGCGCCTCCAAGAGAGCAGACTCAAGCAGACTTTATCTCAAATTCAAGATCGAAGGAAGGAGAGCCATGAAAGCCAAACTCGGTCGAGTCGGGCTCGTCAGAGTGGGAAGCTGGCCAGACCAGGACAGGACAGGGGTCTGGAAGGGATGGAAGAGAATGAGATAGAGGGCACAGGTGAAGAAATGGAGCTTCTTACAGAGGAAAGTTGGAGGAAGGAACACGCTGCTAAGCTGAGGGATGGCGTGGAAGACGAGGAAGGCTGCTGTTTTTATTGTGGACGAGGAAGAGAGGACGAGGAAGGCAAAGAAGGCAGGGATCAATCGGGATCTCAGAGAAGCACAGTGTTCCAAGGCAGAAGAGGAAGGAACACCCCCAACGTGTTAAGAGAATCAACGGGCCAATCGAAACCTCCCGTGCATCAGAACATCAATCCTGAGCAGCTTACTCTTCTTCACTCTCAGCCTGAAATGCTCCTGCAGATGCATGCACTTTCTGGACCTACGCAATCCACAGCAACGTTCCAAGACGTCACTTCTTCACCTCAGCTACAGCACCTCCACCTCCTGCAACCCGATCTGGGCCTTCTCCATCCAGATACGTCAACCACGGACATTAGCGTGACCCAGAGCGAGGACGGAGGAGATGGGATGTGTCATGTATTTTTGGTTCCTGTGTCTTCTGAAACCAAAGAGAAGACCAGGATTGGTGGAGAAGGCTCCATTCAGAAAACCCATTCGATACTGGTGGCAGAAGAAACCTTGCAGCACGTGGTTAGCCAACAAGGAGACGGGCTAAACATTCAGATCGACGACATGGGGCTGAGTCATACTGCGCTGAAAAATGACCAGCAGACAAATGTCAGAGCCACGCTGGTGGGTGGAGACGTGACGCAGAGACTAAAGGAACATCTGGAAGGGTTTCAGCTGCAGCTGAGCAGTGAATTTATTGATTAGTTACGCTGATTTATTTATTTATTTATTCATTTGCCTAACCATACCAACTGTTTCACTTACTATAGCTTACTTCCTGTACTATAACTTACTCCGTTCTATCTGGAGAAATAATCATGACAAACACTTACCGCATACTTTATTAGAGACACCTGCTCATTACAATTATCCAATCAGCAATGCGTAAAATCATGCAGCTCTTTACGACCGTGGTGCACAGAAAAGCATCTCAGAACATACAACACGTTGTAACTTGACCCGGATGAGCTACTCCAGCAGAAGACCACATCAGCTTCCACTTGTCTCAGACAAGAACAGGAACCTGAAGCTACGGAGGGCATGGGATACGCAAACTGCAACTGGAAAAAGTCGAAAATGGCATATCGATTTCATTAAACGCATAACGAGCTGGTTTAAAGGTGTTCCTAATAAACTGGACGGTGAGTGTATGTCCCTTAATTTGTGTACGTTGAGTTAACGTACCGTTTTTGTTTTTTTGTTTTGTTTTTTTCAATTTCGCAGAATGTAAAGCTTGCGTCGCATTTAAAAGTTCATCGTGTTTTCGTCCTAGACTTCTAGCTAGCTCACAACGCGAAGCTACGACGACAATAATAACCTCTCGCTCTAATATTAGCGTATCTGGCTTCTTAATCGATATAAATACTTCATAGTATGTAACGTCCAAGCTAGCAAGTAGCTCACAAATATTTAGGTGTTTACTGATGAATAACTAAAAAGAATTGACAGTGTTAGGTTAACAGTAAACTGATTTACGACCGATTCTGTAGCATAGCTGTGACTTCAGCGAGAAAAAGAAAAAATTTGTAGCGTGAACTTGTTCAATCCGAACAAGGTGTTATTATTTGTCAGTATGAAAGAGGAATACCCATAATGCAGTATTTTAGGAAGTGCTCCAAAGCCTAGTTTTGTCAAGCGATATAAGGTTACTAATTACTCGCAAGTTTTGGGGGGGTTTTTTGGGGGGTTTTTTTAGTTTTTTTTTTTTTTTTTTATAAACTTAAGGTCAAATTATGAAAATAAGTCAAGGTGTAATTATAGATCATACGTTTTCTCTCCAGAATTTCTGTCAATGTGGATAAGTGTGTGTGTGTGTGTGTGTGTGTGTGTGTGTGGCTGATTTAAAAGAAAACATGACTTTGGAGGATGTACTATATTGGAACAAATGATTTAATGTCCCTCTTCAAGCACTTGTTTTTCCTTCATAAATAAACTTATTATTATTATTATTATTATTATTATTATTATTATTATTATTATTTGAATTTTTTTACAAATAAAAGTTTTGATGCATTCTTCATGAGCAACGTCTTCACTTTTGTTCGGTTCTCATTTCGCCGAGGAAATAACGTTCAGATGTCATTTATCTTTACGTACCTCTTTACGTACTTTACAAGTCGCACACACTCGATATCACGTTAGGGTTTTGATCTTCTTTTCATTTTGTAGATGAATTGTAAAATACAGTTTCCTTTTTCCTCTCCGAGAGACGTAAACATTTGCACGCGACTCTAGTTCAAGCCAGAATTACTGTTGCTTAGTAAGTATTATTGTAGAAATAAATGTTCCGGATGATTATGAAGAATTTTTTTTGAACCTGTAGTTAATCACATACCCGTTTAAAGTATACACAATCCATATGCAGAAGGATTTATAACTTTTTTTTTTTTTTTTTTTTATTATTCTCTTCGGTAAACTTTTTATCCCGATCAGCGTCGCGGTGAATCCCTGGAACAACGTGCATCTGGGGCGAATTGGGGACACACATTCGCACGTAGGGGCAATTTAGAGCCGCCAGTCCACATAGCAACGTGTTTTTTTGGAGGTGGGAGGAAACCAGAGAACCCAGAGCAAAGATGAAGAGGAGTGAATGATGACGACGGAACAATAAAGAAATGATTTTCCAACCAAAAAGGCTTTTACATTTGAGCGTGACTTCACCATGAGATAAACATTTTATTCTAACAACATCAAGAGGTTTTTGGTTTTATTAAGTATGCAAATTTAAGGGGGGTTTTAATTAAGTATGCAAATTTAAGGGGGGTTTTAATTAAGTATGCAAATGTATGTTTGTTTGTTTTTATGTAAAAAATTTGTTTTGTTTTTTTATGAAGTATGCAAATTTATGGGGTTTTTTTTTTTAATTATTATTATTATTATTATTATTATGTATGCAAATCTATGCATACTAATTCCATACCGCCTCATTTGAATAAGCAATTATTAATTTTTAAGACGTTCCAGTGGGAAAAAAAAACAAAACAATGGACTGGCAAAGACTGATTGTGATATTTATTGTTTTTTTGGCCTTTTTTTTTTTTTAAATAGTACTAGATTTACCTGTAGTGTCTCACCTTAAATCAAATTTAAGATAAAACGCAGTCTTGGCACATTAATGACTCAAAAGAGAACGATCTAAAACTAATCCATAAAAGTAAAACACGTAAGACTAGCCACTGAGTTCAAACAAAAGTAATGGCGCCCTATAAAAGTGACACCACGTGGGGTCGCTTGATTTACATACAGGGTCGTAAAAGAAACTCACTTTTGTTTGATTCATTTATCTGACCAATTAATATTAGAAATACTGAACGTGGATTTCGTGCGTTGATAGTTAGAATTGTCACTTTACTAAACGAACTAGCATTGTGTCTCAAATCACGTGTTTATGTACTACACTAGACCCTTATTATTGAATACTAACACTAGCCAGTTTCCCTATTACAGTTAGAGTTCGAGTTTTTAAAAACTCTCTCGTATCAGATTAGGGAATACTTTTGTATGCGAGGTCAGAAGGTCCAGTTGAGCTGCAGATCATGACAACAATCACGACGGCGGCGGAAAGTGTTTTTTTTTTTTTTTTTTTTTTTTTTAATGAAAGGCGGAGCTTTGTTTAACGTTGCTGTGCATAAAATCGCTAAACATTTTACAGTTCAACTTGTAAACCTGATGGACGGGGATGTTTTGGATGTTACCACTGGACTGGTAAGTCGGTGCAAGGAATATTCATTTGGTTTTTAGTCACGTCTGTTAGACGTTAATAACATAATAAAATGTTCAAATGTTACAGTGGTCGTATATTATACATCTGGAATGTAAAAGATGTAGGCGTGGTCAAGGCTTGGGGTCACAGACCATTCATAGCGTCTATTTGGGTTCATTTTCCCAAACAGTTTTATTTGGGAAGCCCAGAGTTAGTGTGTGTAATGGACAGAAGAACATTAGGTGGCGCTCTTTCACCGTTTAGTCACCATTTTGTCCTTTTCAGCTCTTATTTTCTAATTTTTCAATAAATTAAGTGTTTACAATGAGCAACAAGCAAATAATAAATTGTTAAAAATCTAATAAATAAATAGAGCATGGCTGTATAAAGATGTATAGATGTAAATATGAGTGGGAATGAATAGGTGTGTTCGACTTCGGCTACGGCTGGATGTAACCGAACAGCGAGGATTTGAAAACGGAGCCGTCAAGCGTTATATACGTACCCAGCAAACAGGGGACATCCCCCGGACGTCAAGAACGTCCACTTAGGTCCGCATCCGGTCCGGTTTATAACGTTCGCTGGCGGACGTTCCGAGGACGTCAGAGGATATCAAATCATAACACTACTGAATGTGTTCATTTCAGCGAAAGTCCCCTAAGCATCCCGAATGGCCACTGGACGTCCTGTGAACATCCCCTTGAACGTCCGTAGGAGCACGATGAAGAGGGGGAATTCCTAAGAGCACAATGAAGGGGGGAAAGAAAACGGTTCCGTAGTGGAACGACGAATGTAAAAAAAAAAAAAAAAAAAAAAAAAACGCTATTAAAGAAAGAAAGCGTGCGTTCAGAACTCTAAGAAACCATCTGAGCCAAGATAATCTGATTGATTATCAATGGAAGGAAGCAAGGGCAAGGAAAATAATTAGGCTAAGTCATCCAAAAAGAGCGCATGGAGACAGCTCTGCTCCTCCGTCGGCATTGAAGTGCAATTGGGTGACATTTGATCAATGATTAAAAAGATGAGTAGGAAAAGGAAATGGGTTAAAATCCCAGTACTGACAGATGGAGATTTTCTGGCAGTTACAAATAAGGAGGAAGCTGATCTAATGGGCAAGAAGTTTGCAAGCGTGCATAGCGGACGTCACTTAGATGAAATACATAAACGACGAAAAGATGAAGTTTTAAGAGATAATTCTGATGATAGCGATGGCTCTTGACATGGACTTAACATTACGCGAGATGAAATTGGCCTTAGAGGGAGGTGATTACACGGTACCAGGACAAGACCAGTTATGTCATGCTATGTTTAGACAATTACCAGATGAAGAATTGGAAATCATATTACGTCTGTTTAATAAGATACGGATAGAAAGCGCAATACGGGGTTGTTGTTGGAAAAGTGCTCTGATACTACCTTTTGATGAGCCTGGAAAAGACCCAACCAATGCAGGAAACTACAGGCCTATTGCGTAATCGTCACATCTGTGTAAATGGATAGAAACAGTTACGGTTACAGAAACAGTTTGGAACAAAGAGAATCGTTAGGCCCATGTTAAAGTGGATTTCGTAAAGGAAGATCTACGACAGATGCCTTAGTGAAAGTTAGCAATGAAGCAGAAGAAAGCGATTCGTATGAAAGCGGTTATGACTACAGGATGTTTTGATATTGGGAAAGCGTATGTGGAGAAAAGGTTTAATGATTAAAATGCAGAGAATAGGTAGAATTCCTGGGTTTTAGAGTTCCTGACTAATCGGACATTCGGTGTTAAAGTTGGAGATGCTATTATTTTAAATGGTATTCCTCAAGGCAATGCTATTAACCCTATCCTGTTTAACATTATGATAAATGATATTTTTACGAGTGTTGATAGAGACATTGGATCATCACTTTATGCAGATGATGGGGCTGTATGGAAAAGGGGGTGGGGCGGGGGACCATATTAAACACGTGACTAATTGTATCCAGAGTGCTATATTGAATGTTGAAAGACGGTTGTGGGTTGTGGTTTGTGGTTTGTGGGTTGTGGGTTGTGGTTTGTGGTTTGATGAGAAATGTATATGGAGGTATCATATTAATCAGATTGAAACAAAATGTAAAAAG
Organism: Stegophilus panzeri; assembly: GCA_024331685.1. NCBI lineage: Eukaryota > Metazoa > Chordata > Actinopteri > Siluriformes > Trichomycteridae > Stegophilus > Stegophilus panzeri. The sequence goes on along the minus strand of JANDJT010000021.1, from coordinate 24,703,706 downwards.
GTACTGAATCTCACGAGATCAGCTGCTGCGTATGAACGGGGAGCAGACAAAACTATCACTTATGGATATTTATAGGGCCTTAATGCGGCCGTGTGTTGATTATGGGTGTATGGTATACGGCGCAGCAGCCAAAAGTGCATTGGAAAAACTTGACAAAATTCCTAAGTCCTAAGACTCAGTATTGGTGCAGTTAAAAACCACGCCTACTAATGCATTGCTGGTGGAAGCTGTCGAGTTACCATTATATCTAAGACGTTCAAAGTTATCATAGGCATATTGGGTTGAGTTCAAAGGATCTGGAGAGGAACAACCTGTTGCAAAGGTGCTGTGTGATAGTTGGGAATATGCACAACAAAGAAAAGGTAAAGGATTTGATTGGAATATTCATACAGTAGCTGAGCAATATTGTCTAAACAGGTTAGACTATGGACCAAACATTGTATCCCTCCATGGATATTCCCAGTACTCAAGGAGGACTTTCATCTTGTGGAACAGAAGAGAGAAGAGGTAATATTGGATATTTGGTCCATGATTATGTGAAAAGGAATTCTTTTAATTACACGCCAATATTTACCCAGGGATTGAGCATGTAGGAGCAGGAGTATATATACCGGAGTTTCATGCTGTCATGCGCAAAAGAATTCATGATAGAGTATCTGTACTCACAGCTGAAATAGTTGCCATAATCCTAGGATTACAATGGATAGAAGAGGTAAGGCCTGAGGGAGTTGTAATTTGTTCAGACTCTGCTGCAGCTCTTAGTAGCTTGAACTCGAAAGAAACATCTAGAGATGATGTACTGCTGGAAATATTTACAATAATGTGAAGAAAACAAAGAGTTGGAACTGATGGACTGTGTTGTTGGGTTCCCGCTCATGTTGGTGTAGAGGGTAATGAGAAAGCAGATGAGATTGCAAAGAGAGCACTGAAAGTAAATGAGAAAAGGAAAAGGCGAGGCCAAATCATTCATCAAACAAAGCAGCGAGGGATTCGTGGCAGAAGAAGTGGGATGCAAGGAGTGGTTCTTTCAAGGTTAAGACTTGGATTAAAGTCGACTCTTTATTTAATGGCAAAGTGCGTTTCTGTCCTTTTGTGGTGTCGTAAATAAATATAGTGCAGAGAGGATCATTTTACATGAGAAGATATATGAATTGCAATGTGGATGGGATTCTGAAGGGATTTTAGGGATGAAGGAGAAAATCAGGGATTGTTGTAAGGCTTGCTTTTTTTTTCTCTTAAAAATACAGGATTAGATCACAAAATATAGCTTTTTTTGTTTTTTGTTTGTTTGTCTGAAGAATGTAAAACCCTGATATTACACACTCCTGTACAGTAGGTGGCGGTATGCAGTTATATATGCTGGTTTGTTATCCACATTTAAACTGAAAAAAATAAGAAGAGCTCATGCAAGCGCTCTTTAAATATAGAACTATATTTAAAATTAAATGGATACAAAACTATATTCGCTCCAAAGATAAATTATAGTATTATATCCCTAATATTATTTTTGGAGAAGTTGGTGGTATCGAATTTCTCCTTAATTGTAATTATAATATTAACAAGCTTCCCATAAAACTTTCCAATTTTCATAAACAGGCACTGTTATCGTGGATGATTTCATACAAACACAATTCCTCCCCTCACGAATGCTTAATTTGGAATAATAAATACATTATACACCAGAATATATCTCTCTTTTTAGTTAATTGGTTTAAGGAAAATATTTTTGTTCATTCATTTTACATACCTGTCAAGCAGTATATGATGGTAATCGATGCCATTCCCTCAGAATAATATAACTGGATTAAACTGGATGGTATAAATTTAAAAGACAATTTTTTTTTATAATAATAATTATCTCAGAACAATTGTCCATATTTCCACTGTTGCTTTAGCCACTGGATTTTGGAGATCACAATTTCAAGATGTCCATCGGAAAGAGACCTTTAAAATCTCCAGACGCTTTTGTACCACCAATAAAATTAAGGCGGTACCATTTAAGATTGTTCATCATATTTATCCTGTAAAGCATGTAATTGCAAAGATTTGTAAAGATATCGACCTGAAATGTGTTTTCTGTAAAGACAGAAATGAGAGCATTGTCCGTTTATTTTATGATTGTCTTTACGCAAAAACTATTTTGGTGTGATTTGGCTTTTTATATTATTTTTTTTTTAAAAATAGTACTAACGTTGAATTACAACTCAAAGAAAAGGATGTTTTCTTTTTCGACTTCAAAATTTCGGTATACTGTGAATTTACTCATTATATATGGAAAATTATTTATCCACAAATGTAAACACGGAGTGAAAAAAACCTCTAAATTTTAACCAAATTTTAAAATAGAAGTAGGTCACTACTTGTACAAGAAACAAGAAATAACAAAGCGGGGGAGGGGGGGGAGGGGGACCCTGTAAATTATTTTAAAGCCTTAAATCTATTCTTTGAATAATTACTTGTTTATAGATATGGGAATTCCTTACTGCTTTTTCTTCTCTTCTTTTATTTTTATTGTTTTTTTTTTGTTTTTGTTTTTTTTATCATAATATTTGCTTTGATGTGATTGCAATTTTAAAAAGAAGAAGAAGAAGAAGAAGAAGAAGAAGAAGAAGAAGAAGAAGAAGAAGAAGAAGAAGAAGAAGTTGCGCTGGCAATAAAAATTCTAACCGGCATGCACTGCTTCAAGTCCGCCGCCGAAGTCGAACACACCTAATGACTCCCCACTTCCGTATGAAGAGGGTCACGTGGGGCTTACCAAGGCTTGTGATTGGCTGTTGAGACAAGCTGCCTAGCACGCTTAGTTTGCTGGGGTTTTATCACCTGAGTCGGACATCTGTAAGTTTCTTAATATTATTCCAAGAAACATGAGGAATATCCTAGTTTTATATCCTAGATTTATATCCAAGATTTATCCTTCGTACATTAATACAGACTAAGTGAATAGTCAGATCTGGGAGAGGAGGATTTGTGTAGCCACATTTCTCATCTTCAGCTCATAATGTTTTTGATTTTCATCCAACATGCAGAGCTGTGTGATAGTTTTATTCTGCTGATTTGTTTAAAGAATAAATAAGAATATTTATTTATTTATTTTATTTATTTATATTTATTTATTCAGCTAGTAAGAGATCCCAGATTTCCTACAGCTTCATTTGTAATGTTTGGGTTTTGATCTGTTCAGTTAAACATACAGTACCTCTTTAGTTATAGAGCAGTTTCCTAACATCACAGCGTTTTTCTACATGTAAAAATTCATTCATTCATTCATTCATCTATCTTCAGTAACTGCTTCATCCTGGTCATGGAGGAGCTGAAGCGTATCCTGGGAACACTGGGCATGAGGCTTTTTATTCCTCTTATACCGCAGTCATTTGCCAATATTTACACGTTTTATTTTACTCACGAACAGCGTGATACTTTCTATGTGTTTCGTTTTTTTGGATGAGAAAATTGTTTATTATTGACATTTTAGCAGCTGTAGACAGTCGTTCCCTCAACAGCTTCTCTTTTTCTTTCCACTCTCTCTCTCTTTCTTGAAGTTAATAAGAAAAAATGCACCTTGTCTTGTCACGTTACCGAGAAACCACAATCCACCCTGAAGACTTTTTCCCCATGGTGAATGATTGATGCTCCATTTCTTATGTGCTTTACAGACGTGGTCGAGGGATGAATGAAGGAACGTCACTTCGTCAGATGGACTCGCAGGGTTTCGCCTGCTGCGCTTCGTGCGATTTTATGTTTGGTCCTGAAACGAGTCCGCAGCTGTTACCCTGTCTGCACGCCCTGTGCGTCTGCTGCTTCGCCGTGTCCGAGAAAGTTACAGGCACGTCGCTTGTCTGAATGAATTAAAGATTAATGTATATGATGTGCATATGCTGTGTTTCTCATATTCTTACGCCATGGATTTTTGTGTGTTTTTTTTTGTTGTTGTTGTTTTTTTTTTAAATCTCTCAAGGGTGTCATTACTTTTTGCTTGTTTACAGTGTGTCCTGTTTGTCAGGAGAAATACGACGCGAATGAGGTCATCAATAACCTTTTGTTGGCCGAACACCACGTCAATCTCCGTGAAGGTAATAAGGTGAGTGTGAGCCTTGAACAGGGCCTTGCGTACGTATTGCATAAGTATTCGCCCCCATTGCTGTGTTCTGTTTGTCATCAGTTAAATGGATTGGACCTGTGCGGGCAGTTAAAGTGTCGCATGATCTCAGTATGTGCTCCTGGACAAACAACCCAGAGTTTGTTAGAGAACATACATAAACATACTTAATACTGGAAAATCAGGATTTGGTCATGGAAGAATATCCCAAATGTATACTTTAATCCTGAGTGACTTAGTGTAGGGTTAAGGGCGAAGCTGTCTGATTGAATGGTTAAGGCATTGGGGTATTGCTCAGAAGGTCATGAGTTCAAATCCCAGCACCACCAAGCTGCCATGGTTGGGTTCTTGAGCATGACCCGTAACCCTCAACTGCTCAGCTGTATCCAGCTAAATGTAAACGATCCCTAATGCACATCTTTAATATTTCTTTCTCTCTCTCTCTCACACACACACACACACACACACACACACACACACACACACAGTGCAGCAGCTGTGATGACCCATCCATATCCGGTTGGTGTGTTGAGTGTCAGGAGAATTTGTGCGCCGTGTGTGTGGCAGCTCATAAGAGAGCTGAAGACACACATGAGCATTATGTCCATACTGAAACTCCAGGTCAGCGCACACACTCCACCATAACACACACACACACACACACACACACACACACACACACTCGTACACACCGATACTGCACATGTTTTCACATCGTATTATTCTGTATGGAGTTCAGTGTACCATTCTTATCCTGTGTCTTCATTATCTTCGAGATGTCTTTAAGATTGTTTAAGAAACACTTACACATGTTTATATTTTAATATAAATGTGTAAGGAATAAAACAGTTTTCCTTTTAAAAGCAAAAATAATCAGTGACGGGGTTTACCCTGAAGTTTCTCACAATTTTCCAACAATATATATATATATATATATATATATTTTATTATTAAAGAATGACAGGTTATCATTTTTACCCACTTAAAGCTACATTTAGTGTTTGTGGATCATCACTTTACCTCTGCCTGTTACAAACCGCTAACCCCAGAGACACCTTCCATAAATCCTAAATAAACGTGTCCTTACAGAATACTTAAACGATTATGTTTTTCTTGAAAAAACAATGGTTTTATTTTTTAATCGATCGTGCGTGTGTCTGCCGTGCGAGTTAATATAAACCCGTGGGCTGCTGTTATAGAAAATGAATCGACACCTTCCGACCAATCAGAATGAAGAATTCATCGGCGCAGTGGTGTAATGTGTTATAGTAAATCTTCCCGTGTGTGTTTGTCTATAGAGTCTCCGAGGCCGGTCATGTGTCGGATCCATAAGCAGGAAGTGATCAACAGTTTCTGTCTGATGTGCGACCAACTGATCTGCAGGAAGTGTCCACCGCTTCATCCCCATCACCTGTAGGAACCGTTGATTACGTACTTACAGCGTGGTGGATAATTTTCCTCTCGTTGTGCTTGTGTAGGGTGGATAGTATTTATATTGACGGGCGAGAATGATTGTTCGGTTGTTTTAATGGTGATTTACAGTTAGAGATATTGTATCTCGGAACTTTAAAGTCCTTGTAAAGTGCCTTGAAACGCACGGCGTTATTCGATGTGTTGACGTAATTTCCACTGAAGCAGGAAATCAGGGTGGGACATTTCGAATGGCTCCTCCCCCTTTTTAAACAGCCAGTAGCGTTCAGCTAAGACTAACTGGACAGTTAGTACCACGGGTTTTTACAACGTTGGGGGGGGCGGGACACGTCACATTCCAGAGAGCGTTTGACTGGACAGAAAATCTGAAGTGCAGGATGATGTCATCAAAATTGTTGATCCGTATCGGTGGTAGAAAGAGACTAAATTTCGAACGCGTATATCTTCTTAATGCGTTTCGTCATTGTTTTGGAGCTCACTAGCTCATAGTTAACCTTAAGGCTGACACATATTCATGCTAAAACCTAAACAAAACTTCGATTTTGATTTCATGGGGACTTTAAGGTAATTTTATGAATGTTAAAGGCCCAATACATGTTCTGAACAGAACAGACAGACTGTAAACATCTCTAAAATAGCAGGAAGACGTTACGAGGATGTTCGGGGAAACGACTCCGTTCGCGTGATGTATTGTCAGCGGTCTGTCGGTGTGCCTGATAAAGTACAATCCAGATGGGGTTTCGAGTTTGCCGCTAAACCTGACTTTGTCTCCTTCAGACTGCAGTTGAGTCACGAGGCGGTGGGCAGGCAGAGGAAACAAATCCGCCAGATGCTCCAGAAGGTGCAGCAGAAAAGCCCGAGTGTCCAGAAGAGTCTGAATAACCTGCAGGGAAGGTGGGTTTGCTGTGAACTATTTTAAACCTCAGCACTAATAAATCATGTTCTCCAACAGCAGCTCACAGGCTCGTATTAATACACTCGTTCAAATACGCTATCGTTTCTATAGTGACGTCATACCCAGGGACGGTCCACGTGAACGGCTTAAAATGCGATTGTAATCGTCCACGTGGTGAAGTTTTCTCTAAGGAGAGGTTTATTTAACATTTTTGGAAGGAGTCTCCACTTTCAGTAACAGTCCCGAGTTAAAGCTGTAACTTGACGTTAGACGACACGGAAAAGTCTCATTAAATTCAAGACAGAAAAAAAAAGAGAGGCTGGTGAATGTTTTTTTTTTTTTTTTTTTTTTTACTGTTTATAGCTGCTATAACGTAAGCGAGACTCGTTTCCGGGACGTTCCACAACATTAAATGTAATTATAAATGGATAAAAAGCGTAACGTTTGGTTAAAAACCAAATGCTTTGGTGTAAGAGGAATAAAACACTTCAGGTCGTGATGTTATAGAAACATAATCAACTTTGGGGTGGTAATGGACTGTTTTTATATATATATATATATATATATATATATATAATATATATTCTTACAAAGCATGACACAAATCAACCTTATACCCAAAAAAAGCAAAACCCAGTAGTAGTAATATTAGGAAATTGAAATAATTACTAGATAGAAAATGTACACTATACTATACATTTTCACCTCCTTAAAAATGAGATGGCGGTTAGGCTCTTTAAAGGTTTCACAGCAGATTTAACATGATGTGCCACATCTGGAGGTGATGCTTTTTGTGATTTGTGTTCGCTAGCATATTGGGAGCAATATGATCGTTTTCTTGACAGTTCCCGCAAACGGAAGTAATAAAGTCTTACTTTCTTCCTTCTCCTCTCTCTCTCTCTCTCTCTCTCTCTCTCTCTCTCTCTCTCTCTCTCTCAGACTGTCGGACCTGGAGGAGCTGCAAGCTCGACTGCGTCTGGACGTGAAAAATACTGTAGGCAGACTCTGCAACATGGTCCTGAAGAAAGCAAGCAAACTCCTCAAAGAGATAGAGGTACAACAAGCAAACACACACACACACACACACACACACTTTTTTAATTATGATGTGGATTAGCATTCCAGCATGCCGTCTGGATTATTTTCGGTCTCGGGTACCTTTTTAATAAGCCGTGAGATCCAGGCACTAATGTCTACGCCGGTCAAATTCCTCGTGATTTTGAAACGATCCTGAAATCCGTTGGATTTTTACGTCACTCCGGCTTCGTTGCAGGACGTGTGCAGGAGCGAGAAAGAGAAGATCGAAGAGAGAAGGACGATACTTCAGAGACTGAAGGGGAAGCAGGACTACGTGCTGACCTTCACTGAGAAAGTTCTAGACTCGCAGGACTACACTGTCCTCCTGTCTTGCAAGAAACAGGTGGATGTTAAAGATTTTTAAAAACCACGGCTCATGCCTTTTCGAGACAAAATGATAATAGGCGAAGATATTAAGTCAAGTGGGTTTTTATTCTCATTCCTCTATATCGCTTGTATAAAGTGCGAGACGAGTGCAGGACGATAGAACACGCGGGACATGGGCTGTAAACTGTTCTGTTTCTCATTTAGTAATGTGATCCTAAACGGGTAACCGAGTGCTAAATATGCGCCGCTGTGACGTTTTCCACTCAGATTCACCATCAGCTTCAGTATCTGTTGGAGCAAACAGCATTTCCCATGACCACCATGATGGAGCTGTACTTCCACAGCAACGAGCTCAATGTAAAGAAAGTTCTCAGAGCCTTTGGTGAGACTTCCTTATTCACTTCTACGTAAAAATAAATCAAATAAAGGACAAAACGAGCATAGTAGCAACATAAACGGAGCTTATGACGGCTTATGTTCCGTGGCCTCCCTGATCGATTACGAAGTACGTAGGTTACTCATTTCAGTACAGGTATCGACAGACATCCTCGTACTTCTGTTCGAATGAAGCCTTTGAGTTAAAAGCGTATAAATACTTCACTCTGTTGGGCTATGTTGTTGGTTGTGTTTTTTTTTAAAGCGGGTATACAGCTTCGTGTATGTGTTTGGTACATGTTTCCCAGGGTGCATCGAGGCCAGAGAAGTTCCATTCGCTTGCTCTGAACCTGGGAACGCTTCCAACCAAATCCTCACCGAAGACGTCCAGAAGACCTCTCCTCCGTCCACGACAGGTCAGGATTCACCTCCGTCTGTCGCTCTGCCACGGATCGGCCCGGGGAAAAGTAATAAAGACGATCGCAAAGGCCTGGCTTTTTCTCCGAACTTCTCCATCCGTGCTCGTCTCTCGTCGTCATCTTCACAAGATAACAGATACTCTGACTGGCCTGGATCGAAGCGGTCATGGTCTTATCACCCGTACCAGCCTAGAGACACTCCTCGGCTTCTGCAATCGTCCGGTAAAGCCATCTCGCGTTCGGATAAAGGGTCACTCGATGCTCAGACTCCGCCATGTGAACCATCTGGAAGTGATACAAGCCCAGCAGAGCCCGGTTCTAGCTCCACGTGCCCAGATGAAACCCCAATGCAGCTGATTCCTACATTTGAAAAGGTGGCGTCTGGCGTTCCTTCCACAAGGTTACAGGAAGATGGCGAGCTAGTTGGGGATCAGTCTCGAATGCAGACTCGCAGTCGTTCTTCTGAAACTGTTAGCGCTAATATCCAAAGCGTCGACTCGCGTCTCAATGCGCCCCCTAGTGGAAATGACGGAAACAACCAGGAAGTGAAGCTTTCTGATCCTTCAGCCCAACCCCCGAACTCGAACCCAGATCAGTCAGGACCGCAGAACTCCAAACGGCCAGATCTCGAGGGAAACTTGTTTTTCGAGTCATACGGTTCAGCAAATCCCAACAAGGCTGCGAAAACAATCAGCCCCGTTTCTGCACGCTTTCACGTGGCGAGCTCGAAACCCGATCTCCGAGCCAGTGAAGCGAACTCCTCGACTCCTCAAAACCTGTCCCCTGTACTAAAGAGTTTAAACGAAGACGGCACCACATTACAGGAAGCGAAGGCTCTGGAAGAGACTTTAACCGATATCATGTCTGACAAATGTCCACCTGAGTACGTGTTCAAGCACGAGGAAGAACAAACCGACATCAACACGCTGACTAACGGTGTGCAGTCGAACGGATTGCAGATCGAGCCTGCTCAAACGTCGACTCTTCGCGTCTCGGTTAAAGAGCAACCCGAGACCGTAGAGGTCGCAGATCTCTCGAGCGGTCACTCCTGTCCTCTAAAGGTAACAATGACATGTATTCACTGCAATCTCCAGTATTTTTAGCCTAATCTCTATCTATTGCATTTGTAGTGTCTGTTTATTTTAACACAAAACGAACAACTTCAACACGTTTTCCTGGGCAAACCTGGAAACCTCTTTAAACTTATCATAAAATAACCCGTAAATATATGAGAGAACGTCGTACAAAAGCTATTACTGTGGGGTTTTATACCACGGCGCTGTTGATTTCTTGATTCTGATTGGTCAGAAGATCTCGGCCTGCTCTGCCAGTAGCTTGGCTACAAGTGTTTTTTGTTTTTTTGTTTTTTTTACTAATACATCCTTCTAATACGTTAATACGCAACTTGAACAGGGACGGCGGATTCTTCACTTAAACAGATGAAAAGATATGGAGACTGTTTAACATTTATGGAAGGAGTCTCCAGTGCCAACGCTTTGTAACAGTCAGAGGTAACGCTGTGACCTTGAGTTTGCCGACATCTTCAGGACAGCGGGGTTTACGCTTTATGGTTGCTCAGTAACGTGACCACTTGCGTGTCTGTGGTGATCATACATACTAAAGACGAGGTAGATAGAGATTAGCTTGAAAGGATTTGTTTATTTATTTATTTATTTATTTATTTATTTTAAATGTGAAACATCATACCAGTATTTTTTAGATGGCAATAATATGCACCCTGCCCGTGTCAGCTCTCTGGATGCTAGAGAGTTCTATCTGTCCTGCTTTTCTCTCAACAGGAGAAGGATGATGAGAACGGTACACCTGTAACAAAGATCAGAGATGATAAAGGTGATGTAGAATAAGCGCTTGTTCTAGTTTGCATTCAGATGAGAACCGTATTAAGATTTACGATAACCAAACAACCCGTTTGGTTCATTATTTGGTGACGGAACTTGCTAGATTATTGTTCTTCGTTTTCAATGATTTAATTTTTGTAATCATTCATAATCCACTTCTGGTATTATTATTATTATTATTATTATTATTACTACACCACCCCTGTGTGATGATATAAGATGACGTAAACATTGATGCACTATTCAGTGACTCTGTTCACCTAGCATGCTTCTGATTAGCTCGTTAGCTTGGGTTTAAAGTCAGAAAATACGTGATGTTCATGATGTGTTGAGAAAATTTGTGGATTAAGGATTGTATATGAAATGAGTCAGTACTCCATATATAGGGCTATACAGTATGTGGCTTTAGATAATAAAGTTTTATCCCACTTAATAGTGCACTATATATCAAAGATGAAGCCATCTTGGTTTAACCAGTAGTGTGTTGATGATTAGCACAGACAATATCAATATCTGTGTTGTGCTTTATATAAACTATTTTTAAAAAAGTGTAGAAATTCTAAGATTGCCCCCAGCTGTTTAAAGCATATCCAAGTCGCTTAGTTTAAAGGTGCGGTTTGTCGTTTTTAGACTTATCTGGTGTCTGGAATGATGAGCCTTAATGTTTTCCCCAACTAATCCCGTACTCTCTGTTGAAACTATTACTCGTATTTTTCCTTTTAAGAAAAAAAAGGGCGAAGCCGAGTGTCTGTGGTCTGTCTGGAGGGGAGCTAATTTCAGGGCCAGAAATTGCACAGTAGAAAAGTAGCCAGATCCATTGCCTCACAGTATTGCAGTTTATAAGACGTCTTCAAAATTAGGATTATTGTGTTAATGTTGCAAAACCTCAAATTTTTACCCTCTTCAAGAAATCTAGATTTTTCCGAATATACAGATTTGAAACCCCTCAAACCCTGACGCGCTTTGGCTTGGGGCGGAGCTTATTTCAGGGCCAGAAAAATGTCAACGGGAGCATTACGTAAAAAAAAACTAGCCAAGCCTGTTGTTTCTTTTGTCATGACTGCAGCACTTACAATTACAATTCATGATGCCATCTTATTGTAAAAATAAATAAATAAATAAATAGAATCCAAATGTACATCTATGGACGTCTAATAAAACACTTCATCATTGACATTTTTTATAACTCATTATACAGGAGATCTGGTTGTCCTGGACTCCCTGGGAAGGTGAGTGATCGTCTGATTATGGTCCGTGGTTTGTTTACGTGTTTATTCGTGTGTGCTTTGTACATGTTTATGAAGCCAAAAATGTATTTGACCCCATTTCCTGCAGAGACTGGCTGCCTCGTATCTCACTCTGCCGTTTATCCATCCGCGATTATCCGTCTTCGTGTCCTCCTGCTTTCTGTGTTGTGCGGAGAAAACATAGTGATGGATTTCACTTCGGTGCGGTCCAGGAGGACGGACAGGTAATCAGCATGGCCCTTGTCTCTGAACCGAAACCGTGTAAGCTGTCTGTCGTGTCCTCTGAAACCATCAACAACGACGAGTCAGACATGCTTCCCTAAAACGCAGAGGAAATAAATCCATTTAAATTTCCCTTTCAGTGCCATTTTTAAGTTCAATTGATTTTACCAAGCCACACAGCCACAGTGAGCATGTGTAACAAAAACAACTTTACTTATCATTAGCTAAGATAGCTACATAAACACAGGACTGTGCTAACATTGCCAGCTAAGCTAAGTAGTTTAGCAAAGCAAGCTTAGCAAGTCTGACCTCTCTTGTAGGTTTTTATCTTTAGTATCACGCTAGCTAAAGTTCAAGTAAGTAATATATAATGTAATGTAATTAAACCAGGAGCTAGCAAGCTAGCTAACATTAGACTAACTAGCATAAGATATGAAGCAGTAGTCAAGGTTGTTAGTCAAAAGTAGGTTAAGTATTTAAACCACAGACAGTTATGTTAGCAAGTTAACTAAAACAAAACGGCTATTTGCGTAGTTAAAACCAGTGGTCATTTTTGTTAGCTAGCTAGCTAGCTAGCAAGATTGTGTTAGCTCTCACACTAAGATTGGTTAAATAGAAACCGAGAAAGTGGGTGGGGATTAGAAAATGATCTGCGTTCATTTGATTACAGTTTAATATATTTTTATATAAGTGTTTTAAATCATATTCATGCCTGTTTATTTTACAGTTAGCATGCTAGCGACCTATTTAAGTGGATTTCTGTCCCTGTGTCTCACTGTCTACCAAGTCTCTCCTTCTCTCCTTGTCTCTGTCTACCTGTTTCGCTTTACCTGAGAGTCTGTCTCTCTCTCTCTCTCTCTGTCTAAACGTAATCCGTATTTTCTTTTATTTTATCAAACATTTTAGCTCATAATCTAACCTACAGTGTTCATTTCAATTTAACTTAATTTTCTCTTCAGTCTGTTGTTCCCAGATGCCTGTCTCGCCCCCTGCTGGTGAAAAAACAGCACTGCGTTGCCTGCAGGATCTCGGGGAAACTCATCCAGTGCCATGTGTGTCGACGGGCTTTCCACAGAGAGTGTCACTTACCACTGATCTCCTTAAGCAAGTGGGTCTCCTACACACACACACACACACACACACACACACACACAATCTCTGTCCAAAGGTTACGTCAATATTTATGCAGGGAAAATTATTCAATCAATCGATTTGATGGATTATTCATTCAAGCAGGAGCCAAACCCGATTTTCGCCTGTTTAATCAGTCGGTCTTGTCTTTCAATAGACTCGGGTGTGCCCTCTGCTTGGCTGGAATGAAAACCTGCACCCACCCCGGCCCTTTCACATTTACATTTATTCCTTTAGTGCACGCTTTTATCCACAGCGACTTCCAAATGAGGAAATACAAGCAAAACAGGCTTTTCCGGATTGGACTGGACACCCCTGATTTAGACTTTATTATTACTAGTAGCCTCGGATTCCTGTTCTTGTCGGGCAGGATCGGAACCCGATGTGGTCTTCTGCTATTGTAGCTCCTCCACCTCAAGGTTCAATGTGTTGCACGTTCTGAGATGCTTTTCTGTTCACCGTGGCTGTAGAGAGTGGTTATTTGAGTTACATGATTTACTGCATCGTGTTGATGCCACGTGATTGGCCGATCGGATGAATACAACTGAAGGTGTTCCTAATAAAGCGGTCAGTCGGTGTAAGTAGGCAAGAAAAATTCCTTATTGAAATACATACAATGCAGTTACTCTAAGGATTGTCCCTTGCAGGACTGATCAGTGGCAGTGTGTGCTGTGCCGAGATTTATCTCACACCGGAGATTGTGATGTGGATCCAGAACCTGCTGCTTCTCCGTGTCTCAGTCTGTACGAGCAGAGGGTGAGAGTCATGCTCCGTCTTCGCCTGCACGCGACACCTCGGTTTTAGCTAAGCTAGCTCTGATTGATTGATTTATTCATTTTTATTTGCTTTGACTTTGTATTCTCGATGACAGAAATGCGAGTACCTGCTGCTGTCTCTCAGCTGCCACAAACGCAGCTCGGCCCTCTACAGGTCGGCTACGGTAAGCCCGAGATGTCACACTGGATCACGTGCACATTCTCACACACACAGTCACAAAGTATCTACATCCTGTTTTCAGAGAGAGTAAACACCATATAACACTGCAGCATGGAAACTTCTAGAAGCTTCATGAGGATCATTGTTAGCCTTCAGAATAGCTTCGCTCTGATTGGTCAGAAGGTGTGGAGTAATTTTCTATAACAGCAGCAGGACAAATCATAGGTGTATATTAATTCTCTTTTTCTAATACGGTATTGTTCCATGTTCCACGTAAACGTTTTTTCGAAAATGGGTGTAATCGTCGATATGGTGACGTTTCCGTAAGGCAGTTTGGAAGGAGTCTCCAGTGTCAGCACTGTCTCCAGGGCAGAGGACCGTGAGGATTTTCAGGTTTCTCGATACCATGATGAGCTGCATTTTTTTTTTTTTTTTTCTTCTTTTAATTCATGTTAAATTCGTTGTATTTTATAATAAATAAGGAATTTTAAGGGTGGCGTAAGAGGAATAAAACACTCCGTGACCTGGGAATACTGCAGAATCCTGAGTGTTCGAATCTTCAAAAATATTGAACATTTCCTTTCTTGGTTTGGACATTTTCCAACGTCAAGAGCTTTCTGTTTGTTTATTTCCAGTTTGAAATAAATAAATAAATAAATAAATAAATAAATAAATAAATAAATTCCAAGACTTTTAACGTGGTCTCAGATTTTTGGACCCCACTGTATAATTACTGTACAATAGTATATACTGTACAATATAATATAATAGTCACGTGGCTTTTCTTCTCCTCAGCCGTCGTCTCCTCGCTACGTCGACGTGACTCTGGTGCGAGGGCGTCTGCTGGGGAAGCTCACACCTCCGTATCGGACGCCTGCGGAGTTTGTGTCTGACCTGTGGCTTCTCCTCGACACGCTGCGGAGTTCCTCAAAGGTAACTGTGATTTCACCGGTTAGAGAATTTAAAAATGTGCAGCGTAGCCTGTGCCTTCAAATGGGTGAAATATTAATATTATTATTATTATTATTATTATTATTATTATTATTATTATCAAAAATGTTCCTAAAGAGAGCACACTATTAATTTTTTTAATTTTTTTAATGAATTTAAAGGAGCTTTGTGGCTTCTCCTCAGAGAAGGCATATCCCATAATCCTGATTTTAAAGACGCGATTAGCAGAATAAATATTACGTTATTAAAAACGTCGTAGTTTGTGTCCATACGAGGATTGTTCATAAATGACGAACGAACGAGTTCTTTAAGTGATATTTGTGCGTTCGATCCGTCTGTGCCACCAGAAAGCGCTGCATGTGGAACATCTTCAGAGCTTCTTCTCCAAGCAACTGCGCGGTGTGTTCGGTACCGGTTTACACCCGTCGCTCCTAACCGACCCGTACAGAGGAAGGAGAACGGAGGAACGGAGAACGGGAGAACTCAAAGACGCACGAAATAAATCTGATCACTCTTGCTGATGTTTTTACACTTTGCACACACCCCCACTCCCCCCGCCCCCCCCCCCCCCCCCCCTCCCTCCACATGTGAGAGCAGTGTGTCATTGGTTTGTGTTTTTTTTCCCTGAGATAAATTGTGATCAGACACTAAATCACTTCTCTGGTTTAAACGGCCGATTAGCGAGGAGCTAGTTTTAAAAGTCGTTTATGAAAAATCTAGATTACATTCTGCAGTCACCTAAAGGAGAAAGAAAATGCACCTGGACCCACTTGCATATTATTCTTTATAATCATATAATGTGATCTTCTGTGGTGGCCGAGACTTCTGTAATAAAGAAATTGAGTTGGCTTTTTGAGTTTAAACTTATTTCAACATGTTGGTCACTTAACTTACATCCTGCATTTCGTCATTTATTCACAAATCTCATTTCCATTATTTTGTTTTTATTGTTTAGTCTGCCCCCCCCCCCCCCGACCAGGATTAAGCGCTAACTGAAGATCATTGAATGATTGATGATGATTATGGTTGGGCTTTTTTGTGTGTTTTGTTTTTGTTATATTTAGGTGTTTGGGGATTTGTTTGTTCCTTCATTTTTGAAATTCACATTTTTAAAATGTGTACAAAAGACTTGGATGGAAAACCCAATAGTGCTTATAAATACAAAATCATTTGGCCTTGTGTTTGTGCCATGAACATATATTACACAGTGTTAGTTCCAAATATTACTATACATTTTATATTAGTAAAATGTGTATAATTGTGTGTGTGTGGTGTGTGTGTGTGTGGGGTGGGTGGATGTGTGTGTGTGTGTGTGGGGGGGGGGGGGGTGAGAGAGAGACAGAGACTGGTATTAGATGTGATCTATAAATACAGGAATCTACATATCATCAAATATATTGCCCACTTTTTGAAAACTGTCCTGCAAGTTACACCAACCACGAGAGGGCGCAAAATCTCTAAATAGAAAATAATAATAATAATAATAATAATAATAATAATAATCCTCTACATCTCCAAAGAATAGAAAATAGAGGTGATTTTTTTTTTCTTCACAAATAAGCAGTTTATGTCTACGACCTGATCAGACCTGATACAGAGAGGCTGCAGTTCAGACTCGGGGATCAGAACACAAGTACACACTTGTCCTGAGGTCTCTGCAGCTGTTTTTCAGAGGTGCATTGCTAATGAAGCACACTTAACGAGTCGCTAACAGCCCTATCTGATCTGTGTGCAGTTTTCTATTCAGTGCCTGTTGGAGCTGTTTCATGCATTATAAGCTGCTCTGAATGAGCCTCCTGAAGCCCTATTTCGAAATAAAACAAAAGAGTGGAATATTTTAACACTTTCAACTTAAATCATAGATAAATGCACAGTGCTTTTGTGTGCCGACCTGCTTGAATCGAATCATTTGATTCGTCAAATGTCTCTAAAAGATTTTGATTAAATTCTTCCTCATATCATATTCTGTTTTATCCCAAATGGGTCATGTTTCAGCATTTAAAACGACCAAATCACCATGCTTTGGGGGAAAAACAGCAACAAAGTGGTGATTTTATTTATTTATTTATTATAAGACCAAATGAAGGGTATTGAATACAGTATTAAAATACGTGTGTGCATTCATTATATAGCTACAGAATGTCTATAATCAAGTATAATTTACTTCTTTTAAAATACACCACAAATTCAATTCTGCTTTGTTACAAGCTCAGAAAAAAAAAGTGCTATATATGTTTTATATTTCAAGTTTAATATGATACCACAAGTAACAGTGTGGTTTTTTAAGTCTTTCACATATATATATAAGCCTTTATAATGAACTGTGAAAATAGCAGGTAGTAAAAATGTGAGTATGGTTCTTATGATTGATTACAAACTTCATCACAAAACACTCACATGGACCATTTACATTACATTTATTCAATTAGCGGACGCTTTTATCCAAAGCGACTTACAAATGAGAAAATACAAGCAAAGCGATATATCAAGCAGAGAACAAAAGAAGTAGTGCCATGGATTATAACGCAGACCTTTACGTACGACTATTAAAGCGTATCTGCCTGAATCAAAATGAATCACTGAGTTAAACGACTCGAATCACTACAAGACTCGTTTTTGCGGATATGTAAATCTAACAGCCCGCGCACGGAGTTCTGATTGGCCGGCATTGAGTGTGAGGCCACGCCCACTCACACCCACTCAGTTTATATAAAGCGCCAGTGCGCGCCACAGCGTTTTACACAGAGTTATCTACCTGGCTTTGGGTCTTTTTCACTTCACAGATGGTGGTTCAGGTGGAGAATCGTATCCGTTATACTAGCAAGAGGATGGACACAAATCAGCCCAAAATAGAGGCCAATATTTTACTGCTCGGAGCTGAGAATGTGGGGAAGTCTGGTGAGTTTGTGTGCAATGATTAACAATACAATGTGATGTAGCAAGAGACTCGCCATGTACAAGTGTTTTATCACATGCATTATTTTGCATTAGTCATTGAAAATGGTTTTTTTTGTGTGTGTGTGTGTTTTTTCCCTTCCCTCCTTTCATCTTCTCAGCACTAATAGTGCGTTTCCTGACTAGAAGATTCATTGGAGAATATGGCTCTATAGGTAAGTAGCACGAAACTCCATACAAACCTTCTGGAACGCTCTATAGATATAATAAAGTTCAAGATTTTCCCAGTATAATTCACTAAGAAATGTATTTCCTTCTTCCAGAATCCATATACAGTCATCATGATAAGATTGACGGCCGTGATATCTGCTTCAACATCTGGGACTCACTTTGTCCACAGGTAAGAAAGCTCATTGTTTGTTGTTTGTGCTAACTGGATTTTGAAGGGGGGGGAGTTGAGACTGAACTTTGCATCCTTTAAATACTGGATGCCGTCTCCCCCTTCAGAGACACGGATGGTTCAGTCCATCTCGCAGTTAGAAATTAATAGTAGATATTAATGCTTGATCCAGGAGCCTTTGACGGTTCAAATAAAGGTCGAATCGGGGTTGTACAAAAATACATGTCCCTCAGAGTGTTTCCGTATTAGAAATGGTGACGAGTAGAATAATTTTTAGAAAGCAAACAAAACCTTAAGTACACAAAGTCTGCTAGAAGGGCTCTTTATTTAAGAGTGTAATGCCACCAGGTCCTTTTCCTATGAGCAGAGATTTATCTGAAGTACTTCGGTTCTATTTGAATCTTTTCAGTTTAAAAAAAAAAAAAAAAAAAAAAAAAGTTCTTACTCTGTTTGAATTCTAAACCTGTTTAATTATCTGCTTGTTGATTTTGAAGACCGTTAGTTAAAAATAGTGGATTGATGTCTCTCTCAAACAAGACCTGCAATGAAGAAGAAAATTTACATAATAAGCCACATCTCTTGGGAATGGTGGCATTCGAATTGACCATTAAACCAATGTATTTTAAATAAATAAATAATAAATAAAAAAAACCAGGCAAAAATAAACAAATATCAGAGGATTATGGTAATAATTTGTTTCAGACATCATTTGGAGTACAATAGAAACCTATGACAGTCTGGGTTTGAAAGCGAAGTAAAGACAGCCATGACAATACAGTGTGATGTCACGAATCTCAAGCACAGCATCTAATTTCAAAATCCTTCCTTCCTCACATCTTTCCCAGAATGGTGAAGAAGTGGGCCACATCAGCGACAGGCAGCTGCAGTGGTCCGACGGCTTCATCCTGGTCTACAGCATCTGCGACCGGGCCAGCTTCAACGTGGTGCGACAGCAGGTCCAACATATCCGCCAAGCGCAGCAGAAACTCTCCAGCTCTGCCCCGCTCATCATCGTGGGGAATAAACGAGACCTGCAGCACCGGCGTGCCGTGTCCAGCGAGGAAGGACGGCTCCTGGCGTTCTCGGCCGACTGCGACTTCTTCGAGATCTCCGCGGCCGAAGCGTACCACGGCGTGCTCATGGTGTTCCACGAACTGCTCGACCTGATCCGCGAGGCCAGGGCGCTCAAGAAGGGCACGGCCGGCTTCAGGGGCATCGTCAGGAGTATGTCTGCTGTTTTTGGGAGGAAGAGGACCGAATAGACTGAAATGTTTCTCAGGGAAGAGGAATGAATATTGCGTCCACATTGGACTACGATTATTGAGTTATTGTGTTCGGATTTGAATGCTCTGTGAATGTTCGAATTCAGAGACGTCTTGCGGGGTCGTCAAAATGTCGAGGACGATAACTTTGTCTTGCACCACAGCACTGTTGCATTCTCGAATCTGATTGGTCAGAAGGTGTTTGTTTTCTCTAACTTGTCTCGCAGATGTTCCACAATGGTACATGTAACTATAAACGGATAAAAAAAAAAAAAAAAGCGCGATTTGATGTTCGTTAATAAATGAGAAATTGTAATCGTTGCCAAATTGCTGTGGTATAAGCAGAATAAACCACTTTGAGACATGCTGTTATAGGAAAAGACTCAGCTTCAGCGTGGTGGGTAATTGTTTCCTATAACAGCACCCCTCCCCCCCCCCCCACATCTTAATTCTTTCTTTCCATATTGTATAAGAGAGCCATTTAATGTTACCATCTACATAGTCATTAGGAGGCTATTTCTATGCAAAACAGACATCTATCTGTGTGCATGTGACTTCAGTGCATAATGAGCCTTATCGGTGAACATGGCGAGTGTTGGACATTAAACCACATTGCCTGGCTGACGATTCTCCCCAGAGAGCACTAGGGATATTCAAGATGAATATTACACACGATTACACAGGCGTGCGCGCACACACCAATTTTGCTTTATTTTCTTTTTTTTGAGTACTCTGACCAACGACTCTGAATCCTAATCTGCCCACACAGACATGTTGGTTATGAGCTCAGGACTCGCCTTGAGTCAGATGGGCTTTGATAAAGCTTTGCACTCGTTTCACACTGACTGGAGAAGTGTCGTTACTTTATTACACACCCTGATGGTTCACTCTTTTTTTTTTTTTTTTTTTTTTTTTTTTTTTTTCCCTTTTTTTTTTCTTTTTTTTTTAAAAAAAAATTG
>JANDJT010000021.1:24639769-24656842 GCA_024331685.1 Stegophilus panzeri | reverse complement strand
AGAGAGAGAGAGAGAGAGAGAGAGAGAGAGAGAGGGAGGGAGGGAGGGAGGGAGAGAGAGAGAGAGAGAGAGAGAGAGAGAGAGAGAGAGAGAGAGGGGGAGAGAGAGAGAGAGGGAGAGAGAGGGAGAGAGAGAGAGAGAGAGAGTGGGAGAGAGAGAGAGTGGGAGAGAGAGAGAGAGAGAGTGGGAGAGAGAGAGAGAGTTGGGGAAGAGAGAGAGAGAGTGGGAGAGAGAGAGAGTGGGAGAGAGAGAGAGAGAGGGAGTTCGGGGAGAGAGAGAGAGAGTGGGGAATAGAAAGACTAATTAGGAGCTCATGGTGCATAAAACTGATGAGGGAGACCCTTCAGGTTTTAACAAACAAGCCCACACACACACACACACACACACACACACACAGCATAAGTAAATGACTCACGTGGTGGATCATTCACAACACATGGCTGCCTTACCTCCCTCATCTAGCTGCATGCCCACTCAAGCTCCAAACCATGTGATTTACACATAAAGAACGTGTAAAGAACGCATAACGAACACCCCCCCCCCCCCTTCGAGCGGTCTGTGCGTGCGGTGTTGATACGAGTGTATCAGTGTAATCAGATACAACAGTGTTATTGAGGTTTTTTTTAGTAGAGATAGACCGACAATCGGTTTTACAGATATTTAAGCATTTTTCCATAACGGGTTATCGCTTTTGTAATATCGGATCCACCGATAAATGGCGCCATCTTGTGGGCGTTTTGAAAAGCAATTAATGTACAAATGAGATGTGTTACATAAGCGCTTGATATGTACCTTAAGCAGCTTGGCGCTAAGAAACAGAGACAAGCTCAGAGTCACGTAATCTGTTTACCGCATCAAAGCTTTTATTTTTAGTAACTTTAGTAACAGTGCACTTGATTTTTTTCAGTGCACTCTTTCAAACCCCTCTATTTATTGGTGTATAAATAAGAGTTTTGTTTTGTTTACAAGGAGGAAGTGAAATTGAACGGTTTGTTCAGTTCAGTGGTGTTCTCATTGTGTGATAAACAGGAGTAAAACAAATCATTTAATATCTTCATATCGGTTATCGGCACATAAACATGCAAATATCGATATCGTTTTTGTTTTTTTTTTAATCTATATCGGTCGATCTCTAGTTTTTAGCATCTTATTGTCAGTTTCAGGGTGGACCTCTTTTATTTTAAACATTCACCGTCCAGTAGCGTCTTCTGTGCTCGTAACGGGACGGCATGAAGATGAGTAACACACACTGTGTATGAGGAAAGATGAGCCTAGTGGTTTCTTTCCACAGATGCATGGTATAGATGGGTGCCAATACATCTGTGCACAGCGTCAGATGCTCTAGAGTCTACACGTGTATGTACAAAATGGCGTATATGGTAGTTTGACCTGATAAACCTGTAACCCTATGAATTTCACACACCGTCTTTGTTCTGCTTGTCCAAATCCTTGTGTTTGTGCGCCCTCTAGTGGACACAGCTCAGTAAAGTCCTGACCAACAACTGTCTGGATTTCAAAACAAATCCTTCACCCTGAAATATTTGTCTCGTGATCATGATTTTTCAGCAACCTTCAACTTAATATTAATGAGAAATCCAAATGTAGAACTAGTCGGGATGTTAGCGCGTACACACTCCTCATTGTAATATCAGTCAAGATATCACCATGCTTCTAGCTTCTTAATGTCAGGCATGTTGAAGTTTTTTCAGGCCCTGAAAAAAAAAAAAAAAAAAATCCGCCCCAGACGGAAACCGCTCAGCTCCGCCCCTTTCCCCTTAAATGGCATATTTCAACGCACGCATAGTTTAAACAGTGAAAGACTGAGGCGTGTTAACGTTTTATTTTATTATAACTGCAGTACACCTCACAGGCAGCAGGGGGCTGTAATAATAATTACAAACCGCTCTTAAAAATCAGAACAGACTCTCTAGAAGGTGCCTTCGTTTTCGGCTTTAAAAACGCTTGAAGTTGTGAAATAAACATTTCGTCGCTAGCTGATGATGCATCAGTAAACAGTCTGTAATTTAGCTGAAACGTTACAGTGGATTAGATGTGTTGCATTAACAGCATGCCGCATACAAAACAATAACGCCCACCTGCCACACCCTCTCGAGTGCAGAACGATCCAGCAGTCAGTTCTGATTAATCGTCTGAAGATGAGTCAATCGGTGAGCTGTCACACGTCAACAAACATTCGCAGGGGTCACACGTCAACAAACATTCGCCGGGGTCACACGTCAACAAACATTCGCCGAGGTCACACGTCAACAAACATTCGCCGGGGTCACACGTCAACAAACATTCGCCGAGGTCACACGTCAAACATTCGCGGAGGTCACACGTCAACAAACATTCGCCGAGGTCACACGTCAACAAACATTCGCCGAGGTCACACGTCAACAAACATTCGCCGAGGTCACTCAACAACAAACATTTGCAGGGGTTACACGTCAACAAACATTCGCAGAGGTCACTCGTCAACAAACATTCGCAGGGGTCACACGTCAACAAACATTCGCAGAGGTCACTCGTCAACAAACATTCGCAGGGGTCACACGTCAACAAACATTCGCAGGGGTCATATGTCAACAAACATTCGCAGAGGTCACACGTCAACAAACATTCGCAGAGGTCACACGTCAACAAACATTCGCAGAGGTCACACGTCAACAAACACTGGCGGAGTACAGGGATTAAAGTACAGTTCCGGTGCGTCTCGTCGTCCAGTTCAGAGTAACCTTTCAGAGTTACACGGTTTGTCCACATCCACACTTCGATTAAATTCAGATCTCAACCGGCATGAAGAGAAGTGACGTGAAGTGACGTGTGTTTGGTACAGATTTGAGCTTGTGAGAGATTTAACACCGTTATAGAAATCTAAACATGGACTGTTAGGGATTAACTTTCATTTGTAAAGATGCGTAAAGATGTCAGCTGGGGAAGAATAAGAGAAACCAAAACACACACACACCATACACACATTATACACACACACACACACACACACACACACACACACCATACACACATCATACACACAGACATTATACACATACACACACACACCATACACACACACAAACACACCATACACACATTATACACACACACACCATACACACAGACATTATACACATACACACACACACCATACACACACACACACACACAATCATACACACATTATACACACACCATACACACATTATACACACATTATACACACACACACCATACACACACTATACACACACACACAATCATACACACACACAAAAAAGATACACAGTAGGCATGTGCTAATATTACAGTTCTGTATCACTGTATTACAATTAAATATGGTTTACACTAATTATTATTATTATTATTATTATTATTATTATTATTACACGACTGAATCTGTATTTCCCACTTAGACTAACCGTCCTGTCTTTCTCAGGGGTGAACAAAAATATACTGTGTGTGTGTGTGTGTCTGGGGGGGGGGGGTGTTTAGATAGCGTCATTATCATACAGAGGAAAACGCTGATGAAACCCAGCAACATCTTTCAGATAAAAATCTAATTAAACCGCACTATTATTACACAGTTACTTTTGGTTTATAAGAAAATAATCCATGATGCAGCGGAGTTACTCTTACCATCCTGAAGTCGATTATCTTCCCAAAAAACAAACAAACAGCTCAAGTGTTTTAATTCCTCTTATACCACATCGCTTTACCAAAAAAATCCATTTCCTGAAGACTTTCCCGTGCTGGAAAACTTACAGCTTAACACTCGAGACTTCCAAAAATACTACTTTTTTATTATTTTTTTTATTTTTTTCAAAAACGGTTTTAACGCGGACACGTCCCTGCGTACGCCGTTACTATAGAAACGATAACGTGTCAGAACTAGCTGCTGTTACAGAAAACAGATCGACGCCCTCTGACCAATCAGAATCGAGAACTCCCAATCGAGTGGTGTAGTACGATTTAAATAATACGGGATGTTTAACACACATACCGTGAATTTTTTTTGCCCGGTTGCACGTGTGTTTTCACACACCGTCATTCGTATAAAGACGTGAACGCGTTATCCTTGTGATTATTGGCATTCTGAAACGACGTGAACGCACTAGGATTATCAGCACATGCCTAACTCATAGTATACTATAGCAAACACACACACACACACACACACACACACACACACACAGCCTCTTTTTGCTCTCCATCTCCTCTGACAGTTGTGACATCATCAGCACACTCCGTCTTGATTGGCCAGTCTGGGAATTTCCGACAGCGGCTCAGTTCAGACTCGGCGCTGGTTCATGGCGTGACGTTTAAACGGCGGTTTAGGGTTTGAGTTTGAGCCAGGGGTGGAGCACGGTGAGGATGGACAGAACGGACGAGGTGAGACCGCACGCCCCGACGAACCCCGGCCCGGTGGCATACAGGCCCAGTTTGTCCAGCGGGATGAAGACGTCACAAAGGTTCTTCAGCGTGTCCAGCAGGAGCGGAGGGTTGCCGCGCAGGACGGCCACGAGCAGACGCAGCTGCTGCCGAAGCCTGGCCGCGAAGACGGACGCGCAGGAGGACGTGGGGGACGTGAACTCGCCGTTCTCTACGGCGCCCGAGAGATGAGCTTTGGCCGAAGAGCTGCGCCGCTCGCGCTCCATCAAACCGTAGATCTCGTACAGGTCACGGCTCAGGTTCAAGATCAGCGCAAACAGGTAATACCTACAGAGAGAGAGAGAATAAAAGAAAAGAAACGAGAAGAGAACGTGCAGGAAACAAAGAAAAGAAGACTCACCTGAATGACCTCTGACTCCACTTGTTCTGGTCGAGTCGAGGCAGCAGCCCCGCCTTTCCGGCCCACAGCAGGTTATCGCAGGCGAAGTACAGGGCTCTGTTTAAATGGGAGACGGTGATGCAGAGCCGCAGCACGCAGTCGGAGAGGTGAATGGCTCGCTTCGCTGCTTCCAGAGCCTCGGCCGAGTTCCCTAACCGCATCACTGTGCACGTGGAAACGCACAAAAATACACACAGCTCAGTAAACAAACAACAACAACAACAACAACAACACAGCTGTGAGTGAACGTGAGATTAGGACTGTGTTAATAATCAGCTCTACGATCTATCGTCACAGTCAGCACGTATTGTACTGTAGTCACGGACACGTCCAAAAAAAAACTTTAAACACACCTGCGTTCGAGTTAAAAGTTTAAAAGAAGGACGTCTGGAAGAAAGGTCACAAGGACAGAAGGGGAAAAAAAAACTTGATTTTTAGTTCATTCAAAAGGAAGGAAAGAAAATTCATACCATTAAGGAAGGAAACAGACTTGATTTTTGGTTCAGTAGTTAACATCAGTTTGGCAGGTGGTTAATGAACTGAAGCAGTTGTACACTGCGGCTGTACGTGTACGCGTGTAACGAATAGAATTCTGAACGGAGAACGTTAACAGAGATAACGACGAGAGAGGTGAGTATCTGAGGATGAGAGATGTGAGGACGTGAGGACGTGAGGATGAGACGTGAGTACGTGAGTATGTGAGGATGAGAGACGTGAAGATGTGAGGATGTGAGTATGTCAGGACGTGAAGATGTGAGGATGGGAGATGTGAGTATGTGAGGACATGAGTATGTGAGGATGAGACGCGAGCATGTGAGGACATGAGTATGTGAGGATGAGAGACATGAGGACGTGCGTATGTGAGGACGTGAAGATGTGAGGATGAGAGACGAGAGGACGTGAATATGAGAGACGTGAGGATGTGAGAACGTGAGGATATGAGGATGAGAGACGCGAGTATTTGAGGTCGACAGACGTGAGTATGAGAGACGTGAGTATGTGATGATGACAGCCGTGAGGATGAGAGACATGAGTATGAGAGACGTATGTGAGGACGTGAGGATGAGAGACGTGAGGATGACAGACGTATGTGAGGACGAGAGACGTATGTGAGGACATGAGAATGAGACGTATGTGAGGACATGAGAATGAGAGACGCGAGTATGTGATGATGACAGACGTGAGTATGAGAGACATATGTGAGGACGAGAGGATGAGAGACGCGAGTATGTGAGGTCGACAGACGTGAGTATGAGAGACGCGAGTATGTGATGATGACAGCTGTGAGTATGAGAGACGTGAGGATGACAGACGTGAGTATGAGAGACGTATGTCAGGACGTGAGGATGAAACGTATGTGATGATGACAGATGTGAGTATGAGAGACATATGTGAGGACATGAGGATGAGAGACGCAAGTATGTGAGGACGACAGGCGCGAGTATGAGAGACGTGAGTATGTGATGACAGCCGTGGGTATGAGAGACGTGAGGATGACAGACGTATGTGAGGACGTGAGGATTAGAGATGTATGTGAGGACATGAGAATGAGACGTATGTGAGGACGTGAGGATGAGAGACGCGAGTATGTGATGATGACAGCCGTGAGTATGAGAGACGTGAGGATGACAGACGTGAGGATGAGAGACGTATGTGAGGACGTGAGGATGAGAGACGTATGTGAGGACATGAGGATGAGAGACGTATGTGAGGACATGAGGATGAGAGACACGAGTATGTGATGATGACAGATGTGAGTATGAGAGACATATGTGAGGACATGAGGATGAGAGACGCAAGTATGTGAGGACGACAGGCGCGAGTATGAGAGACGTGAGTATGTGATGACAGCCGTGGGTATGAGAGACGTGAGGATGACAGACGTATGTGAGGACGTGAGGATTAGAGATGTATGTGAGGACATGAGAATGAGACGTATGTGAGGACGTGAGGATGAGAGACGCGAGTATGTGATGATGACAGCCGTGAGTATGAGAGACGTGAGGATGACAGACGTGAGGATGAGAGACGTATGTGAGGACGTGAGGATGAGAGACGTATGTGAGGACATGAGGATGAGAGACGTATGTGAGGACATGAGGATGAGAGACACGAGTATGTGATGATGACAGACGTGAGTATGAGAGACATATGTGAGGACGTGAGGATGAGAGACGTATGTGAGAACGTGAGGACGAGAGACGCGAGTATGTGAGGACGACAGACGCGAGTATGAGAGACATGAGGACATACGTTTTCTGCTGAGACTCAGATGAGCTTCCAGCTGCTTGATGGTTGTTAACAGTTCAGCTGCAGCTCCTCCTTTCTGTAGTGTGTATCCGAGCAGAGTGCAGGCATACTGTGCAGCCCTGTACACACACACACACACACACACACCTGAACACAGCCTACTGACAAGATGGCAAATGTATTTCTAACGTAAGTGTTAAGAGGAAACGTGTTAACCGAGAGTAATATTGGAGCTGTACAGGACTGGGATCACGTGGTTTAGGGGATAACATTTTCATGGATGTTATTGTCTAAAGAAGTGTGGCCTGGTGGAGACCACTACAGCAGTCTGTAGGGAACAGGGAGCAGGCACTCGCTTCAGACACAGCCATGTTGTGTTATACTGTAGTCCTTAGACAACATGTCCGTGTTGGAGTTCTCACCTGAACACTCGCTCTTTCGCTTGACTCTGAGCGCTGAATCTCACCCACGTCTCCATGTACACAACCTCCGCCTTTCAATTAACCCTAACTCAATAAAGTGCACTTTTATGCACTAATTTGATACTTTTAGACTCAAACAACAAACGTTTAAAGATAACACAACCTTTAAAATCCTACGTCGCCTGTGCATTCGGCTAACATTTCGTTTATTTTGACAGCAAACAGAATGTTTTATTGCGCATTAGCGCTGACTTCCGGGTTACGGCTACCGCAGAGGGACAAACTTGTCTCGCGATTTACATTTCCACAGTGTAAAACCCTAATGACGTTTGCATAACTGATTACTACAAACAGGCGTCGTTATCTTTCATGGAAGATCATATATAAACAGAACTTTCCACTCTGTCGGTATTTACTTTGTTGTAATAAAGATATTAAACGTAAAAAATAAACATTCAGTGGTGTCAGATCCTCGTACAAAGCAGTTTGTAAATGGTCACTTCATATACTAAAGGAAAAAGGTTATGCAACACCTCTATCACCTATGTTAAAAAGTAATTGCACCCCCCAATTATAATAACTGGTTGTGCCACTTTTAGCAGCAACAACCGCAACCAAACATTTCCAGTAACTTGAGATTAGACTTTCACATCACTGTGTGGGAATTTTAGCCCGCTCTTCTTTCCAGAACTGCTTATTGGAAGGCTTTTGAGTATGAACTGACCGTTTAAGGCAGTGGTCACCAAGCGTCTTCCTTGAGATCTACCATCCTGCAGGTTTCATCTCCAACCAAAATCTGACACACCTGTTTTAGGTGATCAAGAACTTCTTAAGCTCCAATCATTAGATGGTTGGAGCTAAAGACTTCAGGAGGGTAGATTTCCATGAACAGGGTTGGAGACCCCTAGTTTAAGTTCCTGCAACAGCATCTTAATGAGGTTCAGGTCAGGGCTTTGGCTTAGACCACTCCAAAATCAATTCAACCCTAAAATCTTTTCAACTCTAAAAAAAAATTTGAGTCAGAGTTGGACTTGCTCTTGAGCATTATCTTGCTGCATCATCAAATTGCGTTTGAGCTTCTGATCACAGACTGATGACCGGGCATTCTCCTTCAGGACTTTCTGGTAGAGAGCTCAATTCATGGTTACGTCAGTCATAAGAATTTGCCCAGGCCGTGACACACCAAAGCATCCCCACGACATCACACTTCCGCCACCACGTTTGACTGTTAGTAGTACTGTTTTTATTGTGGAATAGTGTTTTAGCTTCACACCAGATGTAACAAGACCCAGGTCTTCATCACTCATCAGTCCACAGAACATTTTCAGAAAAGGCTTGGATGGCTATCACGGTGCCCGTAACTCTGATACTCATGATTCCACCTGTTTCCATCCACCGGTTATCATACACAGGGTCACATGGAGCCTATTCCTGGTGACTCAGTGCACTGGACCAGGTGCCAACCCATCGCAACGCCCAATCACACACACACACACACACACTCGCTATAATATGGAAATGCCAATCAGCCTACAGCGCATGTCTTTGGACTGGAGGAGGAAACCAATGAAGTACGTGGAGAACATGCAAACTTCATGCACACAGGGCTCAGGCGGGACTCGAACCTCCAACCCTGGAGGTGCAAGGCAAACAAGCTAACCGCTAACCCACCGTGCCCGATTCCACCAGTTATTTGTCCTTTTTCAATAATAATTACAATTACAATGAATCATTATAAATTTACTGTTGCTGCTTTGATTCGTTTCGATCATTGCCTTCAACTAGTTTTGTTCCCCCAAAGAAAATGACAGACAAAATCACACAATATGTGGAAAACTCAGCTATGCCCATTTTATTCAAGAATCTCTCATGAAAATAAATTAAGGAAAATATAGTATTAATGATCACGCAACTGAGAAACAAAAATCTCACAATTAAACAAACAAACGAAAAACCCAAACAATAATCAGACATACCATTTTAGATTTTTACGTGTAGTAATTGCACAACATTAATAAAAAGGAAAACTATAAAGGAGTCACATTTGTACGCCATCTAGAAGTCAGACCTGTGTGTACTTAAACACTCTACAACAGGAACAGCCGTATGTATGAAATGTAAAGGCGGTAAAGAAGTTCGAGTCTCGTTAGAGCTGCGCGATACATCTTTATGACGATCCTGGCGTTTGAAATGCCGACAGGCTGCAGAACAGGCACGTTACTAACCCCGAAATGTGTTATTGTGTGCTGTGAGGTCTCTCATCATGACTAATCCCAGACATGTGAGATGAATTCCAGTGTGTTTGGATGAATCATGCCTTTTAAACAAAGGTTTGGTTTATTTTTGTTTTTTTAAACTGTGAACACCAAAGAGCTACCAATAGACCAGCATCATAGCCTGATCTCAGAGTTCATATATCATGTGCGTTCCTACGCTGTGTGTCTCCGGACTTTCCCCCCTGTCTGTGTTGCACTGCTCTGTGCCAAAAATAACACCACTTTGCAAATGAGCCTCAGGCCAAATGACTCCCTACTTCCCATTTAAGTCCACAGGGTTTGATAGTGTGACTTCTACACCAAACTGGGAGCTATTTGGGATATAAACCATATTACCTAAAGCGCTTTAAACCCCGCCTGCAAAACTGTGATCCACATCTGCAAAGCAAACCCAACTAAGACAAATAAAATAAAACTAGAACCAGCATGAAAGAAAACTTTACATAATCCATTATTCTACTGCAAACGAACCTTCGACCTATTGAACACAGCCTGTGTATTATTTAAACTACATCTCTCGCTCTCTCTCTCTCTCTCTCTCTCTCTCTCTTCCTCACATTCTCTAAACACTCTTAAAATTCTTTTCAGCCAAATCTGAAGCCTACTATAAGCTCTGCCGCCAGGGTCTGAAATGGTTCTCCATCTTGGCGGTTAGTTTTTTCCTGCTTTTCTCATTTTCTCTTTTGATTTCGCTGCATATATGAAAGCAGGAAGTGCGACTAAAGCATCGAAAATCCCCAATTTCTCGAGCACTTTGATTGACAGTCAGTACTTTACCCAACGTTCAAACTACCAAGCGTCAACGTTTGTTTTGTAGCTTGTCTCTATTGTGTGTGTAGTGATCGGTACTGTTGTTGTTGCTTGTGGATGTTCACTGTCCGGTGGTTTTATTTATTTTAGTTTATTTATATATATATATTTTTTTTAGCTCTGATGAGAAAAAGGGTATGAGCTGTATTATCAGTCCCTCCAGGATTTCGCCATCGTAGAAATGAACGCAAGAATCAAGCAAACTCCGCAACATTCAGAGGAGCGTGCAATTTTTCAAAATCACCACGGATTTGATGCCGAGACGCATCGTGTGACGTCGTCACGGCGCGCGTTCGGCCAAAGCCCTTTTCGATTCACGTGCGTCGAACACGAGTACAGCTAAAAGGTCTCGTTTACCAACAAACATCACCGCGAAAGACCGCGCCAAACAATTTCGCCAATTCAAGACGCCGATTTCGCCAATTCAACAAAGAAACTCTGCGAAATCCTGTACGGACTGATTAATATATATATATATATACACACATTTAGCGTCGTAGAGCAAGCAAACTGTACATAACTACATACCCTCACCATATATTCAATGACAGGATAAGATGAAACTACAGTAAGCTTGTTTTTTTTCCCCCCGAAACACGTCAAAAGTCGTGAATGGGGAACTAAAGAAACTTCGGACCACACACCCCATAGGACTTATGTTAGAATGAACAGTGAAACAATGAAATGATGTATATTTCATGAAGTGGTGTGACTGATCTGATCTGATCTGACGTGGATGTAAGTTAAAATCCAGCGCGTCTTGAACGAATCTTTTCCAGTGAGCTTTTAGAACGAGTGCGTGACGATACGACGGCTGTAATATGACTGTAATAAGCGTTTCATTACAAAAGGACAAGCCCAAAATGATGGGAGAGTCGGGTTGGTTAAAAATGTCCTCGTTTACTGCCACAGTGTTGTGGAGAAAATCCACGTAATTTCAGACCCTGGTATAAACTCTCCTTCTTCATATCAGTCCCTAAAACAGCCTCACGTCTCCACTACCTTCTTGCTTCGTCCCGCTGGTTAAGAATCGGAGGTACTACAGTTCTCCTGAAAGCCGACATCAAAAGCTATGCTCCCTGTGACTAATGTCAAGTTTAATACGTTTTCGCTAAATACAGTATTGTGAAGAATCCTGCTATAGTCCTCGTGTAACGAGTAACAGTAAGTAGCCGATATACCTTGGCTGTAAGTGTGTCCTGCACATAGAAGGCTGGTGTCTGATCGAACATAACCAAACGATTCAGAGTGCTTCATCAAAATAAATCCTATAATAAACTATCTAGGTTAACAGTTCATGAACCACCTCTCGAGAGGGTGGAGGTAACAGGTTTACAGATGAGAAAACCACAACAGTGATTTCCTCCTCGTCGTCGGAGGACGCCGGTATCCCATCAGCCACCTCAATGCTCGGAGTGCTGTTTCTTGCGGAAGGGCGCTTTAAGGCGGCTCCAGAGAGATCGGCTGCGTCGCGTCTTTCTCTCTCCGCTTCGAACCACCTCGGCCTCGCGCTGACGGATCTGACGCACCAGAGCGGCAAAAACCTCGTCGATGTAGTAACGGAACGCCGCGGACGTCTCGAAAAACGGACACTGGAACTCCCTCGCCAGCTCCTTTCCCTCCTCTACTGACACCTGGTGGCGAGGAGGATACGTTAAAAAAACAATACATATAACACAGGTATAACGAGATCAAACACAAGAGCGTGTAAGTCTCCTGTACTCCATGTGTGAGCAATGATTTGAGCTATAAAAGACACAATTAAAGTAGGCAACAATTTAATATCATCGTATTTCGAGCTGTTTACAGTTTAGAGCTCGACCAATCGATCGGTTTTGCCGATTAATCAGTACCAATAACCGATCGCTGGAACTATCGGTTATCGGGAAATAATCCACACCGATATTTGCGTCCGTTGCGGGAGCGGCTGAGAAGCGTGCGCTGTCGTTATACGGTACGAGAGCGGCATCTAGAGGACAAATAACAAACCACCACTGACTAATTTTGTCGTGTTATTTGAAGTGTTTTTTTTTTTTTTATTCATTTTGGACGTCTCTTGTTTTTATTTGTAATTTGGAGTGTTACTTTTTGGTTCAGAATGGATGTATATCTTTTATTCATGTTAATATTTATTAATAGTTAATATATATTAATATTTATATATTTATTTAATTTAAAACAGTACAGTACATTTTCATGGTACAGTCAGTACTGTTTATTTTTGTAATAAAGTTCAACAATATTTTACTTTGAGTGTTACGTTTTCATTCAGTATAAATTTTTAAAAATCGTTTGATTAATCGGTTAGGCACCGCCCGACTTAGTTATCGGTATGGGTAAACTCCACTATCGGTCGACCTCTAGTTTACGGTGTGATTCAGGATTAGCTGGGGATTTCATTCTCCTTCACTGAGCCTGACAGGGAGTGCAGCCACGCCCACTTCACTGGAATTTTCTTCCTCACCCATAAACGTTCCAGCAATTTTACAATATAAGGTTATCAGTGCATTCCAGCCATAGTTGGGAAAGTTTGGGAAAGTTGGCAATTTCCCAAAAAACACATGTAGTAATACTTCTTGTATAAACCAAGCTCAAGTGTTGAGAAAAGCGAGAAATCACGAAACTTGTTTTAGCAGGAAATCATTTATGTGGAAACCAGAACCACAGCGCTTCTATCCATCTGAGCCGAAGGACAAATAAACCAATAAATCAGTTAAATAAATGAAAAGTTGTTGTCATGTGATCTACTGAGCCCTGAAATTGTTGAAAACAAAGCATCATACTGTATAGAACAGGATTTTCTTGACATTTATGAATGCACTGGAGCCAGCAATGAGAGGCACAGAGGCCACGCCTTCTTCACTGTGACAGAGTCAGAGAGGCCACGCCTCTCGTACCAACATTGAGGACAGTGACAGAGGCCACGCCTCCACGTACTCCATTATTATTTCTACAATTACTGTATTCACACTGCAGACACTGTGACGTTCACTTGATATACTTTATGTTAGAGAAATAAAATGAGTAGATTTTTAATCACTTCCCCAGCTTTTGTGTGTGTGTGTGTGTGTGTGTCTCACCTGTCTCAGGTGTGTGAGGTCAGATTTGTTTCCCACGAGCACCACTGGCGTGTCCACAGTGCGCCGCACACGGCAGATCAGCTGCTTGAAGTGGCGAGCCTCCTGGAAGCTGCGCCGGTCCGTTATGGAGTATGAAATGATGAAGCCTTCGCCAGCACGCATGTACTGATCACGCATGGCTGTGAATTCGGCCTGCACGCACACACACACACACACACACACACACACGCACACACACACACGACATTTTCTGTTTATTATAAGCCTTAGATTATGTGGTTTGTCTGCCATACCAGTCCCTATCTACGTTGTTACTATAGAAACGATAATGTATTAGAACGAGCTGCTGTCATAGAAAATTAATCAACACCTTCTGTCCAGATTGATCAGATCCGAGATTTAAAAAGCGCTGTGGTATAAACGTTACAAACATTAGGCACTATTAGAAATGTCCCGAGAACCTATAATATAATATTGCGACAATTAACACTAATAATAATAATAATAATAATAATAATACTTCCTTACATTATATAGCGCTTTTATTTCTAGAACTCAAAGCACTTTACATAGTATGGGGGGGGGGTCTCATCAACCACCACTAGTGGTTATTACTATGGATGTTTTTAAAATAAAAGCACATCCACCTCACACCTCCAGGGTTGGGGGTTCCATTCCCGCCACGGCCCTGTGTATGTTCTCCCCGTGCTGCGGGGGTTTCCTCCGGGTACTCCGGTTTCCTCCCCCAGTCCAAAGACAAGCATTGTAGGCTGACTGGCATGTCCAAAGTGTCTGTAATGTATGAATGGGTGTGTGTGTGTGTGTGCCCTGTGATGGATTGGCACCCAGTCCAGGGTGTACCCCGCCTTGTGCCCCATGCTCCCTGGGATAGGCTCCAGCTTCCCCACGACCCTGAAGGATAAGCGCTATAGAAGATGGATGGATGGATCTGTATTTATTTATTTATTTATTTATTTATTTATTAAGAGAGATTTAAGAATTAAGCCATACTCTTAACATCACTATCCCTGCTGTAAAGCGTATCTTAGCCGAACCCCTTTAGAAGACGGCATTAACGGAGTGAAATGGAGAAGCAGACGGCCCTCGTCAGGAACTTTTTCTGTCTGTGATCCGAAAGGCACGGCTGTGAGGATCGTACAGATCGATCTGAGCCTGCCGAGCTCGCGCGAGACTGTGTCA
The DNA here is from genome assembly GCA_024331685.1 of Stegophilus panzeri. Classification (NCBI taxonomy): domain Eukaryota; kingdom Metazoa; phylum Chordata; class Actinopteri; order Siluriformes; family Trichomycteridae; genus Stegophilus; species Stegophilus panzeri. The sequence continues at coordinate 24,641,973 of JANDJT010000021.1, read as the reverse complement.
TGAACAAGCCCTCTGATTAACGAGACCAAAAAGAAGACGGAAAAAAAAATGAGAACGTGTAAAATCTCGCGCTGATTCCGAACACGCTCACGTCCGATACAGAGGACACTGAGGATGACGCGCGCTGCCTACCTGTCCTGCTGTGTCCAAGATGTCCAGGTTCGCCGGCTCGTCGTCAATGCGGATCTGCGTCTTATAGGCGTCCTCTGAGAGAAACAGCGCCACCGTGAGGTCGTATACAAAAACGACTACGTGTCAGGATTCACATACAGCTATTACTCACCTGGGTTACATGTTACATGTTTAGCTAAACTACATTTCGTTATAACGTACACCTGTACACTGTTCATTTCTCGTATTGATCTGATTTACTGTAATACACATAACTACTTATTATAATATGGATAATATGCAAAACTACTGGACACTCCTGGAGGTATTTCATACTGGATTATGATGTAGACTCTGTATTTCTGTCTTAACATGGTGTTTACACACACACACACACACACACACACACTCATGTGGTTTACTGTCTCACCTATAGTCGGGTCGTGATCCTCAGGGAACCGGTGACTGATAAACTGCATGATGATGGCTGGAGAGAGAGAGAGAGAGAGAGAGAGAGAGAGAGACTTGTTACATAATGTGATTAAGACACCCGAGCTGTGTTGAGTGAATGCTCCCTCTTTTCCTTAATCCACTTCTTCGACTCATCTCTCACACACACACACACACACACACACACAACAAAGATCTGCACCAGTCGCACCCTTTGTCCTGTTCCCATGGAGACAGTCTGGATAAAATACAGCGTAATAATATCTGTAACATCTAAAAGTCCCCCATAAACACAACATTCACACCTTCACCAAGTGACATGGGTTCATCGCCGTGACAACAGAATCAGTGAGTTGGAGGGGTGGTTGCCAGGCACCTCCCTAACAACCAGACGGAGCTGAAGAGCCTCTAAGCCACCACCCTGAGAGAGAGACAGAGTGTGTGTGTGTGTGTGCGTGTGTGTGTGTGTGTGTGTGTGCGTGTGTGTGTGTGTGTGTAGGGCAGATACCTCACACTGAAACATATCACAGTAACCACAGCAACCAGAGAGACAGAGAGAGAGAGAGAGAGACAGAGTGTAAGATAAGAACAAAACAGAGGTGGTCAGAGAGAGAAAGACAGACAGCGGAGAAAGAGATAGACAGACATGTATTAGGAGAGACACGGACTCAGAGAGAAAGAAAGGGAGACATAGAAAAAGGAAGAGAAACAGACAAGCACAGAGAGAGAGAGAGAGAAAGAGAGGATAAAGGAGGAGCCACCGCCCTGTCTGTGTGTGTGGTATGTGTGTGCGTGTGTGTGTGTGTGTGTGTTTGTATGTGTGTGTCCAACTTCACTTCACTTAATCAGCAAACAAAGATAGATTAAAAAATAACAAAGTGCAGACAGACAGCGAGAGAGAGAGAGAGAGAGAGAGACAGTAACAGATGGCAAGAGACAGACATAAAGCAAGACGGTCAGAGTTAGACAGAGGGAGAGAGAAAGTCAAGATGAGAAATAGAGTTAGAGAGTGAGAAAGACAGACCTGTAAAAAACTGAGACAAAGAAAAAGAGAGAAGAACTGAGCGAGAGAGACAGACAGAGGGAGTCAGAGAGAGAGAGAGACAGACAGAGAGAGAGAGAGACAGACAGAGGGAGTCAGAGAGAGAGAAAGACACACAGAGAGAGAGAGAGACAGACAGAGGGAGTCAGAGAGAGTCAGAGAGAGAGAGACAGAGAGAGAGAGTCAGTAGTTACTCACCACTTTTACCCACTCCTCCCTCGCCCAGCATTACCAGTTTATACTCGCGGGAAAGACCGCCAACCCCCCGCGAAGACTCCATCCACACAGCTGCAATACACACACACACACACACAAATCTCACATTACACCTGGTGACATGTCTTTTTCTCTAAATAAACAATAAATTACTCAAATAAGTTTTGAAGATGTGAATGCAGCAGTGTATGAGTGAGTGAGTGAGCGAGTGAGTGTATGAGTGAGTGAGTGAGTGTATGAGTGAGTGTGTGAGTGAGTGTGTGAGTGAGTGTATGAGTGAGTGTGTGAGTGAGTGTGTGAGTGAGTGCATGAGTGACTGAGTGTATGAGTGAGTGAGTGAGTGAGGGAGGGAGTGTATGAGTGAGTGTATGAGTGACTGAGTGTA
>JANDJT010000021.1:24575739-24587473 GCA_024331685.1 Stegophilus panzeri | reverse complement strand
TATATGTATATAATTGATGTTTGTTGTTAATATTATTATTATTGTTGTTGTTGTTGTTGTTATTATTATTATTATTATACGAACACAAAACAGTAAGAAAAATACTAGTGTTAGGATCTTAATAGGAAAAAGTGTTAGGATCTTAATCCTTGTGCAATTTTGAGATTGTTTTTAATTGACAGCCGAGCGTAGACGCCTCCTTGTCCTGATTGGTTGGATGTTGGTGGGCCGCACGATGTCTTCCCTAATCCCCCCCCCCCCATACACAAACACACACACACACACACACACACAGACACACACACATTTCCAGAATCCGCAGCGCCGCAGACATCAGAGATCCTCCTCTAAATCCTCTGTCTATTAAAGCGATTTATATTAAAGCTATTTAAAATTTTTTTTTCAAATTTGTCAAATATTCCTGAAGTCTTTCCGATGTGAAAATCACTGACTGCACCTTTAACGGCCTTCTGACACAGGACAGCGGGTCCGAGTATAAATATTGACGCCTCCACGATAACGACGTCGTTTTGAACATTCCGGAACTCCGACGGATTTATCGGCACACGCCTAACTCACAAAGCTACCGAATTCTCCAACATAAAAGTAACGCAAGCGAGAAAGGCAGAAAATCTTCCAAAGGAAAGAAAAGAAAATACAGTAATAGTGGTCTGTGTATGCGTACGACCTCATCTCACCCATCTTTCACCGTGTCTTAAGTGCATTAAGGTTAAACACTTCCGTTATTATCGATGCATATATGTGAGCACATACAATACTGTTTTACATAATACTCACTGTGATGTATATACAATCGTCTATTATTTTTTAAAATTTTTATTTAAAAGGATGAACGTTCCTCTTGTTTATTTCCCCTTCCTGCACAAATCCTACACACCTGCTCCGGCTGTTGAAGATCTTGGTTAGACGAATCGTGCACGATAAACTTAGATGAAAACGATCCTCCGTAAGAAGGTAGCTCTGGAGTTGGAGGCCATAGTCTAGGCTTTAGTCTAAAAGTAACTAGTCATAATAGACAAAAATAGAAAAGACATTCGGTACGATACACAGGTACAACAGTATACCATGAAATAGCTCTACCATTAATTGTTACACTTTACCGGTATTACGGCTGGGCGATATCGTAATATATTAACATAATGATATATAACCATCAGTGCGTAAAATTGCTCTGGAGCTAGTGTGTGTGTGTGTGTGTGTGTGTGTATGTGTGTTTTTTAAATAAGCAGAAATCTCTGAATAGACAAATTTTCAGATTATGGCTTCACATTTGTTGGTGGTGATTCATATCATGTATCATGATGTCATATTTTTCCCTTGTTATTGTTGTGAAAGTTAGCGTTTAGGATATTCCTGTAGGCCAATGCAGACTCATGGGGTTGAGTTAGGAAACATTGACTTAAATAAATTAAATGTAAAAAAAAAATTATATATATATACGCTTTAAGTCAGTTACTGGGTCAGTTATGGTCCTATTTTCTCTTGTCATACGCGTGAGGTGAAATGAAAACTACAAATAATGTCCCGTTTTTGGCTTAAAACATAAAGGTCCACCGTCGGGTCGGTGCTAGATTACGATGAGGTATTCTGAGGCTTTGGTGTACAACCACATGGCAGATGATTTGCTACAAACACCATACTGCGGCACCACAAATACCAACACCACCAATTTAAAGCTGAACGATGTTTCGGCGTCTTTTCTTTTCTTTTTTCTCTTTTTTTTCCCGTATGAAAATAAATGAGCTCGAAGGCTGCGCTCGTGTGGGTCGTCGGACACACTCGGGACGAGCACAGGAAGTGGAGGTGTTGTCCTCACACGCTGTGGAACACAAAGCACGGATATAGTGAGAGTTCTGGTTTCGAGGTCTGTCCTGTTTTCCGTCTGAAGAGAGTTCCTGAACAGTTTGGCCTCAAGGAGCCGGCTTCTGAGGAGTGGGTGTTATCACGCACTTAACAAACCTGCAGACGTCGTGTGTGTGTGTGTGTGTGTGTGTGTGTGTGTGTGTGTGTGAGTCAAATTATTCTGTATTAGTGAATATTACTCTGTATTATTGAATACTATTCTGTATTATTATTATTACTATAATTCAACCATGTGCAAATCTGGACCGGTGCAGACGCTCAAAAAAGGAAGTGCTAAACCGTACCTTTCCTTCTTTCTGGGTGGGATCTTTTTTTTTTTTTACCTTTAGTACAATGGAAAAGCTTTCGCCCTTTCGTCTAGACGACGATGCCACAGCCATCCACGGATGGATGTCTAAGAGATCAAACTGGCCGTGATATCTGAGTGGGAGAGGCGAACTCTCTCTGCCGTGTCAATCACAGCGACACTAGCCAATCATGGGCATCTGTGAGCTCCTGTATGCGGAAGAGGGCAGATAGCGGACCAATGAGCTTCCGTCAGCTGAATAATTTGCATAAATGCACGTGATTGGATTAGCCGTAACAGAGAACATCACAGAGCTGCTTCACATTCCAAAAAATGTTAACTTTTATATATATATATATATATATATATATATATGTTTATTATTTAAATGTTATATTTACATATTTATTTATATGTTTTTCAAGTTCTGCCACAGTATTTTTTTCATTTACTTGGTCCAGTCTGCTGAAACACTTTGCTATGCCCACTAGTCCTTACTATTCCTTAAGGACCACTATTTTACCCTTAATATTAATTTAGTGAGGTTTTAAAGGTACAGTACATGTCACCTACCAGTGACAAAAAAAGGTACAGTTTAGCACCTTTTGACTTCTGAGAGTGTACGGGCAGTAAAGCTATTTCCCTGAACTCAACCCTGTGAAAGCTAGGCATGTGCCGATATCAAATTCTCGTATCGCAATAGCTGACTAACTAAACTTATTGCAGTTTATGACATTATCACAATCATCCATTATAATGAAATGACTCGGAAAAAACAACAGAATGCTGCCTTGTAAACGGGACAGGTTTGACCTTTTAAAGGTGCCCATGATGTGGCCTACCTAGGTGGCCTCCTCCTGAGTGGAACACAGGGGTAGTCTTCAATAACAATATACAATCCCGTGATATATATAGATAGATATATATCGTATTATCACGGGAACTGATTATCGGCACGTGCCTAGAGGAAACTTGCATTAATCAGAAGACAGGCAGTGCTAAATCAAATACATACATCTATTCTGCAAAAAAGTACATTCGATCAATATGGAACAACTCCATAGATTGCATTTGGATGAATCCGATGAAGGATAAACAGCAAGGCTACGTTACAGTACTGTCCTTAACACGTCCTCAGCGACTTGCCCTCCTTCCACTTCCCTTTGACTGAATCCCCGCCGCCATCTTAAGAGACTTTGATACTCAAAATAAGATCAGTTCAATAAAAAAAATGCTCCTCATCTGTTCCTAGCTTTCTAAAGGGGTTCTAGTTGGCCCTGTATCTCTCTCTGAGAAAGAAACACTTTTACACATAGACCCTTTAACCCTTTACTGCATGATGTTGCAATAATTAATTTATCGATAGCCAATGATACAAAACTACTATTTTGTTATCTAACTGGAAAACGGGTGGCTTTAACTTTGACATTTTGACAAAAGAAATGCCGTGTCAGATGACCAGGAAGTGCTCGTTTGTACTTTCCTTTTCGGCACGGTGAAGGTCATCCTCAGAGGGCTCTCAAAACGTAATACGTTTTTCAATATTTAGGCAAAACTACTTAAAGGACAAAACTGAAAGACTATCTGAGCTAAGTTAACATTTATTTTTTTGTCATTTTAACAAGTTTATATGTTTTGAGTATTCTGTTAAATGGTAAATTGTAATTGTTGCCATACGGCAACAACATGTGATAAAGGAACTGTGGTATGTGCGTTCATGAATTGAAACAGACCTACATAGTAAAAAATACACTAACTTCTCTAATAGTCTATTTACATTTTTTTTCACATTCAAAGTAAAAAACAAAAAAACATTTTGTGTTATTTTTGACTATATAATACTTTCCATCATGGTACACTGTTGCCATATGGCAACAATTTACCCCCCTAGATTTTTTTATTACTTGAATTAATTAAAATACATTAAACTTTTTTGGTGTAACTGTAATAATTCATGCAGTAGAGGGTTACGGATTCTCCTAAGAGAAAGAAAACTGAAGAATCCTTCATGGTTTTGGATTTAACCTGTGTGTAGAGGCCAGGAAATGGACTCCCGCAGAAGGTATTCCGATGCGATGTCTTTTTCAAGCTAAAACGGTCAATGAAGTTGTGTACAACATTAGACAGGAACAATAACATGTATAGTGGTTCAGATTGGGTTCCCTGTAGCCATTTCACGAGGGTCTAAATTCATTACCTCGTTCAGCTAGATAAGTTAGCAAGCTTGCTAATGGCACGCTAACTTGCAAGTACCAGGTAGTTAGAATTCTAGCTATTTAGAAAGCCATCTCACAACATCTCTTAACATCAAACTCGTTCGCGGCGTAATTTTACTCGTAAATAGTCTGTGTTTAGTCATTTATCAGCACGCCCGAGTGCGGCATCATGCGTAACGTACTGTAGGCTATACTAAGCATATGTGGGTCGTGTTCTCTGTATTTACATGATGATTCACTATAAACAGCCCACTTTTGTGGCATTCACTACTTTAAAAGTCTCTGGCGGCTCTGAGACCTTCATGTAGCCGTGGCACAACGTTGACATGTTTCAGTAAAATGTTCCATTTGTTGTTTATGCTACGTGCGATCAAAGCGTCATTTTAGTCACACACGTTCTTATTTTCAGTCATTTACCAGCACGTCTGAGGTAAATGTTGGTATTCCTGATAGGATTTCATTGTCATTTCACCTCTACACTGTCTGTATTTAAGACTAGTGATAACAATATAGCTAGCTAGTGATGCTAGCTAGCTATATCATTAGCCGTACAGACTGGATTTCCTCACTTCCTACCAATCATCACCATGTGTTCGACTTTATAAAACGTTAAAAGGTACAAATTCACAAATAACCAACAGAATATTGTCATTTTCCAAGTATGAGGGGAAAGTCAACCGGGACGCGTTAAAAACAGTACTGAAGCGCAGACGTAAACTGTGCCTGCTCAGTGCGTGAGATATGATCACTGTGTGTGTATGTGAGAGTGTGTATGTGAGTGTGTGTGTGTGTGTGTGTGTGTAGTTATCTCTCCCTGCTCTCAGTTAGAAGGTCCAGGGTCTGCCAGAGGCATGGTGTGCAGCACCTCATCCAGCAGCTGTAGGGCGCGGTGGAGATGCACCTCCACCCAGCATGGTGTGTGTGTGATGCTGTGGCGCGGGTAATCGGGTCCCCAGCCTTTCACGAAGCTCAGACGCAGGATACACAACCTGCGCAGGTCGTCCACGCCGATCCCTGCGGCTGCTGAGAGACCTGTGAATCGCAGCATGACTCAATGACGGCCGGAGATCTTGATTTCCACACATACGATTCCTTAATTCGGTACCAATAAAAGGCCAAAAAAATCTCAACTTCTCTCAAACTGCCTAGTTCGCATACGTTTTTGTCCAAGTTTGCTTTGACACTGAGACTCGATGTAGTGTATTATTAATAGCGGGGCTGATAAATGTTTCTGAGGGTTAGCAACAAGTAAATTCACTTTCACTGAATTTGACGTGGCAGTTGCTCTATTAACACACACTAAAGTACATAGTATGTATAGTATATAAGCATATCTCCTGATTTTACTGAGTGCCTGTATATAAAGGTGAAATTTTACACCACCAGTCAAAATTTTGGCTCATAGAAAGTCTCCATTTTCACTATTTTCTACGATTTTCTAAACTTATCGAAACAGTATTCCCAGAGCTTTGAACACTCTCGGCATCTTCTCAACCAGCTTCACCCAGGAGGCTTTTCCCCAAACAGGCTGAACTGAAGCTCTAAATAAATAAATAAAAACTACTTGTCTGGGGAAACACTTTGCTTTTTTTAAGTAAAAACTACATATTGGAAGAAAAAAAAAAAAACAACAGATTTTGATTGAGAAATAAATGCATACACAGGCATTAAGTTCAGTATTCACATTTGTCTTAGAACCGAATTTCAAAACGTCTTTGAAACAATATACAGCCAGGTCCATAAGTATTTGGACAGCGAGACGATTGATTGATTTGATTGAAGTGTACACTTTCAGCTTTAATTCAAGGGGTTTAACAAAACCCCAATTTCACAGGCGCAAAAGTAATTGGACAAACCAACATAATCATCAATCTGGCCTTTCTGCTCTCGAGTGTTCCCAGTGGTTTGCATCTTGAGATAAACCCTCTGTATTTGCATCCATGAAGGCGTCTCGAGATTGTAGACTTTGACAATGATATCATCCACTTTAGTTGTGGTCTTTCCGTCGTCTTCCAGGCCTTTCGGTGTTCCTGAGCTCTCCTGAGAGCGTTCCTTCTTTTTAAGAAATGTACCAAATTGTTGATCTGGCCACTCCTAAAGTTTCTGCTGTCTCTCTGATAGGTCTGTTTTGTTTTCTCAGCCCGACGATCGCCTCCTTCACTTTGGACCTCATATCGCGAGTTCCCGTGAACAGCTAAAAAATTCAAATTCAACGCTTGGAATCAACTCCAGACCTTTTATCTCCTTAATTTGTCACAAAATGATGAGAAAACAAGCCACGCTTTGCAGCAAAACTGCTTATCTGTCAACTGTCCAATTACTTTTGAGCCTGTGAAAATGGAGGGACTCTGTAAAACATTGGCTGTAATTCCTAAACGGTTAACGCAATATTTTTTGTTAAGGCCCTTGAATTAAAGCTGAAAGTCTATACACTTCAATCACATCTTGGTTGCTTCATTTCAAATCCATTGTTGGTGGAGTACCGAGGCAAAATGGCGGAAAATTCTTTTGCTGTCCAAATACTTATGGACCTGACTGTATGTATTCAATCCAGTGTGTCCAAACCTTTAACTGGTGGTATATATTAAGCCCGTGTGAAGTATACGTAAAGTGTTTTGTGACTGTCCTCTGTCCGTTCTGAGGGCTTGTACTCACTGATTGCAGGAGCGATGCCCCCGACGCTCCCTGGACCCGGAATGTTCCCCGCCACGGCGGCCGCCTGAGCCGCTGCCGCTGCCTGAGCCGTGGCCGCCTGCTGCTGCATCTGCCGATGGCACTGACGCAGATCAAACACCTATACGGACATGAACGACACACCATCACGCAGCCTGTGAAATCTTCTTTCGTAAATGTTAAAGGTCTCTTTTTTTTCTACATTATCACGGTATTTTCATTGTTAAAAGTTTGAATCCACTTAGTGTTAGGTTTAAATTCGTCCACGATACGAGCCCCTGTGCAGGCTGTTACTATAGAAAGAGCACATTAATATACTCCTGTGATTCGCAGCTGCTGTTATAGGAAATGAAGCAGCATCTTCTCCGCATGTAATAAACTCTCCTCACCTTGATGTAGGCTCCTGGGTAGATCTTGTGGACAGCGTCCCCAGGCGCTCGTCCTGCCTCTCTATCCAGGTAGTAGCTCTGAACGAAGACGGCGTGATCACTCAGACATCGCATCCACACATCGCCCTCGCCTCGACACTCCAGCTGCACGCCTTTACCTATGTGTAACCTGCCAGAGGAACGGACAAACAAACAAGTGTGAAAGACTAAACCTGATACATTACACACCTGCTCTGAGAGAAGGGGGCGTGGCCTCGGTGTCTGTCAGTCCCAATGAAGGAGGCGTGGCCTCTGTGTCCATCAGTCCTAATGAAGGAAGCGTGGCCTCTGTGTCCGTCAGTCCCAGTGAAGGAGGCATGGCCTCTGTGTCTGTCAGTCCCAGTGAAGGAGGCGTGGCCTCTGTGTCCTGCAGTCCCAATGAAGGAGGCGTGACCTCAGTGTCCGTCAGTCCCAGTGAAGGAGGCATGGCCTCTGTGTCCGTCAGTCCCAGTGAAGGAGGCGTGGCCTCTGTGTCCATCAGTCCTAATGAAGGAGGCGTGGCCTCTGTGTCCGTCAGTCCCAATGAAGGAGGCGTGGTCTCTGTGTCTGTCAGTCCCAATGAAGAAGGTATGTGTGTGTGTGTGTGTGTGTGTGTGTGTGTGGTACAGACCTGGCCCTTTCACTAGCCTCAGTACGGTGAACGTTACTGAGCTGCCCGAGGCAGAAACGATCTCCTCCAGATGGATCCACGTAACCATCCACCGTCACCACAGGACAACTGGACAACACCTTAAACATTTCACCAACCTGAACATCCATCTCAAAATACGAGATGGAGCACCAGAACTCTGGCCCTGTGAAGCCAGACATATCATTTAGAGAGAGAGAGAGAGAGATAGTTAAGGAAGAATACTTATGTCTCTTATTCTGGATTAAATATATATATAGTTGTTATAAATAGAGGTGTATAAAAAGTACCTGGATGGTTGGAGACTGGCGGAGGGAATGATGAGGAACTGTGATGCTGAGACCCTGATTATCAACACAACACACACAAGACTATACTGTTAGTCACCTGAAGTCAACTACAGTTAAGATTGGGATCAATCCAAGCTCCTGTTCCTGACCTCTAAACCATAACACTTGAACCATCTGCATCATGTATAACCCTTGTGTATTATATTACTTACAGTAGTGGGGGTGGTGGAGAGGAGGCTGGTGGGCGCGGCTGCTCTGTTGGCGTCCTATAGGAGTGTAAGAGGCCGTGCTGCTGCCCGTCCAAGTAGCTGAAACATTTTAGACAGGACACTATTAGTGAACACAACAGAACAGTTAACATTCGTGAAATAGCCCAAGCATGGGCCAAGAAAACGTGCATCACGGACATGTTTTGACAGCCGGTGTCTGATTACAAACGGAACTGCTTAGGCTAATTTTTGTTTTGTTTTTTACAGTAAGTAGCTATCCGACAATTCACCAAGAAAATCACTCTTAGCTAGCAAGGTTTTAGTCATCCTTAAGTGTTTTTCCTAAACTGCCTCTTAGGTAGATGTCAAATGTATATTATTGTGAAATTATTATTATTTTTATTATTATTATTATTATAGGTTGGTTTGTTCCTAAATGCAGTACTGAAAGCATAATTCCACATTAAAAAAGTTGTCATGAAAAACCTGTATCGAGAACAGTCATAACATTGTTTAATAAACTATCATCGTTGATATTTGGTTTCACTGACTTTTCACTGAACTTCTTCGAAACCGGATCTGTGCCAGATTTGGGCCAGATATTAAAAACTAAAAAGCTTAGACCCAGAGATAGCAATACTCTTTGTGAACCTGGGCTATAAAATCCGATTTGGTGCAGATCTATAAAACGGATCAGTTCCGATACTGGGTTGTTGAGTAAAACGATACCAGGCCGGTCCTGATATGCGGATCCGCTACGTTTCTGCAATAAACACTGTTATCTGGGTTGATACCTAAGACTTACTGTGAAAGGAGCCCTGCGCCTGTGTGTGTTTGGAGCCGTTGTAGCCGTTCTGAGTAGGCGGGGCCTGAGGGGGCGTGGAGGGAGGAGGGGTCGGGGTCATGACCTGAGCCTGAGGGGATGCGATCTGCAGGAGACCCTCATTGTGACCACCCTGCATGGACATCATCGAGCCAGATGCTGCAGAGAGAGAGAGAGAGAGAGAATACGACCTTATCGACTGCATAAAGTACCAGAACTTTTAGAACCAGGCTCTACAGTATGCTTTTATTCCACTGGTCACTCGTCCAGTATTAAAGATTCCAGTTGTATAAATTTTGCTACATGCTCAAGGTCTTACCTGTTGGGGAGAGGGGCATGTTGGAGTACAGGGTGGCAGGCGGAGGGCATCGTGCTGCTTCGGGGGGCATCTGTAAAGGTGGCAGCGGTGGGGGGTAATGCTCCGGTGCAGGAAGCTTCATCGCCCCCTGGTGGTCTGACTGTGGAGGTAAACCAGGAGGAACGTCCATCTGAATGCAGTCGTGGGTGTACTCCTCTTTAATCAGCCTGCCGGTGGGAGCTGCGGTGCAGGGCGGCCATGATAACCAGGGAAAAAGAAAAGCAATCATTTCTGTTCAATACAACGTGTTAAGGCCGTCTGTCGAATAAATAACGTGTAATACCGCACCGTGTGTGAAATACAGTACGTAGTACAAATATTAATAACACTGACTCACCTGTGTTCTGTAGGCTGAGGCCAACTAGTGATACAGATAAAGAGTGAAAGAGCGAGAGAGAGAGAGAGGGAAAGAGAGCGTATAATATTACAAATCTACATCATGCATCATAAATTAGACCACGAGCGCGGACCTTAGTCCAGAATTGTTGTTTTTGACATTTCCACATTATTAGCTCAATAAAAATAAAATCTATTCAACACTGGGTGTTTGATTTACACGTCACATGCCAAGCTTTAAATTATATCGCGCTGTTGCTTTCTCATTTGCCGTGTCGCGCACTTACACAGAGTTACTTTTAATACCCCCAGGTTGATTCTTGTCCTATGACAGCACATCCCGAAGAGTTTTATTCCTCTTATACCACAGCAATTTGTCACTGATGACTTTTTTTTTTTTCAAATTTCTTAAAGAACATTATCAAACTTTCTGTCTGTTTGTTGTTACATTTAACGTTGTGCAACAAGTTAGTTCCTGTTATCAGTTACGTTCTGAATCGGCGATAAACAGCTGCTCCTTCACCGCCCTCTTCAGCTTCTCATGACTGTTACTGGACTGAGCGAAGTCCTGAAGACTGGCACTGGAGACTCCTTCCGAAATTCTTCGATAAATATCCCGATAGAGAAAGAGTGCATCGATATAAACCCGTGATTTGCGCTGGAGCCAGAACAACTGTCCGAGCCGCAGTTATAGAAAACTTCTGACTAATCCGATTCGAGAATTCAACAGTATATGTATATATGTATATGGGACAAAAAAACGTCGGTAAGGAGCGCAAAGATGAAAACTCACCGATGCCGGGAGAGACGACTCTCTCGTAGTGATACGGATTCACACACACGTTGTCGTACTTTAAGTCGAAGGCATACTGGCAGAACTTGACGTGCTTCAGCTCATTCTTGTGAAGGTCCGGCCAGCGCCATAGACGAGCGTAGATCACATGGGGGAAACCTTTACGCCCGGCCACCTAAACACACACACACACACACACACACTGTTCATCATCGATGCGTCACTAATGTCTCAAACTCATGATGCATGAAAAATGCATTATTAGCGTTCCCAGGATCCACCACAACCCTGACCAGGATAAAGCGGTCACATGAATAAAAATATATAATTATATAATATATTATATTTACAATGCACTTAACGCCTTCATATATACATATATATGTATATATATAACTGTATTATAACATAAGTTATATCTATATTGTTTTGCTATACCGCCAGTATTTTGTTTAATTATATTATATTATATTATATTATATTATATAATATGTTCACCTGGGTGTCAATACTTCTGGAGTTTACTGTACATGTGCATATGTGAATACCAACGGCTTCCTCCTTCTCACGTAATAACTTGCATATATGGGCTCGAAGACATTGACTGCCTTTAAGACACGCCCACATCCATATATGGGCTCAAAGACATTGACTGCCTTTCAGACACGCCCACATCCATATATGGGCTCAAAGACATTGACTGCCTTTAAGACGCGCCCACATCCATATATGGGCTCGAAGACATTGACGGCCTTTAAGACTCGCCCACATCCATATATGTGCTCGAAGACTTTGATGGCCTTTAAGACA